>CM077253.1:24497853-24967853 GCA_039654775.1 Spinibarbus caldwelli | reverse complement strand
CACACATATTACATGCTCTTCTTTGTCATTTCATGAGTAGGCACCACATACAAATAATGACACATGTAATGCTGTGTTTGTCCGTTACATGCTCTTTGGTTTCTTCAGCCCACAGTGTGTCACTATTTCATGAGGATGCTGAAGGACAAAGGTCTACTGGCTCGCTGTTACTCTCAGGTAAGAGATTGCTTTTATTTGTAATTTTTAAAATATTGTATATGTATTTTATAATATATAAATATTTCATATAATACAATTATTATTGTTATTTTTTTTAAGAATATCGATACTTTAGAGAGAGTTGCAGGTCTGGAAGGAGAGGACCTGATTGAAGCTCATGGTACATTTCACACCTCTCACTGTGTGAGCTTCCTGTGTCGTAAGGAGTACTCCATGGACTGGATGAAAAGTACAGTATTGAATGCTGGAATTTCTCTGTGCTTTCTGTTTTTAGTTTTAAATGAGATGTGGGAATATAGTCAACTATTCACATTTCGTGTTTTTGACTCACAGATAAAATTTTCTCTGAAGATATTCCTAAGTGTGATTCCTGTGGGAGCCTGGTAAAACCTGGTAAGAGAAATTATTTCTAAGAATTAGGATAATATATCATTTGAATTCAAATTTGAATAATTTTTGGCATCAAGATCTAGTTCACCCAAAAATGATGTCATTCCAAAGCTGTATGATTTTCTTTCTTCCATGAAACACACCATGAAACACAAAACATATATTGCAGAAAATTCATTTTGTCATTAAATTGATTTCATTGGTGACTAGCCTGTACTTCTATTATGATGATTTTAGTGTCTTCGTGGATGTATTTCTTCTTTTTTAGATATTGTGTTTTTTGGGGAGAATCTTCCTGCCCGATTCTTCACTACCATGAAAATGGTGAGGATTCAGCTTATCTGTTAAGGTCAAACTTCCTTTCCAGTTGGTCCACGTTCTCATTTTGACTGGTACTATCATTCTACCACAGGACTTTCCTCGATGTGACCTTCTCATCATAATGGGCACATGATTTTAGAGGAAAATGCTGTGGAATTGGTAAAAAAAAAAAATAAGGTAAAAGATTTTTTTAAGGTAAAAGATCTGGATATTTTTTTCCTCTTTGAACTATATTTAACATATATCTTAGTGATTATGCATTTGTTCTGAATGGCTTAAAGATGTTTTGTAATCAGAGGAACCGTCATTTTGATCAAATGGCCACTGTTGCTGAGTAGAATCTATATGACTACATCATATATATATAACCCATGTAAAAAAAAAATGCAGCAAAAATCATGTTCAAAATCATGATCTTGAATTGTTTTTATTAATATTTACCACTTTGCCACAATATATAACAGCTCAACAGCTTAACATGAACATTTCTGAATGATGATGGAAATGAATTGTTGAATCAGTGTTGTGAACTGATTTGCACAAATGAACTTCACAACCCCCTTATTGGCATTCAAAATATATGCTATTAAATATTTCCGTCTTAACAATTTCATAATCAAGGGTCATTGATGACACAAGGACTGGTCTACTGATACTATTTGTAGCAGCCTGGCTGAATTAATGTGCATTAAATTATTAAAGAATTAAATGAAAATGAAAATGAAAGATGTTGGTTAATTTTATTTTTCCAACAAATAGTATTGAGTGATTGATGTTGGAAGTTTTTGCAGATCTGCACAAAATATGTAGGCCTGTGATTATGAGTTCTTTGTAATATCACATTTTTTATATCTCTGTCTCATCTGCAGAGTGTCAAACAGCTGTCCTAGACTGCTCATCAATATGGAGAAAACTGGACAGGTCTGTAGTTGAATAAATGTACAATTATTATAAACATTTTAATAAAACAAATTTATTTTACAGTTGCATTTTTGCATTGTTTCTTACTCAAACAGTCAGAATTTGGCATGGGGTTATTTGGCTTTGGAGGAGGAATGGATTTTGACTCAGACAAAGCCTACAGGTGAGGCCTCCAAGTATTGGCATGTTAAACAGTTTGGTTTCTTTATATGGAATTTGGGTAATACATTTTCATTTTAATTTGGCAACTTATAAAGCGTTAAAATATGTTTTTGATTTCCATTTTAAAACTAGTGTAGGAAATGGCAAGTGTAAATTATATAATTGAATTTTCATTTTGCACTAAATGTTGCACATACATATGGGAAAATGTAAATTTAAATAAAGAAATACAGTGCCATTTTACATATTGCATTGCCATTTTGCTTATTACATTTCAAAATGAATTTTGCTACCCATATGCTTCCATATCTTTAGGCCTATTCACAAGCATTGTGAATTGCTGGCCAAAAAAGCACACCAAAACTATTCAAACTCTTCCTGATATGATACCAATTTTACGTAGGTATAATATATGGATCATTCTCTCGAAATCGTGCTATTTGTGTCCCCATTACTTATGATTTACTGTATATAACAGGATGTTAAAATTAGTCACATTATTTTATAAATGTAGCTCTGTTAACACAGAATAAATTGTTCAATAATTTATGATTAATTTTATCTGAAATACATGTATTGTGTGAAAGGCCCTCAAGTGTGAAAAGACTATAAAATAATTTTCGAAAATAGTTTTCAATCAATTTGATGCATCGTAAGTGAATAAAATGTCTTGCGTATTTCCAGACTTTAAAAATGGTGTGAATAAGTGTACAGGTGTTAGTGGGGTTTGAAAAGATTGTATTGATTTTTATTGATCGTTCACAGAGATGTGGCTCACCTGAGCACCTGTGATGACGGCTGCATGGCTCTCGCCGAACTGCTGGGCTGGAAAGTAAATACAGGCGTATTCGCACACAGATCTGACATTTTATTTAAATCAGTAATATTTTTTTTTCCTTTCTTGAACTGTGGTTGTTGCATGAGATGTCACCACTCTTGTTACAGGCAGAGCTAGCAGAGATGGTGAAGCGGGAACATGCTTTAATTGACAGCAAAGATGCCAAAAAGACAGACAAGGAAGCCAATCAGAGCTCCAGAAGCACTGGGGCGGAGGCTGGAAATAGTGACAAGACAGAATAACCAATCACAGCATGAAGAGGGTTTACAGGGCAGCCCTAATAGATCTATGTAATTCACTCGATGTCTCGAAGCCAAGTTTGGCCTTCTCGAGTCTACTGTCGATCACATCTTTCTGTTTCTCTGAGCTGCTGTGTCTCTCATCTGACTGTAAAACCAATATAGAGACCATAGAAATAGTACAGAAACCTCACAGAGCTCAGACAGGAACAGTGAGACAGGCAGACAGCAAACACTCTTGCAAGAACTTGGTGTTATGCTTAGGCCTTGAGGCGGCTTTGATTAAAGAGTTTGTGAAACACAACTATGAATAACAATGCTTTAAATGTAATGTTTTAAAGTTGATAAGTATTACTCTTTATGCTTTATCATATGGGTCTCATTTTATCCTGCATAAAACAGAAGTGTCTGAAACCCAGATTCTCATTACTGTAATGCACCTGAAAGTTTTTTCTTTTTGTAATTCTCAATTAATTTAAGTTCAATTAATTTGCAGAAAAGTACAAAAGGAAGTACAACAAATGCTACCATGCTGTATAAATACTTTTTAAATAATTCTTGCACTACAGTAATGAGAATTGCATCCTATGTCTCAAGTGTGTAAGAGGAAGTTGGCCTAACAGTGTTTTACTACATTACAAAATATGATATCTGATTGAGGAAACCAGAATGAAAGATGAAACCTTCAAGAGTTTTGTACTGTGTATGCATGTGGTGTGATTTTGTCAAAGGGCATTAAAATAGAAAGAAAAAAAAAAAGAGGATAGTTTGGTCCTGGATGCTGATTAGGCAATACAGCATTCCAGCAGTGCTAAAATATATCTATATAGTAAATAACAGCTAATACATAAAACAACTGTTCCCCTAGTGGCTGTGTGTATGACTGCACAGCACATACACAGGTCAACTAGTAACCTCAGTTTATATGTCAGGTCCTTACCTTTTTAGTATGACACTGTATTAATTTGCTTACCTGATGTTTTGAAAAAAATTGTCCTTAATATTTTTGTGTAGTCAGCAATAAGCAGTAATATATTCATTTTTATTGCTTTGTAATTTGTAACACTTTCTTATTAACTTTTCTCACTAACATTTCTTGTTAGCATGCTATATTGACAGTGTGATGAAGCTATCTCTGGATAAAACAGCCTTTGTGATCATTGATGGCACTACCAGATCGACAGCATTGAAATGTTATAGTTCTCAGACATTTATTGAAACCTTTAAACATTTTAAACTTAATAACTGTTTTTAGAGATGGCTATGGGTTTGACCTTAATTAAGAGTCGATATGGATTTTATTGTAAGAGGAAATTCAATGAGGAACAACGGGTAACTGTCTTCCCTTGAGCTCAGTTATTAGCAGAACGTGCTCTCATAAAAAAGAAAAGTGGTTTATTTTTTAACTGCTGGCTTGACTAAAATGGAACTGATCTGAAATGAGCTGCGTGCTACTGTTACATATGAAAGTAACACTCGTTTAGCTATAATCTTTCTGCTGCATCATGTGACATCCTACTTCTATCACTGTGTGAAGTTTTCACTGTGAGGTTTACCACAACCATGAACGTGGGTGGAGCTTATGGTGTGAGCCACACACAAAATGCATCATAAAGAGTACTGTCACTCTTGTCTAAGCTGAACTGAACTTTAATGTGACTGAAATCGATGCCTTGAACATTTCATACATCACAGGAGCAAAAGTGAATCTGTTGGTGTCGTGACGAAGTACAGGACAGACTCATAAAGAGGAGTGTCAATTACCCCACACATGAACCTGAAGTGTGTGGAGGTGTTTGGAGCAGCTTTCAGAGATGCTCACTCTTTTCTTCCATGTAGGAGGACATTTTGAAGACACCACATGCGAGTTCAGCTCAAGTGAGTTACTTTATTTCTCACATATTTCTCAACTTATTTTTGAGACGGGACAAAATGGACTATAGAATTGAAAAAAATCAAATTTATATCTGTAACCTATCAAGGCATTATGATGTTCAGAGGTATTTACTGTAGGTTTTACATTTGGGAACAATCTCCTACTTCTTCCATTTTCTACAGAAATGTCAGAACTGTTAGATGTTAAAAAAATAACAATACATTGCCATGAATAAAAATATTATAAATATTGACATTAAACATGGAGTATAATAAACTGAGAAGATGGGATGTTTCAAACGGTCAGGTCCTATTAATGACGAAATAATTATATTTTGCATATGCCACTCAAAAGATAATCCAATACAGAAACCTGACACCAGAGAACTAAAGCTAACAGATAAAGGCCTACCTGTGAGAGAAAAAAATAAATAAATAAAATAAAAATAAAAAATCATGATGTGTTTCATGTTAATTTGATGTTTTGTCCCAGAAAATGTCATTTACATTCAGACAATATAACACAGTTAAGAAATAATTTTGGCAATGTTGAACTTAGATTAATACATATTTTAATTTACTTTAAGTATTAAGTTGTGTTCTAACGATGTTAGTACCTTGACATTAATGTAGTAATTGTCAGAATTCCAAAAATCAACTTAGCATTTCTAATTTTTAAAGTGGAGATGTTGTTATTTTAATACCAACAGAAAGTAACATTCTGAAACAAATTATGAAAGAATCAGTGAACTTATTTATTCACTGGTACTATTTATGTAACCTGAAACATTAGCTTGAGTTAAAACTGCATGCTAATTTAACCAGTCATCCAGCCACAGTATTATTATTCTAAAGTTATAAATAGCAATAACGAGTAACAATGTGTGTCCAAATGTTTTATAATTTGTTCAATGTTCAACAAGTTGTATTTTTTTTTATTTATTTATTTATTTTTGTTTTTGTCACATGGCTACAAGCTGCACATCACAAATGAAACTCCTCCCTTATATTTAGATTTCACCACTGATAAAACACATTAGCTGTTAACAAAGAACTATGACAAAGAAAGAGTGAACAAACAATACAAATGAAAGGATGTGGGGTTGGAGAGAAACCATATTTCTTCATTTCCTTTGTTTCTCTATTTCCAAATATCAACAGGGTTACAGCAACATAGCTAAAATGGAGGACTTTATAACAGAACAGATTTCCTGAACAGGTCCATCACTATTCTGTTGGACCAATGATGATGAAAGATTCAAAAGATGAATTCACAACCAGTGAGAACAGGTGAGAGAGAACGTGGATACAATCTTCAGTAAATGTAATCACCACTTTATTCCATGTGCATTTTTTTTTCTTTAGTAACATGATTAAACAACACACTTTTTTATTAATAGAGAAAATGCTGCTAGCACGGTACCCAACGGGGTCTCCAAAGATGAGACAAAACTCTTGAGTCTGCTGAAAGGTTTACAGTTGTGTCAGGATGCTTGGGCTCCCAAAAGCCCCTGGGACAGTCATGGGGCACATGCTGCTCTGTGGGGCAGACCTACTGGGGTGGGTGCCTTCCTTCTTATCAGTGCTTACTAATTAAGTAGTTTTAGTTAAATATAACTCATAATTCAATAATTTAACTTTTAATAATAATTTAACTCCATCAAATCTAGACTTACTGAGGCTGGGGGAATAGACATAGGTCATAGTTGTAGTGCATAACCCATGCCTACTGTGGACACAAAAATAGGGCCCTAAGAATTATACCTTTTAAATGATATTATTTTGTAAAAAGATATTGTGGGAAGTCACTGTTCCTTTTGGCATTTCTTTGTTTAATATAAGCCATTTCTTTGTCTACGTGCATAGTGGAAGCATAGTTTTACTGCACTATTTGGGAGAAGTTTATTTAGTGATTAACTTACGGTAGAGGTTGTTATAATTTCCTGTTTATACCTGTGCTGTAAAATAATTATCTTTTCATTTTTTATATATATATATATATATATATATATATATAGCTAACGGTTTGATAAACCAGTAATAATGATATCATTATTTTAGAGCTGTTGTGGTGGACGTTGAGGGAAACTGGATACTTATGTCATTCACCCTTATGTGTAGTAGTATCCGGGGTGGCGTACACTGAAAGTAACACTTTGGAGTGGCCTAAAAGCTGAAAGTTTGTTGTTTCAATGAACAAGAAAACATTACAAAAATATATCACTTACCTGCTCAGATGATATGTTTTTGAATATCTGTCTTATCCTTTCTTTTGTTATGTATGCTATTTGTCCATTAATCCGCTCTTATTCACCTTTTTTTAACATATTAGAGCCATTTGTACCTTTAATGTGGAGGTTTAAGTGTCATCCGCTTCCAGTTATTAAAAAAAATATTATTCTGCACATAATATTACAAACTGGTAGGCCATTTCTTATCATATTATTTTAATTTATTATAGTTTTCAAAAACACATTGGTTTGTAGTGTAGCGTAAATAGTTTTACCATTTACTGCACTTTCTTCTAGTTAATAACCTATAGCAGCTAATGAATCGGAAGTCTCACACTTTAACTCACAGAAAATAGCTTATTTTAGTGTTGCATAGAGGTCCTATATTCGTACACGGGTGCCTCGAACCACATTCTTCTGTGCAGAGGATCATTGCCAAGCCATGTTCTTTCGTAAGACGCACGCAATTTTATTATTATCATCATTTTTAACCACTAGAGGGCCTGAAGTTACATGGTGTAGCTTTAGCGAATTAAATTAATATGTTATGTATGTTAAATATGTGACATTACTGAAGGAATTGTTCACCTGAAATGAAAATTTTCTGAATATTTACTAACCCTCAGGCAGGCCATCCAAGATGTAGATAAAATAATGTTATACAGTCCATCAATTACCATGTTGTGAAGTGAAAAGCTGCATGTTTTTTAAGAAACCAATCCATTATTAAGGCGTTAACCATTGCTACTGACCAAAATACAACTCCATAATGCATAATATGCTTCCTCCAGTTCATCCCCTGTTGTCCTCTCACATCAAAATATACTGTATCAACGTATTTGTTTTTGCTTGTAAACGGTGCTTGATCTGTGCATATTTCTCACGTAATTCAGATGACATGACTTTTTCCACTGTAGAAAGCAATATTACGAATAGAGGACCGGAAGCAATAGTCTGAAGTTAATAATGTCTTGATGGATTTGTTTATTACAAACATGCAGCTTTTCATGTCACACGACGTGAATTAATGAACTGGAGTCATGTTGATTACTTGGATTATTGTGCTATCAACTCTCATTCTGACGGCACCCATTCACTGCAAAGGATCAGTTATTGAGCAAATTATGTAATGGTAAATTTCTCCAAATCTCTTCTGATGTGGAAATAAACTCCATCTTCAATGGCCTGAGTAAATTTTTAGCAAATGTTTATTTTTGGTTGACCTTTTCCTTTATGGCTTACAGTGTACTGTAGTACAGGCTAACCAGCGCATTAACTAAAGTTCTTTTCTAGCGTTTTCTACAGAATAAAAACTAACGTTATGTTGCAGATAATTGCAGAAGTAGAGTTAGATAAGCTTGCATAAAGGATGACTGCAAGAGCACTTAAAGAGAGGCAAAGTGGTGGTGTAAGATAAAATAAAGACTTATTCCAGAGTTTGAGGAAGTGATTATTTATGTTGGTGTTATCTAGCATTATAGAATTTACTTTGTTGTGTGTTTTTGCTGGTATAATGCTCATTTTTGTCTTTAAAAATAATGATGAAAAATACAAGATTACATAATATAAAAATAAATAAACAAAAGACAAGCTTTTAAAAATCTTGGCTTCATTTTGAACAAAGTATCCAAGGATCTAATGTTTAGCTTTTTACAGAAGTGTTGACAGATCTTGAAAGTCTATGCCAGGGCAATGTAAATATGTGTGTAGCTTTTTTTTCTCCTCCACATTTCAAAACCTTAAAATATGCTTTCATAGTTTCACTCTATATAACTAGTGAGTGATGTCAATTATCAAAGTTCTCATTTCACTTCCTTTGTGGTCATTGGAACAAAAATCCTCAAACAAAGTTCTTGAAATGTTATCTTTATATTTTGAATTTTAATTAAAGGTAGCTGCTGTATATATGTTAGAAGCGTATTCATGATAGGTTTTAATAAACTAAATAAATGCTAATAACTAAAGTAGTTTTCACTGTCATCTATTTTTAGATTTTTTTTGGCACCCAACTTTTGTGTGCACTGACTTCCTCTTGTAAGGGTGCTTACCCACAAAGTGAGCATTTCCTTGAATTCAGTGGTTGTTGTATCACTTATTCAAATGAGTGCTCGTAATTAGTTTAGAAAAATATGACTTTTGATACATTATTCTCCATGATATTTTGATCATCAGTGCTCTTCACATAACAGCGAAATGACTGTTAAATAACTGTTCCTTTACACAGAGTTTTCTGGTGGTCCAAGACTCTTCATCTCAAGACCAGCTTCTGTGTGTGTCTGTGGGGGACAGAGGGGAGCCGGTCAAAGAATTCCCTATCTTAACCACTGGAACAGGTACTGAAAAGCCTTTCATCCTTGATTGCTGCTCAGATATGCTAAGTTTGCAATCACAAGTCAGAATTTAACACAAAAAGCATTTGTCATGATCAACATGTTCTCATGACGTTGTCAACAAGATTAAATTATCTGAGCTATGCTGTCCACATTTTATAGCTGCATACTATTTTTTTCTTTTTTTCTTTTTTTTGTCCTTTTTAAAATTTATTTATTTAGATTTTTATGAGTGTAAGTATGTATGTAAGTTTTCTGATATATGAAAGAGCAATCTTGGAGCACTTTTTTTTTTTTTTTTTGTCAGGCATAGTCAGTCATAATGCAGTTCTAAAGCATGCAAGTTTTCTACATTTCCTGTTACAAACTGACATGGGAAGTACAGTATGGGAATAGTTTGTGCAATGTACATGAAACGTTTGTGCAAAGTTCAGTAAACTCTTCTGCACAGTAGTTTGTTCTCTATTTGTGCATGCTGATCAAATTCACATCCTGAACCCTACAGTCTTCCTATTTCCTCATTACATTTGTGTGCTTTTGAAGTTCATGACTAGTCTGTCCAGTTTCTCTTTATTACTGATTGTGCTAGTCTGACTTAGTTCTCTTGTCTTTTTGTTTTCCTTTCATAGCTCTTCGCTTGACGGCATCACACCTGGCTTTCCCTGATCTCTTTCAGCTGCTGCACTTCTACACAGTGAGCAGGTGGGGATGAGTTATTTTTATCTAGCAGCTATTGATAAGGAAGCACGTCTGTTTTGTTTGATAACAGGATGCTACCACAAGAAACTCTGTGCACCCCTATGTTAGATAGTAAATTATATTAAATCTTCTATGCACTGTAAAAAAAAAAAAAACTGGTAACCTGCAATTATTATCTTAAAGAGCTATTTCTACCTGATTGTAGCCATAAAAATTTATTTTGTTGGTATAAATTCACATATATTGGTTGGTTTAGTGATGTTAAATAGTATTTTTGACTTGTAATTTTAGATGTTGAAATTTTTTGGTTACCATGCCGGACAAACAATCGCAGATAATTAATAATCAGTTTGTTTCCATTACACTAAAGTAGTAATTTGGCATAAGATTACACTTTTAAGGGGCAGCCTGTTATTGTTACATTAAAGAAATACTTGAACCTTATTAAACAAGTTTGTTTGTTGGTATAAATTAATGTATTAAGGTTGGATCAGTGGTGTTAAATAATATGTTATTACTTAATTAAAAATAGTTACTTTTGAAGTTAATATTTTAGGTTACTCTTTTTTAAGTGTATGAGTGTATAATGCTAAGTCATATAAATAATGTGTTTTTTTGTATTATCTCACATCTGCTACACTTAATTTTCTCTCAGGGATGTTTTGCCTGTCTGTTTATTGGTTCCCTCATGGGTTTACACCCTTAACAATCTACCAGATCATCTTGTTCCCCTGCTTGGTCCAAGTTAGTACTTGCCCTATCGTTCACCACTCTCTGTATTACACTGTAATTCTGCTGTTATGCGAATCAGACTCTCCGAATTCCAGTGATTTGTGTGTTTGACTTTCAGAGACCTGGCTGTGTCCCTCTTCAGATCCGCTGATTAGCAGTATGACTTCAGAAACACAAAATATAACAGAAATGCCAGAAACAGTCATGTGCACTATACAGGTGATACAGACCCTCTGAGTCAGTGATCTCTGCTATACTTCTCTGATGTTTTCAATTTTATAATATTTGTTCAGCATTAAATAAGTGGTATATGTAACAGCTTCATTCAGAACTGAGAGTGCTTTGTATCTAATGTTAAATTCTAATTTCTAAATTTGAATTGGGGTATGACTACCTATAAAGATACTGGTTCTTGACCATGTTTTGTTTTAAGTATTGAACTTGTTTTAGAGAAACTTACTAATCATTTGAGAAAAATTATTGGTAACACTTTATCTTAGAGTGTCCTTGTTACATGTTACATCTACTTACTATAGTAGTAACTATACTTTAAAGTAAGTACATGTTATGAATTCATATTATTTGGTCTTTATTTGTGTTATTACGCTGTAAAAAGGATGGCTTAAAATAAAGTGTAACCAGATATTTACATATGTAAAACATGAAATTTTTTTTTTGGTTTACATGAAATTTGCTGTGTGTCATCTAGACACTGACAATAAGTTATCAAAGGCATTGTGATCCATCAGATCAGTTGGTAGACAAAAGACTTTGTTTGGATGTGGTCTATAATGACTTATTGAACAGTATATTTAAAATGCAATGTCCAAACATTAATTTATGGTGCTTTAATGTACGAAAATCCCAAAACCTGTGCAACTGTGGACAAGGACATTGAAATGTAACTAATTTATCCATTAGGAATCTATTCTTTTTCATCTTTGCGATTATATTCTATGTATGGGAGGCAAGACCTTGAAATTATTTCTATTTGTTGGTAGGTTACAGCTGCCAGTGGTGCCATGTGCTTCATCAATCCCTTGTATCTTCAAGAGCATGGCGATGATTGGCTTACTCATTCTTCAGCCAGCACGTTCAATCTTCCAATCCACTTGAGGCGAGACAAGCGGTTAAGTACCACGAGAGCATGGGCAGGGAGAGGACTGAAACAGAGGTCATCTACACAAGCTGACGACAACTCTAGCAGTTTTGACCAAGACAGAGGTAGCGGCTTACAGTTTTGCAGTACAAGCAGTATTACTTTAGTATAATTTATATAACATTATAGTATTTATTAATAATTTGAATTACCTTTTATTTTATATTTTCATTTTTAATTTCAGTTTGTCTAATCTTATGTGCTTTTGTCATTTTTATTAGTTTTTGTTTTGTAGTTTAAATATTTCTATTTACCTTTATTCAGTTTTTTGTTTTGGTAATTTTAGTACTTCATCTTCAACTTATTTTAAGTTGAAGATGAAGTCTAATTTTTATTTAAGTTTTTTAAGTTAAAGGTGAGACACTACAGGCAAAACCACTGTTTCTTCATGCATCTGTCGATTTATTTTCAGACTAGTGGAAAGAAAACATCCATAATACACTTTTAAGTGTTTCTTTTATAGCACATTAACTATCTGTGTCTGTATATTTCAGTTACAATACATATCTTTAAAGCCTGTTTTCTCAAAATGCTATTTTTCTCCTGCACTGACCCAAAAATCAGCTTCTGTAGCATTTACACCAAACTTCACAGTTTTGTTCTGGTCTATATTCTGATGGTTTTTACACAGTGCTTTTTTTCATATATCATTTGCCTGATTTTATCCAACATTTTTTTTTTTTTTTATGAATTTTTTTTTTCTGCTGTTGACAGTATGTTCTGATTAATGGAGTGAAATCCAAATTATGTTCTGTACAATTAACTCTAATATTTCAAAAAAATGAAACAAGAATTTTGAAGAATCTGGCTTCATGCAATGTTCATATTTTTGTTCTACAATTGTATGCAAATTAGTGCATATGTAATGAGCTAATACATCATTTGCATATTTAAACATAACATTTCAGAAAACGTAAAAAATAAAAAAAAATAAAAAGTTTGCAAAACTTAGGGCCAGATTTACTAACAGTTTGCGCCAATGCAAACCGTCTTTTGGCGTTAAAATAGTACTGTCAGGATTTACTAAAGACGCACAGTGAAGAATTAGCGCTGAAAAGGCTAAAAGGTTATTTTTGCTCCTGACCTTATTGAATATGCATTTGTAGGAGATTCCCTTTCAGACGCAAAATTTATGTGAGGAGAGTAGGGGTGTAACGATTCACTCGTTTTCTCGATGCATCGATTACAAACCCTGACGATGCATATGCATCAATCTTGAAACATGGATTTTTGAATCGTGAATCGTCGATATCGGACAGTAATCGATTTAAAACGCTAAGAATCAAATGAATCGCGATTTCTATAGCGATTCACTGCTTTCAAAATATATACACCTTAAATTACTACAAGCACGAATTAATGGAAACCTTGAACAGTGTTCGTGCCTCACATCTCTCCTTCACACGCTCCACTATATTTACTGCCTGTCACAGGATTGCACTCACTCCCCGTTTGTCTCACAGACACATTTTTTGAGCAGCTGATGTGTGATCTCTCCTTAGTACTCGTGGCCAGTACTGCTAAAGTGAAGTAGTTTAGTTTTCTGTAGTTTTTCAATGGCTCTCGGTCATAACGTCGACATTACCTGAGCAGTCGAAGGCTGCGCATTTATTGCATGGACGGAGCAAAAATGTAAATGTCTAAAGCAGGGGTGTCAAACTCAGTTCCTGGAGGGCCGCAGCCCTGCAGAGTTTAGTTCCAACCCTGCTCCAACACACAAACCATGCAGTTTTCAAATAAGCCTAAATGACTTGATTATCTGGATCAGGTGTGTTTAATTAGGGTTGCATCTAAACTCTGCAGAGCTCCGGCCTTCCAGGAGCTGAGTTTGACACCCCTGGTCTAAAGCATACGCACAGTTCTATTGAATGATTAATGTGTTTTCACAATGTCGTTGAAACGAATGTATGAAGAAAACTGTTAAAATAACCACAGCATTAACAACAACCTTGAAATAAGAGTGCAAGGTTTATCTGTTAATCAGATGCACAAGTAGCATTCGTTGCTATAGGAAACAGACATCGGGCGCTTTTTCTTTCAGAATCATCATTCACCGATGGAGAGGAAAAGTTAAATACCATAGCATTTTATTTTATGAAAATGAGATAAAGAAATTTTTGCACTGAAATATAAGTGATCTTGGATTGTAGAACTTAAGACGTGCCAGGAAATGCCTAATATGGACAAAGGTAGCTGCAGCTAAGCTGAATAAAATGAACTGGTGAAACATTAAGACAATAAACACAATAAATAAATAAAATTCATGAATGATGCAGTGCTAATTGACATATCATTTATTACAGTACAGAAACGATAAAGTTTTCTACCTTATTCTGTGCAGGAAATTGAAATAATTGTTTGTAGTCTATAAAAAAATCATGAATTTGCCATTAGGAAAAAATTATAGATTACAAATGATTTATTATTGTCCAGCAATGTTTGATTTATTCATAGCAAATTCAAAGTAAGAGATAAGAAAATAATTTCTTGTCAAAAATAAATAAATAAATAAATATAAAATAATACATACATAAAATTATTGTATTTGACATTTCTGTCACTTCTGAAATGATGGCTACACACCTGGTGTGACAAAATGTTAACCTATATATAATACTTTTAAAGCTCTTTTTTTTTTAAAATCTTGGCGTACATAAATTTCTACATATGCCATGTCACACCATAGCATTATTAAACTAGCATCTAACAATGGACAAAAGTGTTTTTTTTCCTCTAACCTATGGTTCTCTAACCATAAAGGCTGTTGTGTAATTTGCCCTCTGACTAAGCATTTAAATAATTTTTGGGGAAGCATTTACATAAAGCCCCCGGCTTTACTGGTGGCACTGCCCTGCAAGCGACCCGGGCGTGTATGCTGCTACTTTTTATTATGTTTTATTTGTTTATATTAGTTTATCAGTTTTAATTTAGTTTTTAACTAGTTGTTTTTAGTATTCGTTGTGTGTTTGTTTTATTAGTTCTGTCTTTTGTGACTGGGGGAGCATTACGGAACTTTTTGGCGACTTGTGCGGGACGCTGTGTTTGTGGATTACTTTTACCTTGTGCTTGCTAAAACCTGGAATGAGTGCCACGAACTTTCTATGCATCACTTACACCAGGGATATGCTCCTGTCACTCCGTCATGCAGATCTTTTTTCCACCATAGACCTGCCTATTAAGGCACGGCTGGAGGGCCTCGGAGGAAAGGCAGACGAGGGGGGGTAAGACAGCGACTCCGACGGAGGAAGAAGTGAAGTGAAGTGACATGTGGCCAAATATGGTGACCCATACTCGGAATTTGTGCTCTGCAATTAACCCATCCAAAGTGCACACACACACAGCAGTGAACACACACACACCGTGAACTCACACCCAGAGCAGTGGGCAGCCATTTATGCTGCGGCGCCCGGGGAGCAGTTGGGGGTTCGGTGCCTTGCTCAAGGGCACCTCAGTCATGGTATTGAGGGTGGAGAGAGCGCTGTACACTCACTCCCCCCACCTACAATTCCTGCCGGCCCGAGACTCGAACCCGCAACCTTTAGGTTACGAGTCCGACTCTCTAACCATTAGGCCACGACTTTCCCATCGGCCACCTCTTCCTTCTATGATACTGTGTAACGCTAAGTCACTTCGGAATAAAATGGAAGAGCTTCAGGCTAACATCAGAGGCTGCTTTGAGTATCGAGATTCTAGTGTATTGGTGTTCACAGAAACCTGGCTTCACAAAGATATTCCCGATTCGGCGGTTGGAATAGGGGGTTTTTCCCTCATCCGTGCGGACAGGACAGAATCATCTGGAAAAAACAGAGGTGGATTGTGCATGTATGTGAGTAACTGATGGTGCCCACAATATACACTGAGCGAGACAGTCTGTAATGCAGATATCGAACTCCTTTGCGTTAGCTTAAGACCATTTTATCTCCCTAGGGAGTTTGGGAATGTCGTTATTTGTGCTGTGTATATTCTACCAAGTGTAAATGCAGCGAGAGCTGCTTCCCTCATTGCTGACTATCGACAGCTGCAGTGCACTCTTAATGTCCCCGTTTTTATTCTGGGTGATTTTAATCACTGTAAATTGGAACCTTCGCTCCCAGGCTTTGGACAATATGTCAATTGTAAAACGCGGGACAACAAGATTTTGGACAAATGTTACGGGAACATTAAAAATGCCTATAATGCCAAACCTAAGCCACCTTTAGCAAACTCTGACCACAATACCATACAACTAATTCCAACTTATAAGACTGTGCTTAAGCAAAATAAACCACAGTCTAAAACAGTGGCTGTGTGGTCAGAAGACCGTATAGAAACACTTAAAGGATGCTTCGCTTGCACTGACTGTAGCATCTTCCACAGTTCAAATATAGACGATGCTACTGAGTCATTAACTAGCTATATGCTTTTTTGTGTGGATAATGTGGTGGCAAAAAAAGACATTGTTGTGTACCCTAACAACAAACCGTACACTCAGGAACTCTGACTGGCTACAACTAAGAACTGTACAAAAAGAGCTTAACCAGCTGCTTCGGGTAGCCCGAAGGCAACAAAAAGACATTATTGAGGAAAGCTTTGCCACATCGAACTCTAAAAGACTGTGGGATTCAGTGAAAACTATAACCAACATGGGAACCAGTAGGAGCTTTTTCACTTGTGTGGATGAACATCACAAAGCGAATGAACTAAATGAATTTTATTGTAGGTTTGAAACAGAGGACAACTCTCAGGAGTGTATTACTTTGTTGGGGTCTATCCCATGTGGTCTAGAGAACAAACCCAATATTGCAGAACATATGGTTCAATCTGCTTTCAGACAGGTGTGTACCAAAAAATCTACAGGCCCGCATGGCATTTCAGGCTATCTGTTAAAAAACTTTGCAAAAGAACCGACTCCAGCTTGGTGGCCTGTTTTTCAACAATCTGTAGGTACACATACTGTCCCCTCTCTGTGGAAAAAATTTGTCATCATACCTGTTCCAAAGAAATCATGTACAATGGACAATAATGACTATAGACCAATAGCGTTAACGTCTGTTGTGATGAAATGTTTGGGAAAAATTCTGGTTTCCTTGCTTAGAGCTGGATCCTCTACAGTTTACTTATAGGCACAGCAAAGGTGCTGACGATGCTGTTAGCAGTATTACACATTTGATTTTAAAACATTTAGAGGATACCAAAGTCTATGCTTGCTTGCTTTTTGTAGATTTTACCTCTGCTTTTAACACAGTTCAGCCCCATCTTATGATTCAGAAAATGAGTCAGATGAATGTTAACCCTTTCCTGATCAAATGGTATCACTCTTTCTTAACTAGCCGTACTCAGGTTGTGAAGATCAATAACACCCTATCAGATTCCAAAATTACGCACACAGGTGCTTCTCAGAGTTGTGTGAGCTCGCCTGTGCTTTTTACACTTTATACTAATGACTGCGTAAGCTCACACATGAGGAATTACATCTTCAAATTCTCAGATGATACAGTCATCTTGAGTCTACTGTATAAAGACAGTGATTCATCTTTTTATCATTCTGAGGTAAAGAAATTTTGAACAGTGGTGTGGTGTCAATAAATTGATCTTAAATGTTAAAAAAAAACAGAAGAGATTGTTTTTGACCCCAGAGTAGTCGGTGTTCACAGTCCTGTTGTTATTTACAACACTCAAATCAAACAGGTGTGTTCCTACAAGTACTTAGGCATTCATATTGACAACATGTTTTCATGGCAGACTCATGTTGACAATTTATGTGCCAAGCTTCAACAAAGATTGTACTTTTTGAGGAGACTCTGATTGTATGGAGTCAATAAGAAAATCATGACTCTATTTTACCAGGCTGTTCTGGAGTCTTTAATTAGGTACGGGATTCAGGCCTGGTATGGTAACCTCTCTGTGCAATTAAGAAACAGACTTTCTCACATTATCCAGATGGCCATGAAAATTGTGGACCTTAAACACTATCCATCTCTCCAAACATTATTTGAGCAGTCTGTGCACAGAGGGGCTCATAAGATACTGGCTGATCCTTTTCACATCTTACACCCAGAGTACGTGCTTTTGCCTTCAGGATAAAGGTACAGAGTTCCTAAATGTCGTCTTAATCGGTTCAAAAATTCTTTTGTGCCTGCTTCTATTAGAATTTTGAATGGAAAGGACAATGGCCTGTGACTTGGTCCTGGTTAGCGGTCATCATTTAACTCTCTGCTGGGTCTTACATTCATTTACTGCTGGTATTGTTGTCTATCATGGTTTTACTGGGTAGGAAGTTGTGCAGTAGTAGTTGTTCCATTGTGCACTGTGACTTTGATATACTGTCTGTGTGCCTTGACCCCCTGTTTGTTTTGTTTTGTATGTCTAGTGTGTTTTGTGTGATAGATGTGTTTTGGTTATTTATATGTGTATATGCAGCATACACTAAGCCCAAGAAAAATTTCCCCTAAGGGGACAATAAAGTATATCGTACCGTATCGTATTGTATCATATCGTATAATCCTGTGAATGCACTGAAAGAATGCAGAGTCGAATCGTTAATCGAATTGAATCGAATCAAATTTAATTGTGAATTGAATCGAATTGAATCGTTTTGAATTTGCAAAAATCGTTCTTGAATCGAATCGAAAGCCTATGAATCGTGAATCGAATCGATTCGCTGTCTACCCAAAGATTCACAGCCCTAGAGGAGAGTATTAAAATGAATCACATAACACGATTTACTAACGTTTGTGCTCCTCAAAATACTGGTATTTGCACCATTATTTAACGCCCAAAAAAAGCATGTCTTAAAGAAGTCGGTAATTTGCGCTGCTCTTGGTAGATCGCGCTGGTCATTATGGAAATGATCTGGCTGCATCTGTGTTCTTTAATGTGCGTATTGTCAGCAATCAGACGCTGAATTTTCCCCTCCCATCGGCGCTTTTATGGAATTGTGCTCTAATGCTAATTTGCCCTGTTTAGTAAATCTGGCCCTTAGTGTTATGTCTTTGTTTCTTCTCAAAGGATCATTTGAGAAGAATCCAGACTCTCCAGCTACCCCAGGTGGAGTTGTGCTTCGAAGGGCGAGTGGCGCCAGTAAGGAGGACCCCCTAAAAAGAGCAAGTGTTGACTCCATTCAAAGCCCTCTCCCCCAGTCACCACACCGTGTGTCGTGGATAGAGGACAAGATATGGCTGAACTCATCACTTCCTTCCTCTCTGCTTCAACCGCCCGGCTTAGAGCTGGACTCGCTGTCAGTCAGCAGTATAGAGGAGGAGTCTGAACCAGCGTTAAGCCCCTCCCCATCTCTACCTTCACCCCGCTTCCAGTTGGCAGATAAGATGAAGAACCGCCTCTCTGCGGTGGGTCAGGCTCTAGGTGGACTTGTGTCGCCACAGCGAAGACTGAGTAAACGTGTTCAGGAGATGGCGGAACGGAAGGGTGGGGCTTTTGCAGAGGCTGTCAGGGGATTTATAGAGCAAGCTCTTGCAAGCGGGGTCGGCCCTGGAGTGACCTGCACAGAGATGCTGCAGGAAGTGCGTTCGTCTCTTACTGCTTTGAGGGAAACTCTATTTGATTGTCCAGAGATCCAAAGCATCACAGACAGCTACGGAGACACTCCGGATTTTGAGCTGGGTATGACCTGGAGATGTGTTGGAGATAACATTATAGGCATTATAAAATAACAACTTATCAGTTGATCTGTATTATTTTATCAACAAATACAATTAAATTACAATTGAATCTCTGATCTCCATAATAGGTAGGCCTACACAATGAACATGGTCAACATTCTCTGGTAACACTTTAATATAGGGACCAATTCTCACTATTAACTAGATGCTTATTAGCATGTCTGTTATTAACATATTGGCTGTTTATTAGTGATTTTATCCAACATTTCATTTCTATTTTTTTTTTTTTTCTGGCTGTTGACAGTATTTTCTGATTAATGAAGTGAAACCCAAAATCCCCTCTGTAAAAACCTTTAACTCTAATATGTCAATAAATATTAGATAAATTAAATAAAATGAAACAAGAATTTCGAACCTGGCTTCATGCAATGTTCAGATTTTATGAATAAAGTACATATTCTGCATGACCATATTCTACATCCCTAATCCTACCTAATACCTAAACTTAACAACTACCTTACTAAATATTTATAAGCAGCAAATTAGGAGTTTATTGAGGCAAAATTCGTAATTAAATGTTAATAGTGAGAACTGGACCTTAAAATAAAGTGACTTCGAAAATTTTGCTAGTATATTAGTTATTTTGAAGGAAAGTGCAGGGAAATTAAATGGAAAATAATAGAGCCATAAAGTTTAATTAACAAGTATGTGAACACACTGAATTCAGCTATTCAGGTTTCATGTTGTGTTACAAAATGTACTGTATCAGAACACGATTCATTATGCATTACACATTTCACAGATTTGTCAGATTTTTTTATATTTGCATATGTCTCTGGTATTAAAAAAAAAAAGCTGCAACTGAACCATTCTTGAGAAGAAAGTGTGTCCTTAGAGAACAAACTAAAGCTAATGCTATGTCTTCAACAATAGAAAACATGTTTGGTCATGATGAAAGTTCACAGCAGAAAACTTTGTAGCAAGAATTCCATATAGTAACAATTCTTTTATTCGCCTCTTCTAAAATCAAATGTATTCACAAATCTGTTTTTCTCTCTGCCCTTAGATGCTATTCTGGAGCTTGCCTTACATAAAGTAGCTCTGAAGCCAGTTTACTCTCACCTTTACGTGTGTCTAAAGACAGCACGCAGGGACGATGGAACTCTGCAGCGTTTAGAGGCAAACAAGAGCACCCTGGAGAACCGCAACCTGGAGGAGCTGGAGGGTGCAGCAGGGGCTGGGGTACCTGATTCCAGCGTGATGGAAAAGATCCAGCAACGCTGGACCACAATGCATGAGGCCTATTCACCCAGTAAAAAAGTTGACACCCTGCTCAAAATCTGCAAGAATATCTACCATAGTATGAATGCTAATGCCAAGCCTGGTGAGTGAAGCAGTACTGTAGAGACTTAATGCTGATTCTCATGGTTGATGTCAGTCTGTGAGTCAGTCCACATTCCACTTCCTTTGAATGTTGACTTTGTATGTTTTCTGTTTATATACTTCCTAATTTGTTCTGTACAGAATAACCAACAATTCAGAACATACCCATGGAGCCATTTTAAGCATGCAAGACACTTAAAACATCTATAAACCTCATTAAGGTGTATATTTATTTTTTATGTTAGGTACGGTTTTCGGGGCAGATGACTTCCTGCCATGCCTGACATGGGTGTTGCTGCGTAGTGATGTAGCTACACTTCAGGTTGACACTGACTACATGATGGAGCTGCTAGACCCCATTCAACTACAAGGAGAGGGTAGGGGGTACACACACATTCACACCCATAAATATAAGTATTTTTGTTGTACTAGTTTAATGTGCAGTGACCTCTGTAAGTAATTCATTGATAGGGCAAGCACTGTGATGCTTTTAAAGCAATACTCGGTCCAACATGTCAGCTTCTGGCTCAATCAATGATTGTTTGTCTGGACCAAGACCATGATACTACCTGATTCTGATGAGCAAAGAAAACTATTTAGAGTCCCAGCCTCAGAGGAGACAAGAAAGCAGTGGATTTATTGATTTATTTACTCTATATTACGCTGCTGCCACACGATCTAATATAAACATGTGAATTCTTTCCCAGCTGTTTACCTTCACAGACATAACCAACATTCATAACCAACTGTTTTTGTAACTCGTGTGGTTTTAACATAAACTTGTGTGTATTTGGCAGTTTAAGCACAATAAGACCTAGTTAAGTACTCATATGCCGTGTGACAGCCGCTTTCTGTGCGTGCTTCAGATGTGTGCACTCAGAAAACCATATATAAGAAGTTTAAATTAATATGGTTTAAAACGCATGATTTCAGCATGATATACATGATAATCAAAACCAAACAGATGTTTTTTTAGCAGAGTATCTAGGAACCAGCTGTAAAGGCACAGCCCTATTCTGGAAAAGGGGCGGGGAGCAGCAGCTCATTTGCATTTAAAGAGACATGCACAAAAACGGTGCATTTCTGCTTCCACTCAAAATAGGGATTTTCAAAATGACACATTCTGGGGACACCTGAGACTTATGGTGCATTCAAGTCATGTTGGATACATCGTATATTTACGAGTTGAGCGCACATTGTTATTACGAGTGGGAAACTCGAAATTTTCTTTAAGCCCTGAGTTTCCGAGTTGGGGGCGTGTCAGTGAGAAAACATCTCAGATGCAATGGATGCAGCCAAAGACTATAGATATGAAGCGTCTGTATTGACGGTAAATTTGTTGAAATGAATAAAATTATTATTGTTTGTAATGTACAATAAAACTATATGTTACATATACAAAATATTATATTATTGTATAATTACCATAGAATATGTAATGATTCAGTTTACATCACCTTCATAAATTGAATACAAAACAGAAAAAAGCAAAAACACGATGCACATTCTTTATTCATCCTTTTGTAGATGTAGAGTAAAAAAAATCATTGAATTTTATGTAGAAAAGTTAAATTGCCATTTTATTCCGACCAAAGTGACTTGAGCGCACATGACATCATAATAACGAGTTGTAAACTCGTAAGTACGAACGTCCCAAGAGGACTTGAACGCAGCATTTATTACATATTGTAAAAAGGGGCATATTATAGGTCTCCTTTAAGAAAGAAAGTCATAGGGATTTGAAAAGCCATGAGGCTAAATGCTTAAAAAAAGTTCATTTTGGGTGAAAAATTTCAAAACATTTACAAATATATAATTTTTTAATTTATTTGTTGCTTGAAAAAAATGAAGTTGTTGCATTAGAATATTAAAATGAATGATGGTCAATGGAATTTTCCCCCAGTAGAGTGTAGTTTAGTAGTTTTTTAAAATATTCACATACAAGTGTGTGTAACATGCATACTGTCTTTCTGTGTTTCTCTCAGGTGGGTACTACCTTACGTCTCTCTACGCTGCCCTTTTTTACATTAGCAGCTTCAGGCCTCGTCTAGCAAAGCGGCAACTTAGCGCAGAAGCACACAGATCTCTCAGCCAATGGCATCGCAGACGCACACTGCACTGCAACCAATCACGCCGCAGCAGAAATCGTAAGACCATCCGGAGACACGGGCCGGCAGAGGGAAGCCGTAAAACATCAGATGAACAGAACTCTTTGAATGCGAGCACAGAGTCCAGCAGTCTGACTGACGTCACCTCTAACGTGCAAGAAACACTCCAGGGTTTGGATGAAGAGTTACAGGCTGTAAATGAAGAAGAGGAGGGACAACATATACAGTCACCAGAGACATTGCACTTCACCAGTTCTAAAACAGAGAATAAAGTGGGAGGGGATGGAGTAAGCTGGGAAGAAGATAACTAATATGAAGAATGAGGAAATGGTTTCAAAGAACTTAACTTGGAACTTGTGAAGGCAAAGCCTGTTACTGAAATGACACTTCAAATCGTGCAACTTAATGAGAAGAATTCATGCTGTTATTTCACTAAGCAATCAGATTTCTGATTTTCACTTGTTAGATGATAAAATTGGTGAATAAAAAACACCCTGGCAACCATCTACAATACCCTAACATCATGGTTGTGGCTGTTGCGTGGCAGGCAGCACTCACATTTTATTCAGAATTATCTAAATTAATAGTATAGTTTTTTTTTCATATAATTTTTCAAATACATACTGTAGTTTGTTTGACATGGGCCAGTATGCAGACACTCTAGCAACCATTCTAGCAGGGTTATGCAAAATTGAATTGAGAACGCCTTTTGAGTGAATATGGTTTGAATTTAAACTGCTGTAAGTAGTTTCTAATAATGTCTCATTTTTGTCTATGAATTACTTATGAACTTATCACACAACACATTTTCTATGTATATTGCTTTATATTTAATAAATTAACTTTCATTTGAATGACCGTGTTGGAAGATGAATTTTTGTTTTATTTTGTCCATCTTGCTGGACTAATGAAATTTCTCTGTTGTGTGACTGACTGTCTTGAATGGGTTTGAATTCAGTCATTTCCTCTTCCTGTCATCGAATCTACTTATGTAGGCCTACTATGAATTCGCTGCTGTTCATCGTGACCACTAGGGGGAAGTATTGTACATCTTTTTCTGTTCATTTTTTACCTAGCAAGATTTTGAGTTATCATTGTGTGTATATATAATAGTGCTTTGCAAACTTTAGGTATTTGTTGTTTGTCATTTAAATTCAGTTTTTTTCAGACGGCAGTATATTGTGACATATTATCTATTTCTTGAACAGACATATTTCTTGAACAGACATATTAATCACCCACATGATCATCATACAATTACATTTGGAAGAGCAAAAACAGGAGACTGTGTAATAATTCACATTCTTTCTTTACACTTACAGAACGATTCATATCAATTGTTAGTATATTGTGAATGGTGCACATAAACACTCACACAGAGACATATAATTGTTAATACATTCTTTAAAATGCTTGTTTATATATAATAATCCATATATAAACAGCCAACAAAAGCCTAGAGGAACAAGATTACAAGCCCCATTATGTATTCAGACATCTGGCACTCAGTCTAAATTTAAATAGTACAGTCTATTAAGGCTGTGTTTCAGCTGCAACAACATCCAAAACTCTTAAGTCATAATTTAGAAATAAACAATTATGCATTTTTCACTCATGCAATGAATCGTGTAGATGTAGTGAAATAATACATCCAGCACAAGGCATAAATAAGATATATGACCTTCTCTTGTGTGTCTCTGAATACACAGATGGTTAAAGCCTGAGCTATTTGAAGACTAAATATAGCAACAAAGAGGAGCTGGCTTTGAAATACACACATTCTGAATTTGTGATGCTTTGATTGACAGCTTTGTAAGGAGTGTGAGCTATAACGAAGTTGCAGTTAATGGAGATAAATAGAGAAGTGCCGGTGGCAAAATGCACCCCAACACTTTCAAACCAATTATTCTCTACATTAAACCAATGGATGGATCATTAACAACCTGCCTGGATTTTTCCTTTCTGTCTCACACGCACTTTCACACTTCTCTTCAGTCACAGACC
This sequence comes from Spinibarbus caldwelli, assembly GCA_039654775.1. Lineage (NCBI taxonomy): Eukaryota > Metazoa > Chordata > Actinopteri > Cypriniformes > Cyprinidae > Spinibarbus > Spinibarbus caldwelli. Next base: position 24,942,683 of record CM077253.1, on the reverse strand, counting down.
CAAAATGCATGTATCATTTGCAGCAGCTTGTTCACAACAATTTTGCTGATATTGTGCTGTGAACAGTGACGTATAATTATAAAGTGGAGCTGCTTTATTGTGCACCATCTAAATACTGTGGTATTATATGACAATGATCATTCATTACCAATATATTAAACAACAATATATTATACAATTTAAGATATTATTTTGTTACATTGTTGTTTTGATTTCCCAAATAATTTTGGAACATCCTTAAAATTCAAACATACAAAACTGACATTAAGACATTAGGCTTTGCCAATTTTGTCAAAGAAGTCTTACCCCACTGACAAATGTATTTTGATAGCAAAAATGAGTAAGGTTTACACTCAAAACAAGAATAGCAATTTGCCAACGGGATACAAAAAAATCTAATAATTTTTATTTAACATTACACTGAACAATATTGTAATATATTCAGAATTAGAATTACACTATAACAGAAAATGTGACAAGCTATTTTGAAATTTTGGAATTGATACAGATTGATAGAAGTTCAGGTTCATTTTCAGATTAATGCAATGTTTCCTACTTAATGGCTAAAACATTAATCTAAAATGAAAAATGTAATACAAAGGAAAAGGAGAAGAAAAGCTAATTGATGGTGAAGAAAAATTAGGAAAAGAAATTAAAGTGGAGGGACTTGGATGACCTTAAGGGGTCAGAGAGATAGGCCTCTTCCTGTTAACCCTTCAGTGAACTCTGACCCCTGCTGCAGGCTGAATCTATCACACAAGGCTGGTTGGCATGTTTGGGGGTGAACATGGAGCCCGAAAAGCACTGATGCATGAAAAACACTTCGACAGAGATTTGTGATGACAAGGAAAGTAAAATCCAACCCACGTGTAGAAACTTTTATTTATTTTATTTTGTCTGCTGTTTATTTCAGTTTTTTATACGTTTTAAACAAAGAGATACAATAGATAAAAATTGCCCCCAAAATGCCAAAAACAACAAATAAAAAGTGGTGAATTTCTCAAATTAAAATGTCCTTTCTTTTCAGTCTCTAATTGTTTCATTGTATTTTATGTCAAACAATTGTTAATGACTTTAACTAGATTCTTTTTTCTTTTTTGCCAGGAAAATCTCAATTTTTCATTTGTAGAGTGGGTTGCCGTGCTTTATAAATATGTCTGGGTTCAGAAATGTGTCTAATTAAATATGCGTTAGTCATTAGTTAAATTTACTTTTTTAAATGGCCAAAAAGAAACATTGTGTCAATGCTTGAACTTAATATTTTGTTGATAAAATTATATAATACCTTAAATCATATCATCATAAACACATCATCAACAGTCACATAATATGTTTTAATGCAGACAGGGGAATGACAAAAAAAGAGCTCAGATTTCCAAGATTGAAGTCCATTGCTTTCCAACAAATCTCCAAAAAGTATCGTCAGATATTCTTGTATTCATTAATACATTGTGTGATGAAATTGGGTGAAATATTGATGGTAATGTGAGTCAGGTCCTTTAGAGCAAACCAAAAATGTGCCTGTCGGGACCTCAGCAGGTAAACATTCACATAAACTTCAAATAACTGAAGAACATATCCACTTCTTTATCAAATCGAGATATTTAAAAAACGTGGCACTCGGATTATTGTAACTTTAAAGTTTTGGAGTAGCCGTAGTTCTGACACAGATAAATACAAAAGAAATTAACATAAAAATTAAATTAAATAATGTGTTACACTAAAAGTAAGACTGACTTAGCAGAAAACTGAAAGAAATGTATATGGCCCTCAACTAGGAAGACAGAGACTCTTAGCTCTTTGACTTTTTACAGGTGAATCTCAAAATCTCTCGAGAACGTCAATATCTTTCACCCCAAAATCAAAATAAGGATGATATTTTTCTTCCAAGAAAAACGTTTTTACTCTATTTCTGTAATATGGGAAGCTAATGAGAATTACTATTAAGAATAAAGGGAATTAAAAACACACACATCCAGACGCATTACAGCAATGAGAATTTTGTGGAAAAAGCAATTCATGAAAATAATATCACTATGCAAAATGATTCCTAATTATTTTCTATAAATAAGTTTCTTGTGCAAAATGTCTTTTGATTTTGGGGTGAAACGTGACGTGGTTTCATAAGCTTCACCCTTACATTTTATTAACCATGTTCAGCAGTTGTAAGGATTTGGTGCAATTGTTCATCTCAGAAGACTATTTCAGGACTTTCTGATATGTTTGGGTCCTGACTGAGGAGGTATATGCTGTGTTTTTCCGTTTGTGCTCCTCAAGAGGGTTTTCGGAGGCAAGGCAAGAAAGGCGATGAAGGCCTTAATTTTAGTTTAAGGGAGATTTCAGCTCACCCCTAAGGCCATAGGAAGACGTGGGCATATTCAATCAAACGCAGCAATGTGCATAAAAACTAGTCGATAGATGTATTAAGTACAGTGCATTCAGAGCATTGTCATGAGGAGATCAGATAGTAATAAATGCTGATAGATGGTTAAGGAATGTAACATGTCTGTCAGGCATTTGAGATGGGCATTGCACGGGAGCTGAGTGCATAAAATGGACATTTTGATACATTTATGATGCCAGGTCAGTGCATTTAAGACATTCTCAGAGTCATTATGTGTCGACCGCGGTGATGCCCTGAAGGTTTGGTGAGAGTGATGGGCTGTGGTACTGCAAAGTCAATTTACAATGTACCCCTCCATCCCATTTTCAGCACACCCTCCCCTGCTCCGCTCTCAGTTAGTGGGCATGGATGTCAAGGCCTTGTCCTATGAGGGGTTCAGCGGGGTGGCTGTGGGGAGGTGGATGGAGCAGCATGGCAGTGTGGGGGCCGGGGTAGGGGTGCAAGGATGGGCCGGCGTGGGAGTATCCCGGCTGGGGCAGAAGGGCCCCGGGGTAATCTGTGGGCAGGGATGGCATTCCCTGAAGTCCTGACAACGGAGAAAGAGAGAGAGAGAGTGAACGATATTGACAGATAACCGATACAGTCAAACCAAAATTTATTTAGACACTTTCAACATTTCTCACATTATCACAGTTTATTCGCTATAGTTTAGAAAATAGTAATAAAATATGACAAGAACTCACAGTTAAACTGTGTCACAGCAAATTTGTCTTGATAATCACAAGTGAATTACAGTCAACTCAAAATTTATTCAGACACCTTCAAAATTTCTCACATTATCACAGTTTATTTGCTATAGTTTAGAAAATGGTAATAAAATGATACAAGAACTGTGTCAGAACAAATTCATCTTGATAATGTCAGATAACTTTGATAGAAAGGTATGTAAAAAAAACATGGTCAGGTCAAAGTGTCAAATCAAATTTTTGGTCCGAAATTTTTATCAGTTTTATTGGTAGTCCACTGTATGACGAATTTTTGGGTATAATATTGGGTATAATATGTCACAGTTTGCTATCCTCACTTAAATAAATGAATTATAGTGTCCTGCACCCACTAGTAAAAAATATCAAAAATTATACTTGGTGTCTGAATAATTTTTGGTTTGACTATATATCAGCCCACTCCGGAGCATTGTTTTGGTGGTGTAGCATATGAAAGCTGTTCTCACCTGCTGTCCTAAGACCTAAATGAGACTGTGCATCTAACCCATATCCTCCTAGAGCCGCCCCATCCGGACTGTATGGAGCACTCTGGCCTGAGGAAACACACACAAATACACAGAAATGTGTTATTCAGTGCCCAGCGCCACAAATGTTCGTTTACCGTACAATTACAATGACTGTACAATCAGCCAACAAATCCAGAATAACTTTATTTCACCTGAGCGATTTGATTGGTCAATCATTGGCTGGACTATTCTGCGTCTTGCATTTATAAACCTGAGGGGAGACAGCAAGAGCAAACACAAGATTAGGACAAAAGGAGCAAGTTTTACAGTAGTTAAAAATACAGATCAAAAATGTAAATACAAAACATATTGTTAAAAGAGAGTGATTACTAACCAGTTATTGACCTGCAGGATAGTGAGACCCGTGTCTTGGGAGAGCTGTTTCTTCTGCTCTTCAGACGGGTACGGATGCTGAGAGAGGACAAAAAGGTAATACACAGTCAAATAAGTCTAGGTTACCCTACTGAGAAATAACTATACTAAAATGTATTTGAAATACATTTATTTAATGGCAACTAAATATACATTTACATTTATGTGCTTAATAAAAATCCCCTGCAATTGTACTTTTAGTATACTAAACTGGTAGTTAGTTGTGGCCTAATGAGAGTCGGACTTGTAACCCAAAGGTTGTGGGTTCAAGTCTCAGGTCCGACAGGGATTGTAGGTGGGGTGAGTGAATACATTGGCTGCCCACTGCTATGGCACACACGTCACGTCCTTTCTTTTGCTTTCCTTAGTATACTTAAAGTCTGCTAAATTGGAACAACAAATTTTGTACTCAATGCACTTTAATTGTGCGGAAGTAGTGCTGAAGTCCAACTAAAGATATAGTGAAGTATATTTGATTGTGCTAAAGTGGAACTATCGCAAGTATTCATTGTACACAAGTAGTACTCAAATAAATGTTTACATCAATAAGTCTAGAGCGATATGTCAGTAAATACGTTAATAGATTTGAACTATACTTAGTATGAAATAAAATTATTTTAAATATATTACTTTTTTACTAGTGTAGTGGTGTGACTATTGTGAGAGCACAAAAACAGATAGCTGTATTGTTATAGAAAGTGCTGGAGGTCACGTATCTATTTTATTTATTTTTTTACATATATTGAATTTGCACCATTTTCAAGCAAATAATTTTTCAAGTATTTTTTATTGTCTTATTATTATTATTATTATTATTATTATTTATTTTTTGCAATAAATAACTATATAAAATTTATTTATAAGGGAACAATTTCCTTAACACTAGTTATTGTTGTGCATCCCTCAGGTAATCTGAGAATGCTCTTTAATATCTTTATTCACTCAAGTCAGTTTGTTACCCGCATTATTACCCACATTGTTTTTATTCCTGTTATTATTAGTAACTTCTGGATCTTCTGTCATTTGTAATTACAGAAGCGTCATTAATCGGCAATTACCATATGCTCTTTGCTACTTCTGCAAAAGCTTTGCTCAGTTCAGCTGTGCTTATCTATGCAATATTAATCATTAAAGAGTTCATAAATTCATTATTCATGGATATTAACTTGAGATGGTCAATAAAGATTACCAGTTTCATTATACATTTTCCAAACCTTTAATCACATCTTTTTTTTTAAGCTTTCCTCTTGTCTTTGTTAACTTTCTTCAAGCTCAGTTTCCTGTTATTTGTTTTTCTGCCACCAATTTCAGCACCTAATACTAATGTTTCTCTCAACCCTTATACAAATTTACCATATTTTTTTTTTCAAAATGCCACAGCTTCTACATTTATGCTATTATTTTTTCCATGGAACACACAAAAAAAATGTTCAAGTATGTTTTTAACTGTAAATGAGTTGGTTTTCTCTCTTACCGACAGGTGCTGGAAGAGCCAAGCTCTCATAATGTTTGTCGCAACTTTGGGAAAGATTCCTCTTTTCTTGTTGTTTCGTCTGTCTCTATCCGTTTCATCTTCTTCTCCCGTGCTGGGAGATGCCACACTCCCATCCAACCCATCCCCTGACAAAGCACAACACACAAGCATAATGAAATATCTCGTTGGATTGGATTGAAAATGTAAAATAATGTATGTTTTTATTTCCAAGATGATAACAAGATGCCAATTGTTGAATTAAACATGCAACATTGTAGCATTTATCACTGCATATAGTTTACACAATTCCCATATAAGATTTTTATAAAACAGTATGAGACAAAAATGCTACACTTCACTATAGCACTTCATTTAGAGCATAGCTGTTGTGTGTAAAATGATAAGTACCGGCATCGCTGCAGTTCTCTGCGCTGTGTGAGGTGAGGCCACAGGAGGCACTGGGGGTGCCTGAGGGGGTCGACACACAGTCATCCGGATCTCGCAACCAAGACTGATTCTAGATGAGGAGAGACAGGCACAGTCAGACACACACACATCCAGTAAGAAGGAACAACTAGCTCTCTGATACATGTCAGATGTCTACTGACTTACTTGTTCTGACAGATTGGTGCAAGAGCCAGTGAAATCTTCCATGTCAGATTTGGATCCACCCTCTCGGTCCTCCAGCACCAAATCTGTGGGCATCTTGCCTTTTAGACAGGTGATGTACCGATGGCAGAAATTATCACAGAGGTCATGAACCTATAAGAGACAAGTAAAGATGTCAGGTTCATTGTTCATGCTGCTCTTTTGTATGCAATAAAAGCTAGGAGTATTGTGAGAAGAGCTGTTTATCTCTAAAAAAAAAAAAAAAAGCCTGGTATGCCTGATTTTAAAACATGTGAGCGTGCTATTTGGTGTCACTGATAGCAAACCTATAGTATAGTTTGACATGCCATGTTTGAATGTAGGGAAGCATAAGTGCCACCCTCGATTGTGGAAAAAAAGTAAAGTAAATAGGGTAAAGTAAGGTAAGTAAATTATAACAGGACACTGAAGAAAATCACACACTAAATAAAAAAATGTGTTATGATAATACCATGTTTTTAGGACATGTTCCATGATAATATAAGGGTAAGCTTTACAAACATGTTGTAAGAGAGAAAAAACATACCTTTTCTAGCTCTAATAGATGAAACCGTAGAACTTGAATGGCCTGGATCATCTGTGCAAAGAGATCGTATGGTTAAAAAAGGTCACACTTTATACAAAATTACATGTAACCACTTATTTAAAAGCTCATGTATATCTTACCAGATTATCCAGTTCTGGATTTGATGAAAAGATAGGTTTCTCTGATCGAATCTAAAATAATTAAAGGAAATATCATTATATACTGAATTTGATGCTTGATGTTTCTGCAATCTGCAGGTATTTTTCTAGTAAAGCCCAAAAAATGCCACTACAAGACATAAGCCTGTTGTCTCTGACATTTTAAACTAGTCTGAGACAAGATGTTGAAAATCCCAGTCGATTGTTCTCTCTGTACAGAAACGCCTATAAACTGGCAGACTTTTTCAGTTTTTTTTGTTTTTTTTGCTTTCAACAAAGCTTTGTCATGCCAGAATTCAAAGTTTGTCTTGACAAACTTTGCTTTTCTAGTTAAAATATACAGTTATATGAATTTCTTTGAATTTCCATTCATTTAATTCCACTTTCTTAAATTCTAATTTAAATAATAAGCCTGCATCCTGTTTTCTGCCTCAATGCAAATTCAATTTAATTTAAGAACTGAATTGTAATTTAAAAGTCATAAAGGTTAATACGCAGCATGATGCTCTTCGGTCTTGTAGTGTGCGCTTGGCTTTAATGTGATTGGCTTGGTTACTTGTTTGGCAAAGACCGCGATATCATCATTGAATGATTCAGAGGAGCAGACGTCACTGTGATTGGTCATGCCAGGGAGATGGGTGGAGTTTGACATTGAGGAGTCTCGTGGTGAGCAGGTGGCAAGTTCACACTTCTCAAACACCAGAGCCAGGAGTGGAAACAGAGGATGACTGTAAATAAATACACATATGCTCCAAGTAAGAAAACACAGCAGGGTAAGAAAATGCTACAGGGCTAATGCTGTCTAAGAATGATAGTTTTTATGCAAAAAAAAAAAAATTAATGCCACCACAAATGTCATAACTACTCTGGATTTTCTGAAAAGGTGAAGTGTGTAATTGTATTGATGTTATATCCTTTCTCCTTTCTCCTCCTTAATGTGGATAGACGACTATAAGTAAACTACTTGTAGGTTGGCATTTCCTCAAATTGCAAATAAAATGGCTCCGAGGAGTATTTTAAACATTGCTAGTTTTGTTCGAGTAGCCCAACCAATGAAGTGAGTTTGGGGCCAGAATAACAGTTCATCTGACCAATGGGAATGTTTGGAAAACCCGAAAATTGTTATTACTACTGCAGTTCCATTTGGTGCCTCTAGTGGTGCAAAAATGACAAACTTCACCGTTTTGACCTTGTAAGGTGTTTTTTTTGTTGTTGTTTGTTTGTTTTGTTGTTGTTTTTTTTTAGTTTTTAATTGTGAAATTGTGAAAGAGATTTGAGCTAAAAAAAAAATAAATTACCTTCATGTGAGAAAGTCAAAGATTTTAAAATAAAAATATTAGTATAATAATGTATTTTATTCTAACAAAAAACTCATATGATGCCATAATTCTCCTAGTCAGAACTAACCAAGACCTGAAGGCAATATATATTAACAATGCAGTGCGCATTTATGTTTCGTGAGAGGTAACAGATGGTTAAAGTAACCAGACTCTCACCCGTAGATCTGGTCCCGGTGGTGTTTCAGGGAGTCAGGCACAGTGTGACCGTAGTGAGGTGGAGGAAGTGACCTCATGGCGTCCCTGTAGTCTCCCACAGGCATGGCGTCAGAGCCTGGGTACTGCACCAATTCCTCATACTAGATACGGAGAGACATGATAAGACAAATTTAAATGATAAGACATTGCCTAATTCAGCCTTATGTCAGTGAGAATGGGGGGAATTTATTGATGTATAAGTATATACAGGATTGACAGTACATTTGAGAATGTGAGCTAGCGAGAGGCTGTTTGAAGTCGCTGCTAATTGTATCTCCTCCTTAATAAACACTGGTTGCGGGGAGGCTTTGATGTGCGATTTTTCAGAGCGCCAAGCAACATTCACCCAGGGACATAAACTCCAAAGAAAAAACTTTCCAGCTGATTTATAATTAACAGCCTTACATACAAATACATAAAGTCATCCAGCCTTCATTTATACTAATTAGGTGGTTTTACAGTCAGCTTTCTGATTAATGCTGTAGTCAGATAAATGATCAGAAAAACAACAGAAGAAAAAGACTTACACGATGCTTTCGGAATAATCAGTAATAAGCAAAAAAAATATCTCACCGCACAGCTATAAATTTCATTTGAGCAATTTCCAATGACTGCTCACCTATTATTGAGATGGAAGTTGTATTAATCATTACTAATAGCGTTACTTAATGTAAGCCACCTCTGCGTAGTACATTTTAACTAAAAACAAACATATTTAGGCCTTTGTAAATAATCAGGATTTTTGTAGCATATAAACTCTATATTTACATGTGTGATATATTTATTTCTACATATGTGTTTTCACCATGAAACATTTAATTTGGCTTTGAAGTTGCAATATTCTCATATTCATGGTCTTTAAAATATGTCCAGTGAACATACTGTTATGTAAAAATTATGTGAAACTAATAATTAGGGCATCAACATACAGTTGATTGGCCAAAAAAAGACGTATAAGTAGGCCTACTATAAAGATGTACAATGCAAGAATTTAAAAATATGGAAAACACATAAACACGCAGAACATCCAAAGTCTTGAATGTGATAAATTATGTTAGCATTTTAGAACTTTATAATAACTTCATTTAAGTAAAAAAAGAATTAAGTAATTAACAGACATCTTATTGTGCTTTACAGATAAATAGTTCAAATACATATATGAAAATTTGTGAACCATTTTTTGATGATTTTTCTTTCTATTGACGGAATTTTGATTAGCATATTTTGATTGGTTATCACATAATGATTAGTAGTGTAAATGATTAAAGTTATTATAGGCAAACTACAACCAATTAAAAGCAGTAGAGTTTGAGTTTCAAGCAAACTAAATATAATTAAATATAAACAGAATATATGTAATTTTGTATGTTGCAGTGTTGCTTTTTCTAAATAAAAGCAAACTAAGAAATGTGTACTTCACAACCTTAAAGATGCAAACATAATGTAGATCATAGAAAATATAAGCCCACCTATTTTGTGGGATTTACCAATATTTTTTATTTATTTATTTTTTTACTGACGGCAGTTTTTTACTTCAAATAACAGGCTTTTACTGGCAATATAAACACCAATCAGAGTCACTGAATTTTCTTGGATCATTTCACACATGACAAATATTGCAGGGACAGATAAAAGAGCTTATATTTGAGATTGAACAGACTGATGCCAAATTAACAGGATCATAACTACCATTTGTAAGTAGACAGAAAGCAACAAGAATTTCCATTTGACCGCTCACTGTAGCACAAAAGTTGACCTACTTACCGACTTCATCTGCCTTACTAGGGCCTGTATGCTATTTTCCTACATTACTCCATCTGATGTTTGCCTTTTATTGCTTTTCTAAATATATGTAATTGATTTTAATAAGGATAAGCGCTTTTGTGAACTCAGTTGTCTTTCAAAGCCTACATGAAAATATATAAATGAAAGTTTAATGATAGCCTGCTTTTTGGTATTTGAATGCACATTACCTAATGAGCATTAATTAAGCATTACATAATGCAATAATGTTTATTACTGACTTGGACGTTGGAATGGAAGTTATTATAAAGTGTCAGCCAAAAATCTAACAATTACAAAATAAGAATTACTGCATACTGCTTGTAGGCTACATCTCAATAGTTATTATCTTTAGTTATGCTTACGTGTTACTCAATTTGTTTTAATATCCACATGATAGCATCCTTTGCATCAAAGTAGCAAAAAAAAAAAAAAAATGGACCTGGAAAATAAAGGGAAAAACAGGACCTACCCTCTTCTCCATGCGATACGGAAGCCGAGCTCACACACTCACTGACGGATGACAACACACACCAGAGCGGCAGATAAGACACACTCTCTACAAGAACTAAAGCATAAAAAAACATTGAAGAAGACTAATTGTAACACAAACATGTACTGATACCAAATTCAAATTCCGGTCCAAAAGCATTTGTGGCATCATAAAATAAATGCAAGCACATATGAGAGTAGTGGATAAGATTGCTTTTCACTTTAAAAGTATCCACCAAAATAACACCTTAAGTGTTCGAGAGTGAATGAGAAATGCCTATAATAATATTACGAATATACACATAATAAATGAATAATATATTATTTATCCACGTAAATGTTATGGTTATGGAAATTGGGTTATATTATGGATATAGCCTACTAGGATATGATGAGAAGGCGTAAAGATACCCCACCTTAATAAGACTGTAGCAGCAGAAGCGTGGACCGGGCCGAGTATCCAGCGTTAGCGGCGCGTTTGAGATGATGTCGCGTCTTTTCCGCTCTATCGATGTCCATGAAGCGACGTGTTGGGCTCAAATGCGTCTCTCCACAATGAGCGATGAAGCTTTAAACCAGAGAGAGAGAGAGATGGAGACTGGGAGTTGTTTAGGGGGTCAAAACACAACGGGGTCTCTCACCCCCACCTCCTTATCACACACACTCGCGCATTACAAACACACATACACACACTCGCGCATTACAAACGCAGAGGCTTTCGTTTTATCTGAAGGACGCTCTCTTCCTCTCTCTCTCTCTCTCTCTCTCTCTCTCTCTCTCTCTCGCACACACAGACCGTGCTTACCGAGTTTCATCATCGCTATCCCGGTGAAAAATCATTTTGTCTGATTATAGGTAGGCTATCATGTGCAGCAGAACTGTTTTGAAGCATGCACTGGTAAATTTACACACGTGCGTTATTCTCCACTGCATACGCGTCACATCATGTGCTACACAATAACACCAAAAAGTATTTGTAGACTTATACCGCATTTTAAAATGCATAATTAAAATATACTAAAGCAAATGGCATCTGCAAACACACGATTGACCTTTTCTCAGAACTAACTTGACTTCTCTCAGCCATCTTTGCATATTAAACAATTGGAGTCAGGGTGATTTTATAGTGGATCTATGAAGACATTTACCATTAAGTTTTCCAGGTTAAGAATAGACATGTTCGACTAACATTTGATAACCAGAATGATTCATAATCCAAAATTAAATAGTGTAGTTAGGGGGTGAAATTAGTATCATACATGCTCACCACCCTCCTGAGGGGACAGTAAATGTTGTAAAAGTGTCTGTGTAAGAATATAAAAGATTTACATGAATGAATGAATGAATAAATAAGGTTGAAAAACTCCTGGGTTATAGTTTTATTTGCATGTAGCCCTAACTCACCACAAGATATTACAAAACTGGTAGCGTCAGAATCAGCAGATTTTCTTAAATATATAATGTATTGATACACTTGTTAAATTTGTATGCTGTTTTAAAATACACTATTTCATATCTCACTTTTTTGTATTAAAACACTTAAAAAGAAACAAGATGAACTGGGGGAAGGGTTTTAATGGGGGATGATTTACAAAGAAAATTATTAAACAAAATAAATGTGTGTAAACACCCGATGTCTATGTTTTCTATTAGTGTTACAACCAATCCCACCCAACTGTTACATCTCACCCAGTAGTGGGATAGGATGTAACAACTGCACTCTTTCCACTTGAGAGTAATTAAAAAGTTTAGGAATAATTTGAAGATAACTTCAACTTGTAGTAGATAAATGTGGGAAAATATCAAAAAGTTAGACATTCTGTACATGGTGCTAAATAAATAAATAAGTTACATTTACAGATTGCAGCAAAAACTGATTACAGCATTTCCAGGGATCCTCTATATATATGTAAATGTAACACCTACTAAATTTTTATAATGAAACATTTGCTTGAAAGGTAAACTTGTGCTTCCTTCCTTTAAAATAAATGCCACTGACACGTCAGCTTAAGCGGTGGCATTCTTTTGTGTTTCTTAAGTGCCAAAATAATTCTGGGGTCCACTTTATGCTGCAGAAAGTAGAAAATAAATAAGAAAAAATGCAGTAAAGTAGCAATCAGCTGATAATGCTAACTGCCAATTAAACTTACCATAATAAATAACAACCACATTACCATGTAATTATTTTAATTGCAGGGCAAATTACAGCAATATGTTTCTGTTATTTATGACTGTCTTGTCTTTGAACCAGTAATAGGGGAGACTGTGTCTGTTAAATGGAGAAAATGGACTAAACTTTCAGTTTCCACACTTAATAAAACCATAACAGGACCAATGATAAATTAGATAATGAAGGCAGGTTGTAACTGAAAGGCTGTTTTCAAGACGGGGTCTTTTTAGATTAGACTGGGGCAAGTTGTCACTTGTGTGTTTATATGGTTGTACAATTTTATACAGTGCACTCATTACAATATGCCAAAAAAACTTATCCTAATTTATTTATTAATTTTTTTGATAATTGTTTTGCTGCTTAAAGTCGAAAAGCCATTATAAAACATTTTAAATACAGGGTGTTTGTGATACGTGAATGAAAACAATGGGCTTTAAATATGTACCAAGCAGCATAACAATCAGTTAGAGCAACCTGTATCAGGAAAACAGTTCCACGGCGGACCAAACGTGGTCTTGTGTTGTAAATCACCCTTAAATAACATAATAATTATTCCACACGTCCCCTGAACTCTTCTCCCGCTGAGCGAGCCCTCAACAGGCGGTCAGGACTTCAATCACCGCGGCCCTCTCCAGCGCGCTGCGGCCGGACCGACGCGCTCTGTGGGCGGTGGGCGGCGTGACATAAGCGAGGCAGAGGATCAGGCGATCTTCGGCCTTTCAACACCATGGGAGGGCACTGGCCAACAGAGATGATCATAGCTAAATAAAGGCATTAACAGCGCAACAACGGTGATTGTAAAGACGCTCAATGGAGCAACGCCCTTTGAATGCAGCCTTTAATCGGGTATTTCCACTTGTAATGCGTTGTCATTTCATATGCAGACAAAATGCTGTATAACTCATGCAACATCTGCTAAACTGTAACTTTTTAAATAATTCAGATAAATAATAATAAATATTTTGGCAGCTATATTGTTAAATGTTCCGGTTTTTATATATTGTGTGAAACCATTTGTTATGATATTCTAGGGCTATACACACGCAAACATTTTATACTGTATATACAGTATTTAATATGGTATGCATATGCTTTGTGGATAGATTCACATTAATTGTGTGTTTTTGTGGGAGTGAAATTGAGGGCAGGTTGTTTTTAGACAATAAGCTCATTAGTGTTATGGTGCAAGGCTGGTTAGTGTGATTTTTGTTTAATGTGGCTGTTTGTCACTTCCTCTCAAATTGTGAATGTTTGATCAGGGGTATTTGTCATAGTATGTGTGTCTGTGAGTGTGCGTGCTGTGTGAGAGACAGTCGGTCAGTAGTCAAGGCATCAGGAGCCAAAAAAGATGGCATAGAGAACTATTTCAGATGCAATAAAACTCTCTCTCACTCATTTATGCAATGCATAATGATATTTAATATTATTCCAGAGCTTAATGATCTTATGGTCCTACATTTACAGTTTATGATGCTAAAGAACTGACCTCACAAATTAGCATCCCAACAACCTCACACAGTCTCTTAGGCCTGACCTTTGACATCTGGATCTATATCTGCTGCTGTGAGCGCTGTGTATCCCTGAGGGAGTCGTTCTCTGGTGTCCGTTCACCCCAAATCCTCAGGTCAGGATCTCTCTGTCAACATTTTTGGTGCCTTTTTATGCTTTTTATTATTTTTTTTATAGCCCTTATGGCGCTGCTCATGTTACACAGTACATTTACATGCACTTTGAAAGTTTGACTTCAGTAAAGCAATAATTTATCTTTTAAAATGTCCTGTAAACATTGCAAAGTCAGACTAGGAGACCTAGATAATGAGATTGTAGCATGTGTATTAATCATATTATAGTTGGCTTTTGCATTGTCTGCATCCTCCGAAATACAGAGGTGTTGTGCAACATGTATATAATCCTTCAAATATTCAATAATGGATTGTGTCATGTATAAAGATAGTAGCCCGCCTAAATGTAAACATACTGACTGCATCCCTAGGATGAATCGCTTATGGTGTAGCATTGTCTTTTTAAGGAAGTGGCTGATACAGAACAAGTGTTAGTAGACGTTTAAATAATTTACATTTAATAATGATTGTATTACCATGGTGTTTTTGAGGTGGCATTATCCAGTGATAAAGTTTTTGTTACTGACACATACCACAAAAACCTGTAAACATAATATTTGAACGTCGAAATGTTGTTTGGTTGTGTACATCGGCAGAAAAGTTTGCTTGTGTTGGCAGCTCCAGGATGACACAGCTGACATGACTGTTAACTCTAATGGCCAGTGTAACCCTGACATGCAGCAGGTTAGTGCAGGGCAACATGGAACATCAAAGACAAGTAAGCCAACCTATGTACAGCAGTGAGGCAACGACCAAAGAGGGAGGTAAAAAGAGAGAGTGAGAGAGTGCTTTTTTATGAGCATGCTCCTCTCCAGTTACTTTGTCGTCTGGCCCAGGACCCATAAATATTCTTTCACTTTTTCGATCTTTCACATCAGGCCTCTTATCCGTGCCATATATGAGTTCACCCTCTGCCTGAACTTTGTCTGAAATGTTTACCTTCTATAGATGTTTCCATAGTGCAATAAAGCTGAATATTTTTCTAAATTATTTTTAAACAACAAATAACTATAAATGATTATTATTATTATTTATTGGTGCTTGGTAAGGCAAGCATCACTTTTGCTCATACTAAGGATTAAGGCTTTGCAGGCAAAAAATAAATTAATTAATTAATTTAAAAAAAATAAATAAAAAAATTGAAGGGACCATAAAAAGCCCAGGGATGGTTTCTATTGACTTGGGCCAGTATAAAAAAAAATTTATTCAAGTCAAAAATATTATTTAACATCACAGAACCAACCCATATACCTCAATTTATGCCAACAAACAATTTTAAATCAGTTAAATCAGGTCTTTAAGGTAAAAATTACATGTTACCACTTTTTAGTGTAAACAACTAACCCAAACTCACGGCAATTCGTACATATTTTATAAGGTGGCTAATTCGTACAAATTCGTACAACCTCACTCATACAAATTCATTTGTTTTTTTGCTAAATTGTACATATTTTATGAGTTGCACAATTCGTATGAATTCGTACGATTGATCTACACCTAACCCTGCCACTGGGGTCACTGGGGTCTAGACAAATCATACAAAATCGTGTGAGTGAGGTCATATGAATTCTTACGAATTAGTCACCTCATAAATTACATACGAATTGGTCGTTGAAACAACACTAGCAGCACATTAAAAAAACACTCAGAATACCTAGCATCTGTATAACAATTCAGTGAATCCCATTTTTCACAATTTTCCTAGTTTTTAAACAGAGATTAGAAGGTTTGTTTTCTTGTATATTTTGTTCAACTGTCAATATTTTCCTCTTTCTTTCTTATTTGTGTAGTTCTTGTTTGTTTGTTATTTCACCACATTTGGGAGAAAAGAAGCCATGGCAGACTTTCCTTTCTTTCTCTAGAACCCTAAGTCTGTCTTTCTCTTCATCCTCAACTCTCACAATCTCTCCCCCTCTCTTTCTTTTTTTTTCTCTCTCTCCCTCTGATGGTCTTCTTACAGATGGAGATTAACTCCGAGCCCGAGCACCATCCGTTTCCCTGACTGTTTGTTATTAAAGAGATGGATGGTGGCTTGCAGTGCCAGCCCGACACAACCGCAATTACAGCAGGGCCCATGATAGATAGAGGGAGAGAGGGAGGAGATGGAGAGAAGGAGATAGAGAGAGAGGCATCTATCACGCCCCTTAATCTACCTGTCACTCCGGGGGGAGAAGCAGGAGAACAGAGTGTAGGGAATGAGTGAAAGAGAGAAATAAAGAGGAAAGATTTTGGTCTGGCTTATCTTGCAAATAGTTCTGCTTTGCTTTGAGTTCTCTTTAATTGCAGAAAACATGTAAAATACTTTTAATCACATCTTAATATTATACATTCACATTACATGAGTAGGAATCTAAAGGTTCAGTTTAGATATTGTGATTTCTTGATAAGGTCACTAAATGCAAATAATGAAACACAACTGAGATAGCAACATAAACAGGCTTATCAACTTTTAAAATGGAGAAAATGCTTTCCATATACGTACAAATGTTTATGTATTTGAACTGCATATATAATTTCCACCCATTTGGATAACAGTTTTTAACATAAGCAAACTAATAAACTTAATGTGATCCATATTTGTCAAGAAACAGGTACAATTTCTGCACTACAAAAAAAAAAAAAAAAAAAAAAAAAAAATTAAAAAAAAATCATGGCATGGTTTATTATGAACTATTTCCATCTATTTATTTTTTTAAATTATATTTTTAAAATGCATTTATTCAAATTGCTGAAATCAGAATTCTTCATTGTTAAAACAATTACATTTAATCAGTTAAAACATGGAAATTATTGTTAAAATATGGCTAGCTTTGGAGCAAGCAGTATTCAGTTAGTTCAAATGTATGAGATTGAAACAAATTTGATTTAATTTATTAGTAATATTACAAACCTGTTTCATTAATGTATGACTGACAAATATGCATCACATTAAGTTTATTAGTTTATGTTAAAAATGTGTAATTCAAATGGATGGAATGCAATTGTAATTCAAATACTTGTAATTGAAATACTAATGTATTTTTTTATATTTAAATTAGAGTTGACAGAATTTTGCAAAACTGGGTAAATAGAAAGGCTATGTTTTGTGTAGTGAATTTCTGCCTGTCAAGAGCAATATAAAAAGGAAGAGACATATTTATAAACCAAAAATGTAAATTTTTGTATTTTATATATAAAAAGGTTCAAAACTTTGCTGTGATGTAAACATATGGATGTAAATGCAGATTTATGATTATCAGCCTAAAGTATGGTCTGCTTTGCAAGTAGTGCCTTAAACAAAACTCTTTCCATCATACAGAATGAAATCTCAGTCACACTTCCACATATTTAAGCATAATGCATTACATTCAGCTCTTTTAACATGAAGTGAAAGGGAATAATTCACAATTAAGTTTTTGCCACTTTTGTTTACAGACATAAAGGAAAGATGACATGTAAGAATGAAGATATTAAAAAGGTCGAATTGAATCTGGAAACATAAACTAGCATCCCCTGCATAAACAATAAAGCTCAACATGTCTTAACACAGGTGCTAAATGCATGGCATCGTTACAATGGATATGATGGTATGTCTTGATATAGTGACAACTTTTTGTAGACTTCATGATACGCCCTCAGACAACCAGCAAAACACACACACACCTGCAGTGAACCCAGAGCAGCGTGTAACGTATGTGCATAAGTTTGCTGTAATGCAATACAGTTTTTCTTTTCCAGTGTTACAAAAATGTTATGAAAAATCCAAGGTTCTCCCATTTCCTGCTCTCCCTCTCATCAGTCCAGAGGAGTGAAGGATGGGGTGGAGGGATTAATACTCTTCCGCTGGCCACCGAGATGATGGATGGACAGATGTGGAGAAGGACAGAGGGAGGTAAGAGAGAAGGCCAAGGGAGGAACGCTAAGCCAAGTGCTCGATAAATCTAATGGAAGGTCTGCTTTGCATCAGGCACTGACAGACTGTTGCAGAGGTGTTATGATGAATGACTTGCTGATTGGACTGAATTTCATGTTTTTGCTGTGTGTGAAGAGAGAGGAGCTCTCAAACTTTCGTCTTTGCGCATGGTGTTTTACTGTGCGAGTTCATGAGTATACATTGGTTTCATGAAGGACCTGCTGACCTGGGAACAGTTGTTATTTGAGGAGGGGTTTGAATGGGGCTGCAGTGTTTGAAGTTGCCAGCCAAAAAAAAATAAATAAATAAAGTGACAGAATACGGTTAAGATTTTTTCTAAATCGCTATTCTGATATCAGCATTTTTTGACTGACATTACTGACAAAATCATCTAATGCTGATATTATTATGGAGAATATGATACGAGAATACAATGAAACAGTAATATTGTGAAATATTATTGCAATTTCTAATAATGGTTTTCTATTTTAATATACTTTAAAATATAATTTATTTCTGTGACACAGTGCTGAATTTTCATCAGCCATTACGCCAGTCTTCAGTGTCACATGATCCTTCAGAAATCATTCTAATATGCTGATTTATTACTAGTGTTGAAACTGTTTTGCTGCTTAATTTTTTTTTGGAACCTGTGATATTTTTTCTTTGATTCTTTGATGAATAAAAAGTTAAAAGAGCAACATTTCTTCAAAATAGAAAACTTTTCTAACAATACAAGTCTTTACTATCACTTTTTATCCATTTAACACATACTTACTGAATAAAAGTATTAATTTCTTTAAAGAAAGAAAGAAAGAAATTACTGTCCCAAACTTTTGTATAGTAGTGTATATTGTAACACAAATTTTCTGTTTTGAATAAACACTTCTTTTTAAATTTGTATTTATCAAAGAATCCTGAAAAAAAGTATCACAGATCCCAAAAAATATTAAGCAGCACAATTGTTTTCAACTTTAATTAGAAATCAGCATATTAGAATGATTTCTGAAGGATCATGTGACACTGAAGACTGGAGTTATGATGCTGAAAATTCAGCTTTGCTTCACAGGAATAAATTATATTTTAAAGTATATTAAAATAGAAATCTGTTCTTTTAAATTGCAATAATATTTCACAAAATTTTTGATCAAATAGATACAACATTGATGAGCATAAGTAACTTCTTAAAAAATTATTAAAAATCTTACTAATCCAAAACTTTTGAACAACAGTTATATATATATATATAAAACAAAGGCTTGATATGCAAGTACACTAGTTTTGTAGAATAGTGTGCAGTACGTGCACTGTAAAAAATGGTAACCTGCAATTATTAAAGAGCTTAAAGGGCTATTTCTATAACTGATGTAGCCCATAAAAGTTTTGTTAGTAGAAATTGCTGTATATAGGTTGGTTCAGTAATGTTAAATAATATTTTTACTTGAATAAACCAGTGATTTTAGATGTTGCCATTTTTAATGTTTTTTATTTTATTTATTTTTTTTTTTATGTGTAGTTTCTGATGGTCCTGCTGACCTGGAAACAGTCTGTGAGAAAGGGTTAAAAATGGGGCTGAACCAGAAGGAACTCCTAAAATGTTCACAATGATTCAAGGCAGTCATGTTGAGAAAAAATTAACTAAATACAGTTTAATTCCAGGATGTTCTGCAGTTCTAACGTGGTTTAAATTAGTTGTCATCATGTTGACTGGACAAAACCAACATATTTTTTTCTACATACTATTTTTCTAAATCCAAAATATCTAACCTGAGATCAATATTTCTGACTAACTCCTCTCGGGGCTTTCAAGCTACATCCACTAAACTTGGTGCAGTCCTTCAGTCTGTTGTGACTTTTATCTTGTCTAACAGATAAGACTTTCTGGTTCTTAGTGCAGTGATTAAACGGGCCACATGCAACTGTCAAACCTTTAATGCTGTATATATCCTTAATAACCTTGAAACTTAAAGATTTGTCAAGCCAGCATTATTTCTGCTTTTCTGTGTGATAGCATCCTAC
This sequence comes from Spinibarbus caldwelli, assembly GCA_039654775.1. NCBI lineage: Eukaryota > Metazoa > Chordata > Actinopteri > Cypriniformes > Cyprinidae > Spinibarbus > Spinibarbus caldwelli. The sequence goes on along the minus strand of CM077253.1, from coordinate 24,922,358 downwards.
CAAACTGTTTCATGACAAAAGTAAGGTGTAATTTGAATCTGTTCCAACTGTAATAGGAATTAATTTCACAAGCAGATCTCTTCTTGACACGGGACATGTCTGTGCCACATATTTGTACATTGTAGCATGGCATCCCTGTTTACACAAGTGTGTACTTTTGTTTCAGACCACATGTGTGTTTTCAATCAGCATCTGTAATCATCTGTAAGTGCCGTTGTGCTGTGACCTGGCTAAGATCAGATAAAGTATGGCTTCACCCCTCCCCTCCGCCTGCTGCCCTGCTCCATTTGTTATGGAGTAGCTGTCGGGGCGCTGTGATTGGTTGTTGTGGTAGACAGATAGCCGATAGGCCCTGATTAATAGTTGTGGCTCTGGCACTTGCTCATTGATCAAGGGAACAGGCTAAAGAGAGAGAGAGTTTTCTACAACAGACTCTTAGCTTCTGCTTATCTGTTTGCCTTGATGAGATAAAGCCTGTGTGCAGGCTGCTTTTACAAAATGTAATTCATAGTGGTATTATTTACTGTACAGAATGGTTAAAAATATGTTAGCATGTGTTTTGCTAGCAAGTCTAATATCACAATGTGTGTGATGTGTGCTAATATTATTATTGGAAACATAATACTGTGTACTACGCAGCAACAGAGATTTTTTTATTATTGTTATTTATTTATAATATCTTTATTTTATTAATCATCAGTGGACAACAACAAAAGACAAAACAATGTCTGTAAAACAATATGGTTTAAATGCCTGTAAAATACATTAAAATGTGAAACAAAATAAATTAGTAAAATAGAGAAACAATTAATTGTAATGTCAAGATTTTTCATTATTATTATTATTATTATTATTTAGATAATCGATATTGGTTTTAAAACAGTGTCTGTAAAAACATTGCAAAGTCAGGCAAACTTTGTTATGTGATGTTATTACTGGAAACATGATACTGTCAACTCTGAGCAACATATATTTTATTATTTATTATTTCTTTACAATATCTTTACTGTTTTTTAATCATCAATGAAATTATAAAAGACAAAAATAAAAGACAAAACAATGTCTGTAAAACAATATTGTAAAACGATATATTTAAATGTCTGTAAAATAGATAAAAACAAAATTAATAAATTAATAATTAATAAAATGCAAAAACAAAACAATTGTGATGTATATAAATAATTATATACATATGTGAAGAAATACGAAAAAAGAAAGAAAGAAAGAAAGAAAGAAAGAGAAAGAAAGAAAGAAAGAAAGAAAGAAAGAAAGAAAGATAAAGAAAGAAAGAAACAATTTGGAAATAGCTGTTAGCAGAAAGTTATGTGGTTGTTATGAATATGTAATTTACTGAAAAATGTATATGGGTAGTTGACAAATAACATGTATGCTTATTCAGATTTTAAATTCAAATGTATGCTGTACATAATTAGAGAAATATGATTATAAATTAACTGGTTGTCATGCAATGTAACTATTTTTTCTTATTTTTTTTTTTCTCTGTGTGTGTGTGTGTGTGTGTTTCGCTTCAGTACCCTTGTGGTAATTCACCTTGTCTTATATATGGACAGTTGACATGACGTAACAGCAGTGTCCTGGAGTTACAGAAATTAATTTTTAAAAGTACAAATATTAGCTTTCTATACATTTACAGTTAACACAAAACCATATTATGGATAATAATTATAAAATAGTTAGAAAAATGTTGTTTAAAAAAGTTTTAGATAAAGTAGAGCATGTCACACTGCAGGACCCTGCTGTTTGCATGTCATATTTAAGACAGGATAAATGACCGTGGACAGTATATTGGCAAGTATACGTATTCATATGTCTGTCTGAAAGTGAAAGGGGGGAAAGACAGCCAAATGGAGGGAATAGTGTGTGTGTGTGTGTGTGTGTGTTTGTGAAGGCAGGGTGCTGAATGAGCTCTCTCCGAGGGGGGGTCAGTAGTGGGAGGTCATGACCTGGTCGACCCTGGGGGAGTGGAGATCATCAATCAGCGAGAGGCAGGACCAAACAGCAGGAGCTGAACACACCCCCTGTCCCCTAAACCACCCCCTCACACACACACACACACACACACACACTGCCGCCAAGCAGATGGCCTTGTAACAACTGGCTCTTGCTCACCTTACACACACTCATACATTCACAGATCGAGTATGATTGATTTTCTGTTTCTTCTGTTGTTCAGACAGCAGTTCACATGCCTCTATTGGTAAATTATTTGCATAGAAACAATTGATTACTCCTGTAATGTACAGATCATGCAATAGGAATATATGAGAATACCAGGATAATCTTCTTCTTCTTAACATCATGCATCTCGAAATTGTGGAATTGCATAATTAAATTTGTAAAATGTACAGTACATAAAGTTTTGCAAGACTCATCTATTATATAAATTGGATCTGCAATTGAAGCAACTGCACTAAACCATTACTCATGCAATTATTATTATTAATTATTTTATTTTATTTTTCATTCTGAAAGGTACTGACAGATCTACCCTCATCACATTTTTTTCTGGCTAGAAGTGATTGTCAATAGGAGTGGGTATACATAATACCAATAGCGCCTCCTGTTGTATAAGACAAGCTGGTGGCTTTTCATAGACATAATTGTTGATGGAAATTGCCTATTATACATTTTCTGAGGTTAGATTTTGGAAGTTCAAATTCTAGCAAAAATGGCCTTTCAGCAAGGCCTAATGAAACAGCATGGTCATTTCTACCCCTGGAATACACAACCAGTAATGCCTGACTTTTCGAAGTGTGAAATTTACCACATCTGTATTTTACAAACACACATAAATTATTCATTACACATACATTTTATTTTTAAAGGTCTTTGGTTAGAATAGAACTTAATTTACAGCCCATATGGCAAAAAAAAAAAAAAAAAAAAAAAAAAATATATATATATATATATTTTTTTTTTTTTTTTTTTTTTTGGCCAAAATATATGCTAAATATATGCTAAATATATGTTGCAAACAGTGAAGCTCAATGAAATATATATTTTTGAAATAGGAACTATGTAGCTACATACTTCATATACTAAAATAGATTTTTAAATGTATTTCTGGGGCGAAAACAAAACAAAACATTTCCTTGGACTGAAATATATAGAGGTCAAAATATATATTTTTTAAATATATGTACGTAAAATTTATTTTTAAATATATTTTAACAATTATATATATATTTGCCATTTTTATATATATTTTGAAATATATTTTTATATATTTGATAAATATATTTGAGAATATATTTTTTGCTGTATGGGAGAAAAGGGTGAATCTGGTTAGTCTGGTTAGTAAAGATTTCAATATTTCAAGCACTCAAATATCTATTTTTGCAAATTAAGAATAAAAGGAAACTCAATTGGCATGCTTTGGTCATATGACTTTCAAAAAGACATGTTGATCAAATCTTATGGTGCCAATGCTGCACTTTTGAGCCACATGGCCACACGTCTTCCAATCTCCTATAGGGGTAAGAACAAGAAAATTGTGAGAGAAAAAAAGGCATTTCAACTCCCTTATTTTTCAAATAAAATTAACCAGAAATGATGAATTATTCTATATAATCCTTTTTTCCTTTTTTTTTTTTACCCATTTAAATTTTTACCTTCCTGGCTTGGTGCAATGCAGGTTTATCCATTGATTTATCTGAGTTCATGTCCATGCAGTGGGCAGTGCCATCGATAAGAATGACTCTGTCATTGTCCACCATAGTGTCATTCCAGACCACACTTAGCTCCGTCCATGGGTCAATGTTGCCTTGGTCAGAAAAACATGTCTTAATGAATCACATAACCCATATGGCAAAAAATATATGCCAAAATATATTTGAAATATATGCTAAATATATGTTGCAAATAGTGAAGCTCAGTGAAATATATTTTTGAAATAGGAAATATAATTAGTTTCAAACTTCATATGTCAAAATATATTTCTAAATGTATTTCTGGGGCAAGAAAATGCATTTTCTTGAACTGAAATATATAGAGGTCAAAAAATATTTCTTTAAATTCTTTTAAAATATATTTATATATTTAAAATATATTTTCAAAAATAAACAAAAAATGGCCAAAAATATATAGTTAGAAAATATCTGTATGTAAATATATTTTGAAATATATTTTAACAAATATATATATTTTTGGCCATTTTTTGTGCATTTTGAAATATATTTAAAATATATTTGAAAACATTTTTTTTTTTTTTTTTGCTGTATGGGAATGTTCAGTCACTGTATTCTAAGCAAGCAGCTATGGTCATTACATCTAAGAAATCATTCATTTGAATGAACTCAAATATAACTTTCATTCATATTATTTAATAATATTTTTTAATAATAATTTTGATGTTTGTTTTTTTTTTTTTCTTCCATTTTGGTTTGCTAAGACTTAACAGATCGTCTTATTTTAATAAACATATTAACAGTTAGTAAAATTGTAAAAGCCCACATGAAAGCCAAACTCCAGCTACATGCTTACCGTTGACATAGAGCACTCTTTGTGTTTGGGGCCGGTTCCCTCCATAGTACTGGTTGGTAAAGTCAATGTGGACAGGCAGACGGTCCTGAGGGATGTCAAAGATTCGAGAGCAGAGCTCAGTCTGAGACTGGATGGTTGACATACGTGAGAAAGGGCAGCTAGTGTCCTCACATGTCTGATCTGATCCATAAACCAACACAAAAGGGACAAAACTGGATTATAAAATAACTTAAAACAATTGACATCAAGTAAAATAAATTTGGAAAACTCTTGTAAAAGATTATTCAGTTAGCTTAAATAATACACAGACATTACAAAAATTTGGCTGCACTGAACAATTTCATGAAAGTCATATCATTATGTAAACATATGTCAAACCCAAACACAATTTTCAAGCAAATCGTTTCACAAAAAGGTTGTTAGGTTTTAGTTTATGCAACAATAGATATACTGTTCAAGATTAAGGTGAAAACTGTTGTGATGCTGTTTGGTTGTGAAACATTAGCCATACATGTCCACACATAAACTACACCAGTGGTTACTCCACCTGTGTGAACTTGTGGGAACTGACTTCATAAATCACAAAACATACATGTATAGGCTATATAAAAATGGCCTTGACACCAGTTTGTTGAAAGTCAGTGCAAAATGGAAAGAAGATGAGGTTAGTTCTGAGAAAATGTTTGTTTGCAGATGCCACTTGGTTTGATTTTTTGTTATCTAATGTAATGACTTTCAGACAGAAGTGTGAAGATACTCCTGGGGCTACTGTGTAGGTGTCTGTGTGTGAATATTTGTATAGGGAATTTGATTGAAACCCAGAAATTAGAGAATGATCAAAAAGAGCACTGTAGGCTAGATTTAATACTCACAGAAGCCAAACTCAGTGCAGGTCTGATAGAACCACTGTCTGTAACTGGATGTAGCTGTAGTGTTACTGAGTTCCAGCACAAGCTTTTCATGAGAAACATCCAGACATGGGACATTCTCTCTGGCACGGTACATCTGAATACATGGAAAAAATTATTGTGCCTCAATTTAGCAAAATGTATTTTATAGCAAGATGAAACACTGTATGGAGATTTAAAAGAATCAGGCAACTTTTTTTTCACAGTCAGTGATGCCCTCTGCTGGTTATATTGTATACAATATTATTGATATGATACTGTGGTTTTTCATTTTAAAGGGGGAAAGGTAAGTGATGTGTGGCCAAGTATGGTGACCCATACTCGGAATTTGTGCTCTGCATTTAACCCATCCAAGTGTGCGCGTGCGCACACACACAGTAGTGAACATACACCTGGAGCAGTGGACACCCAATGCTGCGGCGCGCGGGGAGCAGTTGGGGGTTCAGTGCCTTGCTCAAGGGTCTCACCTCAGTCGTGGTATTGAGGGTGGAGTTGCACAGTTCGGTTATGTGCAAAATTACAACACTAATAATAACATATCTGCTAGTCAATACAGTGTATACTGTCTACTATTTTTCAACACCATAATGTGAAATTGAAAGCATTATAAGATAAACTTTTTTAAATAGTAGTATGCTAAATTGTTGCCATATGACCTCACTATATTATGTTGTTTGTAACATTCGGCAATTTTGCTAAATTAAATTTTTTAGTAAAAAAAAAAAAAAAAAAATGTCTTACCATTTGGCAGTTTGATTAAAATTAAGCCAGTGAAAAAGATGTTATGTTGCAGCTGATATTACTTCATACTATATAGCATACTGTAAGTCATATACTAGTATGCTATTCTGAACATGGCCACTGAAGTGTTCAGTGTCCACTTGAGCAATTCTTACACACTTATAAATTCATTACAGTTATTGTGAGCTCAAGGTCAGTATACCAATAAAATAACTTATAAACTGAATGAAATACAGTATATAGACAGATAAGTCAATAAAGCTCCATTAATATTATTTAAATAGATTAAAAATGTCAACTCTACTGTATTTTTCAAACAAAGCAGCACTGCAGTTGTCTAAAAATTGAAACAAAGATTACTTTGGTAATAAATACTATTAAACTACCAAAATTTTAAATACACCTAGTTTCAGCCCTGTGTTTCCAGTTCTGCTTAGTGCTTAAATTGTATTTTATCATTTATTTATTTTACACAAAGGTTTCACACAGCCTCACTTTTTATTCGAACCAAATAAAACTGTAACACCAAACAGTAACACATTTTTAGGATACCACTTAAAATGTGATCAAGAAATGTTACCGCCGCTAGTTTGATCAGACGGTCGTATGCCTCCTCCTTTTGTTCACTTTTATTGGTCATGATGTCACAAAGTTCTGCGATGCTGAATGCAACCCCCTCCTCGTTGTATTGGACGGTTCCCATGAAGATATCAGCCAAACTCTGCAACAGTTCTGCCTTGTCCTCTGGTTTGAAAGGGGTCTCACAACAGCCGAAGTCTTTTCCCACCTCTACCTCATTCCCCATTAGCAGAGCTGCCTCTACTGCTGCAAACACCCCTTTCACTTCTGCTACACACTGAGGACACAAACAGATAGACACTCAAATACACACAGAGAAATTCATAGTGACCCTAAATGCGCTCTTACCTTTTTAGAGCCACCCACTGCCTCATTCATAAGACTATAACCAACCACCTGCAAAAATAAATAAATAAATGCCAAACCATACAAGTAATGCAATAACAATGTGCTCTAATTGATAAAATATCTCCCACATGTGTTACAAGGTTTTACAAAACCCATACCCTATTATAAGAGCTAAAGTCCAATTGAGCTTGAACAGGGGCAGAGGATGCCACTGCTCCATAGATAAGATGAGGAAACTAGAAGAGAAAGAAAGTTTGAAAGATATATTATTTGTTATTTAGATGTTCACTGAAGCAGCTTGAAAATGTCTTTGGTGATACAGGAAAGAATTAACGATGACAGAATTTGATAACACTTCACAAGAAAGTTCCATTTGTTAACATTTATTAGCTAACAAACTAACCATGAAAATAATTCAAAAGCATTGATTAATCTGAATTAATGTTAATCGCAACATTTTCTAATACATTATTAAAATCAAAAGTTTTTTAATTTAAATCTTTTAACATTATTTTGTGGACCTGAGCTAACATGAACTAACAATGAACAGTTGCAGCCTAATTTTATTGACTAATGTTAACAAAGATTAATCAATACTGCAACAAATGTAACGCATTAACCAACTACTGGGACCTTATTATGAAGTGTTACCCAGAATTTTTGCTTTCATTTATTTATTTACTTTTTAAGGTGCAGTTAATAGACCATGCTGAGATGTGATCGTCTAAAATGGTTTGTTTGAATTAAAGCTGTAGAAAAAAAACATTAAACATCTTTAGTAAATTTTTAAACTAAACAACAAAGATTTGTTTGGAACAAACCTTTCCTCTTAACCAAGCTGAGAGAGCTCCAGCATAGGAACCACCGAAGCTGATCCAGGTGTTCTTCCTGGAGAGGCTGAAACGCTGGCTGATATAATGATGGAACGCAGCCAGGTCTGCCAAACTGAGAGAGAAAGGAGATGAAACAACATATATCATAAATGTCATTGTGATTATCATTGTGAAACGGTCTGTTAACATTACTTACGCTTGCTGGCTGGAGAGATCTCTCAGGTTCTCTGTCTCTAGACCATCGGGGTTGATGCTTTGCCCATAGAAGCGGTGCTCCAGGGCCACCAGCAGTGCTCCATATCTCTCTGCCATGTCCACATGGTGGTCTAACAGATTTTCAGTATATATAATAACGATACATTACTAACTCCAGAAAAATATATATTTTCATTGAGCTTATTATATTATCAATTTGATGTCAAATATTAATCTTGATCAAGATGCTGTAATATCATTTTCAGTTCAGTTTGGAATTGAATTCAATTTCAGTTCAATTCAGTTCAGTTTCAATTCGATTTTGATGTCAATTTGATGTCTTTTCAACATTAATTGCCCACTGGATAAATTGTACTGAACCTGGAACATTAATTCCTGCTATGTATTCGAGAAAATAAAACTCGCATTTGGCGCCACCCACTGGACATTTTACCTGGACACGGCATGTGTAGAAGGAGTAGCATGTCACGTTTTTAGCAGATTAGGTTAAATGTAATAATTGGTATGATTAAAATAAATAAATAAATAATTGGTACTAACCGAACAATACACTGAATTTAGAGAGTGGACCCTCTCCTCCTATGTAGAGAAAGACTGGTCCATCTGAACGCTGCCAATAAACGTCGTTCACAAAGAATTTCTGCAGATCAAATATTAATGAATAAATGATGATAACAACATAATTGACAGGATAAATTTCATTCATTGTAATATATTTAAAATTACGTTTTATAATAATAATAATAATAATAATAATAATTATTATTATTATTATTATTATTATTAAATAATGTTTTATATTTATTCTACATAATTCTTTAAAATATAACAATAACACATTATTTCAAATAACATATTTCTTGTTTTTGTGCCATCCTGATGATATCACATTTAAAGAAAAGTATGAGTGTAAGGTTTTGTCTATAATTTGTACCTGTGGGAAAGTTTTGTCATTTTTCCTATCAAAGTGGTTCAGGGGTTGGTGAATTGTGCCTTTTTTGGGAATGACAGTGGAAGTGTGTGTCACATGTTGTTTTATTCTGGCCTGCTGGATTTTATGCACACGGTCCTTCATTCTCCAGAAAATTTGACCTGAAAATATATGATATAGCTATATGAAAACAAAAGTGTGTGAGTGTTTGGTAATGTAATAATCTGTAAGGTTGGGGGGTTGAAGCATATAATGGCATGCTTCAGTTGGAACAGAAGGAAGTGTTTAGGCATATGTTGTTTCATTTTTTGTCAGCCATTTTTTCCATACATAATTTACTTCAGATTTACTAGATTTATATTTACTAGCAGCACTTGTTAGTTTTATAGTTTATTTAGCATGCTTATACATTTAACACACACACACACACACTCACACACTTGTATGCGTGTTGTGTGTGTGGGTGTGTGTGTGTGTGTATATATATATATATATATATATATATATATATATATAAATTTTTTTTTTCCCCCTTTGTAATAATCACATTATACTTAATGTGGACAGATTAAAGCTTATCTGGACTTGTAGGAGCCAAAATTGAGTTAGTATTTAATTACAGCTGTAGTTGATGCATTGGCATAATATCAATATTTATCTCATCACTGATCAAATTTTGGTAAAGCTTTGGTGTAAGTCATAGGTCACATAACATAAGTCACATATTATAATTGAAAGAACATTAATAACTTCAGTATCCTAAATATTTATATTTCATAAAATATCAAGGAACAGAACAGTGATTTCCTCCAGAAAAGCCTACTGACTCAAAGCTTGATGAAGCCAATATAAGTGTAAACATACTGACAAACTTAGAATACAATAATGTGGTCAAATAATAATGCTATCCCCATAGAAGGGGGGACCAGTTTCTTTTAAACATGCCAGAAAGAGCAGGTGAGAAAAGAACAGTTTAAGTGATGGACAAATTCTGCATTCATAAAATGCATAACACTTTAGAAATAAAAGCATTATATCTCAATTTTAATACAAAGCAAAATGTAAGTAGAATTCAGTCTTATTCCATATAACCCATTATAATAATGATGAATGGGGAATTGGGTGATCTTCAAAAGAAAAAAAAAAAGGTGTTTTTTTAAATATTACATTTTAATATAGTTTTAAATTTCTTTACACACTAAACAAAGTTCTGTAAACAGCATCTTCTCAATTATATAAATTAATCATGGGGGTGTAAATAAGGGAGAAATTACACGACTATGTAACATGACTATGAATAGCTAAATTACTTTTTTAACTTCACATTATTTTAAATTGAGTTAGAAGTTAAGGGTAAGAAGTTTAGACGTTAATGCTTTTATACAAACAAATTCAAGAAAATGCAGAATCAGTCTTACCAGAGCAAACCAGGTCAACAAGCAGAATCACTGTAACCCAGCTCATCACAGACATCGTTCTACCTAATTATCACACAGATGTCAGTCTAAAAGAACCCTCTGGTTTGGTTGTGGATGATGATTTCCAGTGTATACAGTTTTTATACCCAACTGGGGAGCCAGTAATATAATATGACGTCCATAGTACTGTGAATAACTTTACAGTGTGAACAGTGTGAACACCTGAAACCTAGACGCGCAGAAAAATACAATATCCAAGCTGTGACGAAGTTCATATTTCAAGACCAAACTAGTTTCTCTTCACAAATCATCCATACTGATATGACTATGTACTACAGTATACACTTATTTCAGCATTAGTTGTTTTTATTGAGATGCAAAAATATCACAATTGATACACACTGTAACATTTCTTGTAAGGCAGAACACAAGTCACTGATAAATCAGAAAAAAATTAAATAAAATCATAGGCTACAAAAGCAAGTCAAACCCATTACCTCCATTTCATCTTCAGGTATTTAGTTTTTACCGCATTCAGCACTGAACATGTTTAGCAGGATTTTTGGGTTAATTATTTGACATTTGTGAACCAGCATTAAGGCACTGAATGTGAAGACAGTATTGAAATATGCAAGATTCACTTTAGTTGTATGTATCATGTTGATTAAGATGACCAAACCTAACTTAGCAGGTGTTTTTTTTTATTGAAGAAGCTGATATTTGTAAGTAAGGTTGAGTAGACTCTCAAAGCTTAGAGAAAGTAACTTCTTTGAGGTTTTTCTTCTCCATCGCTGCCTGAGCTGACTTCATTAAATCTTGGGTTTGAAGCATGCTCATATTCCAGGTGTTCTGCAGAAACAAACAGGAACAGAAAACACATAAGAATAGTTTTCAGTTTTATCATTGAATGAGAAATGCTGTCACTGTTTACCAAAAGACACAAACGTCTTCATCAAAGGAGCACTTGATGGCTCAGAAACGGAATCTTACAATTGTTGTTGGTTTATAATTTGATGTGCAAATAAGCTCATAATAAGCTGAAGCTTGTTTAATTCAATATTCAGTACAAGATGTACAAAACCTTTTCATATATATATATATATATATATATATATAAACAAATATAATAATGGGAAGGGTTATACTACTACTTGGACAGCTGAACTCATAAAAATTAAATAATATTAATAATAAATAATCCAAAAAATAGGAGTGTACTGTATACACTGCTACAGTTGTAAGAGTGTCTAACACACACTTTGTTTCATTTTTATTTATTCTATTGTTAGCCTATGTTTAATGTATTTGTTCTATTTTTTTTCCGATTTTATTCAATGTTTTAAATTAAAAAGTTTAATAATTAGAAATAAATAAGTTTGACTACCATTAAAAATAAATTATAATTTGATTACCTTACGAAAAATGTAAGGAGGTGGTTGACACTTTTTGCGGTAATGGCTGGGTTGCAACAACAGCACTCTTTCTAATTGAAGCTAATTTACACATTTAAGGAGATTTAATAACAAAACCTAAACAGCATATTACAAAACTGAATAAGACAGCAATCTGCTACATTTCCACAGTAACTGAATATATTCCAAATATAAATAATGAAATATTAGCAAAACAATTAGATGTAACTGAACACCTACACAGGTGTTAATCTTTGAATTTCATTACAATTTCTAAACAGTTAAGAGCTGTCATTCTTGTTTTGTAAAGACATTTTAAAAAAGAAAACAATGCATAATGCCACCTGTTGTTAGTGTCAGATCTTACTATGTAATTCAGGGACTCTGGAACACTGTGGTCTCTGGCGTAAATGAGATTGATTTTAGTTCCCTGGACTGCTACAGGACTTTTGGTGGCAATCTCTCCTGCCATCTCCAGAGCTGCGGCCATCATTGTCTCTTTATCCTGGAAAACACGACTGTGTGCAACAAAAGAGTACAAACAAACTCATGTTTACTAAAATTTCTAATAAAAATATGAGGCTGTTCTATGTTGTGAACACAGTCGCTATATTATATATTCAAAATATAGCATATCATCTCATATCTTATTATCTAAATATCTCACCTGACCAGTCCACTGCTCTTGGCTTCATCAGCGTACATCTTCCTTGCAGTTAATGCCAGCTCATTCACTAGACTGAAAGACATCAGAAGAAAAATGTAATATCAATTGTATAAACACAGGGCACTGCTACTGGATCTATAACAAGCTTTAAGTTGAAGCAAGTACCTTCGACTTCCAATCACTCTGGGGAGACGCTGCAAAGTCCCAACATCAGCTGCCAAACCAATGTCAACCTCCTGAAAAGGGAAGGGTGATCGATTCAGGCATTCAAATTTGAATCAATTTAAGTTATTCTAAAATTGTATTAAACAAATAAAAGCACAGGGGTTCAAGGTTGGACAACAATGAGCTTTACAAAATTGATGATTAAAAAGCGGTCAGTTAAAATCACAACAACAATCTAATAAAAATGCCCACACCTTGACCTGAAACCAGGCATCCTGTGTACACAGTCGAATATCACATGCTGTGATTAAGTCGACGCCTGTAAAAGAAGACGCAAAGGAATGATAATATTTATCCAGCTGAATATTAGGTTAAACATACACATGTTGATTTTTTTGCCCACCACAGAGTTTGTTATCCTTTTTTTTTTTTTTTTTTTTGGAGCAATATGCATTGTGAAAAGTACTCTAAAAATGAACAGAATTAAATATGTACTATAAACACAATATAAATGTTTTTATGAAATGTGTTTATAAAATTGTTTAAAAAAAGTATAAAATGTTGTGGCAACCTCTTTACACAGGAAAACTAACCTCCTCCTATACATGCTCCATGAACGGCCACAATCACTGGTTTTGGACACTGTACAATGAAGCACAAGAGGCATGATGAAACATATGATTTGTGCATGAGATAAAGTTTGCAATTTAGATTTCTAAATCCATATCTTGGAATGGACTGATTGGTAAAGCCAAAGATAAAGTCCAACATAAAATCTTACAATCCTCTAAAAATGCCTTTCTCAGTTCTCAAATGCATAATGAGTGAATTTCCATTTTTTTTAATGAAATTTCCCTTATATTTATCATATTACCTAGATCTCATTTTTTAACTGAATAATTATCTATGTATTGATATGCTTTCACAGAATGATGTTTTAAACTAGTAACCTTTTCAATAACAGAGAAGGTCTCTTGATATCGAGTTATGACGCGGCGCAGGTTCCATGAGATCCTGGCTGTGTCATCGCCTTCAGGCTGAAGAATATCACTGGCCATGCTCATGAGGTCAATACCTGTACACAGATTATTACATTTCATTTATATATGGCATATAAAATATATAGATAAAAAAGTGTTAGTGGTGTGTGCTATGGCAAGAATTACTATAACTATTGCTCATATTCAATGATTTCTAAAAACCCCTAATCTAAGCATTAAACTACCGCAACATTTGTGCTATGGATATGAATTATACCTTACACTGCATTGTTCAGATTTCCATCTGATGGATAAATTAGGTGTAAAAAAAAAAAATTTAAAAAACCACAAATCAATAAACTTACAATTAAACAGACTTGGCACTAAGCTCTTTTGACTTGGGCCAGAAAACAACCACTTAGAACATTCTAGCAATCGCTCAACAACACCTTGTCAATAACCTACATGTAGTACTGTGGCATTGAGTATTGCATGGGCAAGCAAAATTCTGAATTATTGTTACTTGGTAAATTAGATGACCACAACACAGTCTATTTGGTCAAAATGAAGAAGGTTCTATTCTATTCAGTTGCCAGTCGTCAAATCATTTTTGTGAGGAATCATCATGCAAATGTATTTTCATATTATGAAAAATAGTTTGACCGAAAGAAAAAAAAAAAGGTTTGAAAAAAAAACTGCAATAAAACAAAAGGCCTAGACTAGCAACTGGTAATATTTGGTAAGATGTCTGATAGCTTTACCTGAAGTGAAGAGCTTTCCAGCACCTGAGAAAACCACGGCACGACACTCTGAGTCCTCAGCGATCTGATTGAAGCAGTCTACCATTTCACTGCAGGTACAACAAAAAATAACATAGACACACAGTAATTCAGCACATGTATATCACTAAATAATCATGATTGCAATTATTTTAGAGCACTGAGATCATTGTGCACCTTAAATTCCAATCTCATACTGCCTTTCAAATAAGGACATTTTACCATAGAAATGGCATAAAGTGGGCACTCTTTCCAGTATAAATGATGAGATATACTATGTAAACATTATACTTATTATTATTAATGTTATTCAACTCTTGTGAAATGATTGCTTATGAAGGAAATCTTAATCTTAAGGAAATTAAATGAAATAAATGAATTATTCATAGCGTGTGATATGGACATGGACGCCATACAGCCAGAATGCCTTGTTCATTGCATTGCGTTTCTCCGGGCGGCAGAACTCGACATGAGTGATGGTCTCAGCTGGCCGGGTGATTGACAGGGTTGTGAAGGGGGGGGTGGGCCCTCCGGATGAAGACATTCCTCTAACAGTGTTCATGAACGGTATCAGTAGTGCCTGTTCTAATCACAAAACACAGACCAAATACACAGGTTTACACTTCTAACATGCAGACGACACAGCTGTTTAAAATTAAACTACTAAACAGCTGAGTAATAGTTTACAGCTTACTAAATGTACTATGCATATGGATCTGGATTTATAAAGTTCCTATAAAGTTCACACAGGAGTTCTAGCACTTTAAATTCAATTCACATATTGGCATTACAATAAGGGCATTTTAGGCAAATCGGGGTGAAGAATTTGCCCATAATACACTACGTTAAACAAAATTTCTTTAAATTTTAAATGAAACATGTCACATGAAATCATTCTAACACATGCTGATTTAGTGCTCAAGAAAAAATTTTCATTATTATCAATGTTGAAACCAGCCTTTGCTGCTTTTTTTTTTTTTTTTGAAACCATTCAAAAGTTTGAGGAAAGTAAAAAAAAAAAAAGAAAAAAAAAAAGAAGAAACTTTTATTCAGCAAAGATGCATTAAACTAATCAAAAGTGACATTTATATTGTTACAAAAAAGATTCCATTTTAAATAATTTCGTTGAACTTTCTGTTCAATCTATTGCAGAAAAAAAAACACTGCAGTTTTAAGCAGCAAAAACTGTTTTCAACACTGAAAAACCATTATTAATAACGGAGCACCAATAATAATTCATAATAATTGAACTCCAAAATAGCATATTAGAATGATTTCTGAAGGATCATGTGACACTAAAGACAGGTGTAATGGCTGCTAAAAATTCAGCTTTGTGTCACAGGAATAAATTACATTTTTTAAATAAAATATAGTAAAATAGAAAACGAACATTATAAATCTTGTAATAATATTTCACTGTTTTTACATATAAGACTTCTTTCAAAAACATAAAAATGTAATTATTGCAAACTTTTGACTTGTAGGTCAAAGGTTACACAGTTATAAGGTTATTTAAGGTAACCCTTTTTAATAAGAATTACACAGAACATTATGAACTAAGAACAAACAATATTTCTACAGCGTACTCTATCCTAAGACATTTTAATGTACTATGAATATTATTTAATATTGAACAATAGTGTGTTTATTACCCCATGAAATATGTTTAAATGATCACAAATATATGGATCGTTTTGCTTATAAAAGTGGTTTTTATCTTAGATAGTTATGTAATGTAATGACAAAAATGTATATGTCTAAATATTAATCGTAACTAATCGTATATAATAAGATAATACATCTGCACAATCTATGCATTATTATAGTCTTTATTTATACACAGTATCCAACTGGCAACTACAACTGCATGCTACATCGTTTGATTTATCCATAAATGTATTTAATTCTGCACTTAAAGAGAGAAATTAGATATTATTGCGACCTTTCACCCAGTTAACTGAACCTAGTGTGTGTGTTCATGACACATTCACCTGCTTTCAGATGCAGTTACAGTCAAAATATTTCTATTACAATGTCAAACTGTCATTAGAACAAACACAATTTAATTTTTTTATTCTTACAGGTTTCTTTTCTCGATCCAGTGTTCACTAGCCAACTTAATCACAATAACATGTATACAAACGGTAAATATTGTTCATTTGAGTATTTGAACAAATGCAGTTAATTTGATCAAATATGTGACTTACTTCTGAACGCAGATCTCAACACATACGCCATTGGTGCCCTTTGACCGATTTATTCAAAATCACAGAGGTGGAGGAGACCGGTTTATGAAGACTATCACAATACTAATTTGAAAAAAAAAAAAAAAGTGGTTTATCTGTTGAAGTGGTAATCGCCACAACAAAATAAAAGCACGTTTAATATATGAGTCTGGGCTCTGTCTTTAAGTAGGGTTGATTTATTATGCAGCTTTTATTTTTTTAAGACGTCACCATGTTTTTCCTCTGACGTACGGTGGCTCTTTAAGGACAACACATAGAGATAACTTTATTAACAGAGAGGGCAACGTTGGCGTCGGTACTGAAGAGAAACGCATGAATCAACAGCATGTCAGCTAATCTTCAACATGTTTGCCATTAAACATACGTTTGGATTGTTTTTAAGTTTACACCCAACAAAAATGCTATTTTATATGAGAAGTCATGGACAATTTTGCGACGGGTAGGATTCAGTTTATGGCACATCTCATTCATTTCTATGGTATCCGTAAACAGCTATTGACTGTCGCACAACTCTGATAGAAATACAACGACGTCAAGGCTGTAATGTGATTGGTCATCAAGGCACACGTGATCCAATGCGTCCTCCGAAGGTAGAGCTGAGAACTCACTGCATTCAACAAAAGCATTTTGACATAAAATATAATCTCTCCCAACATGTGCAAAGGGGTGGTTTCCCAGACAGGGCTTAAATTAAACCAGGAGTAGGTCTTAATCTAGAATAGTTAATCATGATTTAAAAATGGCTTTCAGAAACACAGATTAAGTACAGATTACTAACACCTGGACTATGGAGTCCTGAATTAAAATAAACTAGATAAATGTAAAACCAACTGTGCTGATCTAAATTAGCATGGCAGAGGTTGACTAAAGCATGGAATGAACCAAGAAATGCTTAAAATTTTATGGAATTGAGAAGCAAATCCAAGGAAAACAATGGCAGCAGAAAAAAACAAAACAAAAAACACTGCAATAACAAAAAAAAAAAAAAAAAAAAAAAATCCACACATCAGCTGTGGAATGACTGAGAAAAAGATTTT
Organism: Spinibarbus caldwelli; assembly: GCA_039654775.1. Lineage (NCBI taxonomy): Eukaryota > Metazoa > Chordata > Actinopteri > Cypriniformes > Cyprinidae > Spinibarbus > Spinibarbus caldwelli. The sequence continues at coordinate 24,904,595 of CM077253.1, read as the reverse complement.
GGGTGTTTGAGCAGCCAGCCATGCCAACTACATGCTCAACCAGAAGTGTGTATTTGAGGTGTGACTACCTGAATTTTGTTTTTGTTTTTTGAGCAAAAACAGAGAACTACTCTGATGTCTACATTTGGTACACTCGAGGAAAAATGTAAAAAGAAACCATGTTAATATTTTAATAAATATACAGACCTTTTATACAAAACATTTCTTTATTACGTACAGAATGAGTACACATTGCAAAACTTGACATCAACATTAGAACTAAAGTATATGGCATACTTCCATTCATAATTATTGTCTGTTTTCCATTGTTTTAACACTTTAATGTATTTAAAAAGAGCTCAGTGCTTTGGTCTGTTCATAGGTTTGCACCGCCAACTCGATGAATCCAGCTCTGTTTGACTCATATTGGGCATAGATCTAAGAATATGGGGAAAAAGAAAGACAGAAAATCCATCAGACATGCACATACTGTATATGTACAAACTCAATTACCACAAGCCTGTATCCTAAAATAAATAAATAAATAAATAAAAATTTGCAGCTACTAGTATTTTCTTCTGGGATCTGTAGTATTTTTTTTATATATTATTCATTGTCTATATTTGGTGCGACTTTTTAACAACCTAGATCTACTGTGGTCTTCATTTCCACTGCATTAAAGGTTCACCTAGCTCAGTTTAGCTGGCTCTTATTCATCCCTGTATTATCAGTGGTTTTGGACTCTGGAATTTATCACCTTGGATGCATGAAGTTTGTGTACTAACCAGTGTTATTTTAGTATCTTAAATATACTACAACAATTTTTGTTAACATTTTTGAAATAGTTTTTATCTTTATATTTTCTGTTTTCATTTTAGTTTTAAATAAAGTTTTAGTAATTTGTTTATCATTTTCTTTTTCATTTCTTTCTTTTTTAATGTGTCTGTACATTTTAGTTTTTAGTTTTAGTTATTTTAATACATCAATGAAAATGAGAAAGTTTGCCTTGGCAACTTTTTTTAGATTTTATTTTATTTCAGTTAATGTTTATTTTATTTCAAGTAATGAATTTATGGTTTTAGTTTTAGTCAACGGTAACAATCCTGGTAGTAAGTGCTCTCGGTTCACACAGAATCTTTGCATTATCTTTACATTGCTCTTTTTGGTTAATGTGAAGTCAACATGGCAGCAAATCCACTCTTTTGTAGAATAAAACAGCTATTAGTAGAGCTTTCAGAGTCTTAGTCTCATGTGAGTCTAAATTATTTTAATGATATTTATCAAAAACGCTGTTTAATTCTTTGTGTAAAATTTTAAGCAAAAAATACTGAATTTACTTCTGAAGTTGGGCCAGCTACATCAACCGGCTTGACTTCCTGATACAGGGGTTAAAGGGTCAGTGTGACATAAGACAGGGTTGAGTGGAGTGTGCACTAAGCAGGAACCGTGACTAAACAGTGGCCCCTCATCAAATCTACCATGCTTTCCTATTTCCTTTCAAAGAATTTAATATACACTCTCTCTTACACACACATTAAAACCTGTCACTCCACCATCTCCACCAAATTACTGGTGGCATCTCAATTTTTTTTTTGCCCTTCTTTACTCCATGCACTCTGAATGACGTCCTTTCAAGGGTTAAAGGTCTAACCACAGGCTAATGGGAAGTGATGTACCCTGGGCCTGACCCCTTATTCCCTGTTTTCAGAGTTGTCAAAAGCACATATTATTGTAAGAGTGTTTTTTTTTTTTTTTTTCAACAGTGACTGAACAGCTCCATAGTTTCGCTGACTGGCTCTGCTGATCTCTTCTGCAGGTATGTGAGCTGAATATCATGGCTAAACAGTGCTACTTGAGTAAATATTTTTAGTATATTTATGGATAAACCTGTGCTCTAATTAACAATGCACTCTTAGATTCTGAGGTGACTGATTTTAAGAACCAATTCTCACTATTAACCATGCATATTACTAGCATGTTGGCTGTTTATTACTTACAAACCACATATTAATGCCTTATTCTGCATGACCATATTTTAGATGTCTTAAACCTACCCCAACTATTAATAAGCAGCAAATTAGGAGTTTATTAAGGCAAAAGTCATAGTTAATAGTTGTGACAGGTCACAATTGGTACATAAATTTGGAGATTCAATATATTTATGATTTTACATAAATAACAGGAACCTGAGTGATAATTTTTTAATTGGATTATTTTTAATCAACTGTCAGCCCTAACTTACACATTTTAAAAAAGGAATGGCTCAGAGTCTAAAATAGTCTAAAGGTTTTTGTAATACAGGCACTTGTACATATATGAGGTCAAAGGAGCTCACAGTAACTACATGACATTTTTCAGACACATTAATTAATAGTAACAGTAAGAAATGGTAATAGAAAACTTCCAAACCATTATATGTAGTTATGCTTGAACTGTAGTACAAGATGTGGAATTGATATGCACAAAAAACCTCTGATGACTATGTTGTTCTTTGTACTCACCTTGAGCAGGTCCAGGTCAGTGGCCTGTTGTCTTTGAGCATGCTGTGCAGACTCACTCTGAGGATGAACCAAGTTGAACAGACGCACCAACCTCACAGCATCCTGCATTCTGTAACCATGAAAACACTTGGTCATCATACAAATCAACCAGACTTATCACAACACAATACATAATTAAATTGGAATTAAATTCCAAGAGCTTTAAAGATTGAAGCTCCCTCCAAGCTTTACACGTTCACTTATCTTGCTTCTTTTGTGGTTTCTTCATTTTCCTTTCATACGATAGATGCAAGGATACCAGAAAGTGATATAATGTAACTATTTATAAGGCACATTTTGCATGAAATTATATGAGCAATAATGTACACCTGCAACTCTTTAAAAAGACAATTTATACACCGACAATAAACATTGCAATGGCATGAACCGTGTCAATAATACAAGATTAATTTCTGTTTTTAAACCATCCGGTGCACTTATTCAACAGACTTTCAATGCAAGTGCACGTTTTCATTCTTTTTTACAAAACTGAGTGACAAATCATTTTTTTCTGTGGAAACTGAATGCATCTGCTTATGCACTGAACCCAGATCATTGCTTTTTTTCCTCACAAATACTCACAGGTCTCTCTGCAACATGTCCACAAGAAGGCCATCAATTCGCCGGCCATTAACCAGATGCCAGGCCAAACCACCGAAGAACCGTGTGGATCTGAGCAGATCGTATTTCCCATGCTTTTCAATGTCTTCATAGGTCAGCATGAGCACCTGAAAGACCATATAACTATTATTCGCTTCAAGAAACTCCAAGAATAACATGTTTTCATGCTCTGGTACAGCTTATTGCCCAACCCTGACTTCTACATACATCTGTCTGTCAGCAACTCACATTTTTAAATTCTGCAGAGTCTGGCTCAAATTGGACAACGCATTGGTTTAGCACATCCTCGTGTCGATCCTGTCCAAAAACCAACTGTAGAGAGAAGGAAACACTTGTCAGACATGAATACATGTGCAAATCAATAAGACTTAATCAGCTTTTCCATACCCTAAGATTTTCTTCCTTAAAGATGGGTGGTGGTGTGATCTTGCGACCCTCTTTGGGGAAATAAACTTGTATTAGCCTATCTCTTTCATTCCATGTTGCTTTTCTTAGGGTTCCACTGGGCTCTCTTACAACAATGAATCTTTCCTTTGGAATAATGGTGAGAGAAACAAAAATTTCAATAGTAAGAAAGACAAATAACACAATACCTCTGTATATACACAAAAAGATCTGTCTGAAATTGGATTAATAGATCAGAAAATTACCAAGAAATTACAAAAAAAAAAAAAAAAAAAACCCTTTTACCCTTGAACAACAGGAATATTCATTAATCACTTTTAAAATCAATGTAAAAGTAAAGTACACACAACACAGATTCGCTTAACTTGGTCATATAACAATTTTGTTTTCTTACTCGATGTGGGACGTTAAAGTTGATGTCAGTGAAGACATATTTAGCAGTGTCCATGCCTTCTAGCACCTGATCTTCAGAGAGCACCTCATTTATGGGCTTCCTCTCAGGCAGGACCGGTGGCATCTTCAGCAAATGTTTTGCCTGTTCCTCTGCCTTACGCACTGCCTACTCAGCAGCAGAACACATGAACCCAATTAAGACCACAGTTTTTCTAACACAATAACTGTACAATCACACCACAAATGCTATCTGATGTTATTCCCAAATGCCATACTGAATCTCTTTCATCGTGTATCTCATCCCCTCATTAACCCCATCCTGTCATATAACCATCATCTCACAATTCCATCCCATCATGAATCCCGACCTATCATAACAAAATCTCACCTCCTCTAATTCTGGGTCCGTCATAAGCTTGTATTTAGGTGGCGTTAGCTGCTGTTTTATGGGTCGGAACACTTTCTTCAGGTCAAGACCTGTGATTTTGGTCAGTATGTCTTGAACCTCTGTGTCTGTGAACTGAGCTTGTGGTACATCCACAAAGCCTGGAAGAAGAAGGGACAATCAATCAATCAATCAATAAATGAATGACTGAATTACTGACTGACTGAATGAACGAACAAACAAACAAAACACTGATCAACTGAATGACGCTTATACGCAAAAGTGGTTGTACAGTATATGGAACAGTTATGTTATCGCATGGAAATACAATGGTACTTTGAAATATACAATACTACTTATATACTTAATTATCATATTCACACAGCACAGTATTTACATTAGGGCAGTGGTTTTCAATCCTGGTCCTTGGGACCCACCGCTCTGCACATTTTATATGTCTCTCTTATCTGACACACAGTGCAGTTCATGGATCTCTTTCCTAATGAGCTGATGATCTGAATCAGGTGTGTTAAATAAGGGAGACATGCAAAATGTGCAGAGTGGTGGGTCCCCAGGACCAGGATTGAAAACCACTGCATTAGGGTGACCATACGTGCCATTTTACCAGGACGCGTCCTGGCCAGGATTTCTATATAGCCTATAATATTTAGGTTTTGGCTTTGTTTGCGTGTGCAGACAGATCGGTGTATGACATCAGTTCCTTATGTTTTCGAAACGCGCTCGAGGTACTTTGAATCAAAGCAATATAGAAATCCTGGCCAGGACGCGTCCTGGTAATAGGGCACGTATGGTCACCCTAATTTACATGGCACTCAAAAAGAAAACAATGAAATCGAAAAAATAATTCCAAATAAGAATAACAGCATGAAAGTATAAAATACGTTAAATTACTGTGGCACTTTTGTTAGCTAACGTTATAGCAACAAGGTCATCGAACTGTACCTTTTCGTAATGAGCTTCGTTTCAATGTTCTAATGACTTTAAAGCTATTTTATATTTTGTAGCCACATGTGACATTAAAACTAGAAAACATTAAACATGACATACAAGGTCAACTCTGCAATATTGTGAAGCACAGAACCATTAACGTCACATTTACAGTGACTATACTTACTGCTACGTGATGCTGATACACAGAACGTTCGCGTAGTAGTCTGCAAACGCGTTTGCACATGATCTACACATTTAACGCAAATGTAAGACCTTACTAAACACCTTGTGAAACTGAACGCAGCCATGCTGTAAATGATATCACTGCGGCTGTGTATTGACCTTTCACCTTTCAAAGAACCACTAGGAATGCTGGGAGATGTAGTAAATGACTTCCGAGAACAGCGTTCTAAGAGAATTTCTGTTATTAGTCACAGCGTTTTCGCAAACAAACAAATAAATAAAGATTCTTCAGTTTACCAACTAAAAACACATGTATAAACTTAAATGGTATAAAATTAAAACTAAATACTGTGTGCATTATATCCTATAAAACAACATTTATTTTGTTGTAATGTAGCAATTCCCTGCTGAAAAAAACAGCATTATGCTGGTTAGGTATGTTTTGACACTGGGATGCTGGGTTTATGCTGGTCCTTTTGCTGGTTTATGCTGGTTCTTTGCTGGTTTATGCTGGTCCTTTGCTGGTTTATGCTGGTTCTTTGCTGGTTTATGCTGGTCCTTTTGCTGGTTTATGCTGGTCCTTTTGCTGGCTTATGCTGGTCCTTTGCTGGTTTATGCTGGTTCTTTGCTGGTTTATGCTGGTCCTTTTGCTGGTTTAAGCTGGTCCTTTGCTGGTTTATGCTGGTTCTTTGCCAGCACATGACCAGCATAAACCAGCAAAGGACCAGCATAAACCAGCATCCCAGCGTCAAAACATACCTAACCAGCATATGCTGTTTTTTTTTTTTTTCAGCAGGGAACTCCAACAAATGAATGTTTAATAGTAAATACAGTATATCAGTGGACAGGCTGTCAGTTCATCTGTGTTCTCACAAATGCCAGCGTACTAAACTCAGTATTGAAGACTGTCTTCCACTAACATCCAGGTAAGGTCGAATTTATAAAGTTAAAGTTAAATTTAAACATAAAGTTAAATTTATTAAGAAAAAATGCACAATACAAAATCTTTTAGCATAGGATAAACTATAGGCTACATATTTGTCCCAAATAGTTGTTAATGTAATTTAATGACAAACTACACTACCAGTCAAAAGTTTTGAACAGTAAGATTTTTAATGTTTTGTTTTTTTTTTTTTGTTTGTTTTTTTTAAAGAAGTCTCTTCTGCTCACCAAGCAGCTAACTGACGCCCAGGTCAGGATGCAGTCAGTTAATTCTCAGCACATAGAGACTCTTTCACCTAGATATCACACTATAGAGACTGTGTCTGTTCCCTGAACTAGAAAATACAGAAAACGCCCCAACCAAAGTAAGAGGAACAATTGAATTGATGTTCAACAAATAAAAAACAGATTAAATACAGATAAACAAATGATAAAGCTTGGCTTATTGAATATTAGATCCCTTTCTACAAAAGCACTTTTTGTAAATATGATCACTGACCATAAACTAGATGTGCTTTGTTTGACAGAAACCTGGCTAAAACCAGATGATTACATTACTTTAAACGAGTCTACCCCCCAAGATTACTGTTACAAACATGAGCCGCGTCCAAAAGGCAAAGGTTGAGGTGTTGCTACAATTTATAGCAATATTTTCATTATTTCTCAGAGGTTGGGTTTCAAGTATAATTCGTTTGAAGTCATGGTGCTTCATATAACGTTATCCAAAGAAACAAGTGTTAATGATTCATCCCCTGTGATGTTTGTACTGGCTACTGTGTACAGGCCACCAGGGCACCATACAGACTTTATTAAAGAATTTGCTGATTTTCTATCTGAGTTAGTGCTGGCTGCAGATCAAGTCCTAATTGTTGATGATTTTAATATCCATGTTGATAATGAAAAAGATTCGTTGGGATCAGCATTAATAGACATTCTAAACTATTGGTGTTAAACAACACATGTCAGGACCTACTCATTGTTGAAATCATACTCTAGATTTAATACTGTCGCATGGAATTGATGTCAGTGGCTTTGAAATTTTGCAGCAGAGCGATGATATCTCAGATCATTATCTAGTTTCATGTATATTCCATATAGCTAAAGCTGTAAAGCCATCTCCTTGTTACAAATATGGTAGAACCATCACCTCGACCACAAAAGACTGCTTTATAAATAATCTTCCTGACTTATCTCAGTTCCTCAGCATATCCAATAGCTCAGAACAACTTGATGATGTAACAGAATCTATGGACTCTCTCTTTTCTAGCACTTTAGATACGTTTGCTCCTTTACGCTTAAGGAAGATTAAGGAAAAGAGTCCAGCACTCTGGTATAATGAGCACACTCGGGCCCTAAAGAGAGCAGCCCAGGAAATGGAGCGCAGGTGGAGAAAAACATAATTAGAGGTGTTTCGTATTGCTTGGAGGGAAGATACTCTCTCCTACAGGAAAGCCTTAAAAACTGCTAGATCTGCTTACTTTTCATCTCTTTTAGAAGAAAACAAACACAACCCCAAGTATTTATTCAATACAGTGGCTAAATTAACAACAACAAAAAAAAAAATAATAATAATAACATCAGCAGGTGCAGACATTACCCAGCAGCACAGTAGTAATGACTTTATGAACTACTTTACTTCCAAGATCGAAACTATTAGAGATAAAATTGTAACCATGCAGCTGTCAGCCTCAGTATCGCATTAGATAGTACACTATAGATCCCCCCTGAGGAACAATTCCACTCATTCTCTTCTATTGGAAATGAAGAACTGTATAAACTTGTTAAATCATCTAAACCAACAACCTGTATGTTAGACCCTGTTCCATCTAAGCTCATAAAAGAGGTGCTTCCAGAAGTAATACATCCTCTTCTGAATATTATTAACTCATCATTGTCATTAGGATATGTCCCAAACACCTTCAAACTGGCTGTTATTAAGCCTCTCATTAAAAAACCACAACTTGACCCCAAATAATCAATTAATTACAGACTGATCTCAAATCTCCCTTTTATGTCAAAGATATTAGAAAAGGTAGTATCCTCACATCTATGTTCCTTCTTAGAGAAAAATGCTATATGTGAGGATTTCCAGTCAGGTTTTAGACCATATCATAGTACTGAGACTGCTCTCATTAGAGTTACAAACGACCTGCTCTTATCATCTGATCGTAGTTGTATCTCTCTATTAGTGCTACTGGATCTTAGCGCCACGTTTGACACTGTCAACCACAACATTCTTTTAAATAGACTAGAAAATTATGTTGGCATTAGAGGAAGTGCACTGGCATGGTTCAAATCGTACTTATCTGACCGCCATCAGTTCGTGGCAGTAAATGAAGAGGTATCATACCAGTCATAAGTGCAGTATGGAGTACCTCAAGGCTCAGTACTAGGCCCCTTACTATTCACGCTTTACATGTTACCCTGGGAGATATCATTAGGAAACATGGTGTTAGCTTTCACAGTTATGCTGATGATACTCAGCTCTATATCTCTTCGCGACCCGATGAAACATATCAATTTGCAAAACTAACGGAATGTATAGTTGATATCAAAAACTGGATGACTAGCAATTTCTTACTGCTAAATTCTGAAAAAACAGGTGTTAATTATTGGACCAAAAACTTTTGCATGTAATAACCTAGATCACTGTCTAATATTTGATGGCTGCTCTGTAAATTCTTCGTCATCAGTCAGGAACCTAGGCATACTTTTTGATAACAATCTTTCCTTTGAAAAACATGTTTCTAGCATTTGTAAAACTGCATTTTTTCATCTTAAAAATATATCTAAACTACGACCTATGCTTCTCAATGTCAAATGCATTAATTCATTCCTTCATGACCTCGAGGCTAGATTATTGTAATGCTTTTTTGGGTGGTTGCTCTGCGCGTTTAATGAACAAACTCCAGCTGGTTCAAAATGCAGCAGCTAGAGTTATTACTAGAACCAGGAAGTATGACCACATTAGCCCGGTTCTGTCAACACTGCACTGGCTCCCTATTAAACATCGTATACATTTTAAGATCTTGCTAATTACCTATAAGGCCCTGAATGGTTTGGCACCTCAGTATTTGAGTGAGCTCTTATTGCATTATAGTCCTTCACGTCTGCTGCGATCGCAAAACTCTGGCCATTTGATAATACCTAGAATATCAAAATCAACTGCGGGTAGGAGATCGTTTTCCTATTTAGCACCCAAACTCTGGAACAATCTACCTAACACTGTTCGGGAAGCAGACACATTCTGTCAGTTTAAATCTAGATTAAAGACCCATCTCTTTATCCTGGCTTACACATAATACACTGTTGCATTTCTATAATTCAAATCCGTTAAAGGATTGTTAGGCTCCGTTAATTAGGTCAACCTGAACCGGGAAGACTTTCCAAAACACCCAATGTACTTGTTACATCGTTAGAAGAATGGCATCTACGCTAATATTAGTCCATTTCTTTCTTATTCCGAGGTCACCGTAGCCACCCAGATCCAGACTGTATCCAGATCAGATGGTCACTGCAGCCACCCGGATCCAGTCCGTATCCAGATCAGATGGTGGATCAGCACCTAGAGATGACCTCTACAGCCCTGAACGTAAGCGGAGACCAGGACAACTAGATGAGCCCCAGAGACTGATCCCCAGTGAAGACCCTGTCTCCTAGACGGCCATCGGGACAAGACCACAGGAACCAGATGAGTCCTTTGCACAATCTGACTCTGCTGCAGCCTAGATTTAAACTGCTGATTTTGTCTGGCCAGAGGAGAATGACACTATTTCGACACACTATTTCCCCGTCTAAATACTGGAAAGCTGATGTAAAGCCACCCAGCTTTATATCAAGCTGATGTAAAGCTGCTTTGACACAATTTGCATTGTTAAAAGCGCTATACAAATAATAGTGACTTGACTTGACTTGACCAAGCCTGCATTTATTCGATCCAAAGTACAGCAAAAACAGTAAAATTTTGAAATATTTTTACTATCTAAAATAGCTGTGTTCTATTTGAATATATTTTAAAATGTAATTTATGCCTGTGATTTCAAAGCCGAATTGTTAGCATCATTACTCCAGTCACATGATCCTTCAGAAATCATTCTAATGTTCTGATTTGCTGCTCAGGAAACATTAATTATTATTATTATGTTGAAGTTGAGCTGAGTAGAATTTTTCAGGTTTCTTTGATGAATAGAAAGTTCAGAAGAACAGCATTTATCTGAAATACAAATCTTTTGTAACATTATAAATGTCTTTATCATCAATCTTGATCAATTTAAAGTATCCTTGCTAAATAAAAGTATTCATTTCCAGATAAATGCTGATCTTTGGATCTTTCTATTCATCAAAGAATCCTGAAAAAAAATGTACTGAACTGTTTTAAATATTGATAATAATAATAATAATAATAATAATAATAATAAATGTTTCTTGAACATATCAGCATATTACAATGATTTCTGAAGGACACTGAAGACTGGAATAATGATGCTGAAAATTTAGCTTTGATCACAGGAATAAATTAAATTTTAAAATATATTCAAATAGAAAACAGTTATTTTAAATAGTAAAAATATTTCAAAATTTCACTGTTTTTACTGTACTTTGGATCAAATAAATGCAGGCTTGGTGAGCTGAAGAGACTTCTTTAAAAAATATTATAAAACTTTTCAAAAACTTTTGACTGGTAGTGTATGTAAGTGCGATGAACACGATGAGCGCATCATGCCAGGACCTGCTAGGACTGTAAACGCAGACTTTAACTAGTATCAAGATTATCATGCAATTTGCCATTGATAAGCTAGTTTACTGCTTTCTAAATGGCAGCTCTACCTTCATGTATAAGGAAAAGAAAAAAAATAATAATAAGAAGAAGAAGAAGAACAAAGAAAAGCACAGGACGCATTTTTCTAATGTATTGCAACAATGATCAGAATTCTGAATTAATGACAATAATGAAAAGAGGATCATTGATCTCTCTCTTACATTTTACTAATACAATTTTACACTTAGGTTGTGAAATTTGTTAATAATTTGTAAAATAATGATAAATGTGAACTGTATGTGAACTTGCCAGCCAGTAGATTCATACCTCAAGTAGAAGATCTGAGAAATGTATTCTAAATATGGTTCGTAATTAGACTTTAATTAAAATAATTAAAGAAACAAAGATCCCAACAAAAAAAATGAATACTGAAATGTTTTGTGTTCACCATACATTTTGAAAATTTTAGGCCTATTAAAGTCCTGAATTTTTAGCCCATGTCGCAAGATGGCGCTAAACACTTGGACTTTACTAGTCAAAAAACCTTATAAATCGGTCAAATCATGTTTATATATAAATCCAGTAATTTGCACAGATTTCTCTTTAGGGTTATGATCAGGGGATGTAGTCAGGTTATGCAATAAAAAAATATCATTAACCTGATATAAAGTCTATGGAGATAGACTAGTAAAACAAACATTTATTAGACTCCAACATCCTTACATTGTTGTTGTTGTTGTTGTTTTTTTTTTTGTTGTTGTTTTTGTTTTTTGTTTTTTGTTTAAATATATGTTTTTTGGTTTTTTTTGCCTGCTCATAAAGCATGTATTGGTACAGATAGTGAACCTGTATACGGGTCAAATCATCTGCATGAGATGAGAATAATTTACTCAATAGATGGCGCCAGAGGTTTGCAATTATCCGTGGATTAATACAGCTGCGCATCCACGCGCAAATTTGACCTATCTACACTGACATAGTAATAACGTTATTTATTTATGTATTTTATTTGTGTATTTATTTTTTACAATTACATAGTCAAATATTTAATTTTCCAATTTCCATTTCAATTTCCTACTATTTGAATGTTTAATAACCTAATGATTAAAAAGATAATTTCCTTATGAAATTTCCTTATGAAAGTCAAATTCAGATGACACTGGGATTCAACAAGATACATTATAAGCTAAGGTGTTATGCCCAGATTCAGAAAACCTTTAAAACAGTTCTGTATGCTATACGAAGTCAAAGCAATTGTTATCAATCAATCTTCTCATTTTTTTTGTATATGCTGATACTTGCTCATATTTTGCTAAACTGCTGTGATGCTGCCATATCATTTATCAAATATAAGGTAATTGAAAAATAGCACCACATATTACATACTTTTTAAAAACTCTGTTATCTGTTGGATTTGTCTGCTTGTGTTGTCTAGCCACTTTTGGCTAAGGTGCTGTAATCACCATCTATCTCAAGTGAACAGCTATGAGTTTTTAAGTGAAACTTGTTAATATTTGTTATAATTGTTTAAATATATGTATGCATGTGTTTTTTCTATGTCAGACCCAAAGAGCTGACTGTGGGATCCTGAATGTTTAGAAGGTCCCTATAGGGGTGCTCATAGCTGTTCACATCAGACAGATGGTGATCACCACTAACAGACTTATTTAGTGATCTCACTATTTACAATAATCTGATGCAATGTTTGAGCTATGATACTGTCTCCCTTTTCATTACTACTGTTGTTGACCAAGGTCAGATCAGGGTAATTATTTGTGTGTGTGTGTGTGTGTGTGTGTGTGTGTGTGTGTGTGTACTGGTTTGACTGTACTTGTGAAACCTGTTAAACACCAACTAGAGAGCCAGACCTCACTAGTTAAAAAGGGTTTTAAATTGGCCAAATCATGTTTGTATTTAAGTCTACGTTTCTATAAGGGTTATGCTTAGGGGTTGGGGTCAGGGTCAGGTTAGTCTATAGAAAATATTAACCTGATATAAAAACAATGGAAGTTTATGAGGTGTCCTCAATAATATAGTGAAACAAATATAATTGTGTGTGTGTGTGTGTGTGTGTGTGTGTGTGTATCTGGTATTCCCTACGTTATGACTAATATGTTCCCATAAGTATAGTAATAGCAGTAAATTTTGACCTTGTGGGGACATTTTTTGTCTCCATGAGGAAAACAGCTTATAAATCATACAGAACGAGGCATTTAAAAATCTGAAGTAGAAGAAAGTTTTCTGTAAGGGTAGGTTTAGGGGTAGTGTTAGGGTTAGCCCTAAACTTAACCATCACCAAAACCTGCTGATATCAGTTGATTTAATGCAAAATGTGCCTTGACCCATATATGATTTTTTTTTTTTTTTTTTTTTAAATAATGATGGCCACTTTATTTTAATGTAACTGAAATGTAACCCTGATCATATGCAATCCACTAAATGAAAACATATTGCATTACCAAAAACAAAAAAGTTTTATAAGCAAAAGACTGTAGTATTTATAATTAGCTGTGTATAAAAACAACAGAAGTCTATGGAAAGTCAGCTAGCTAGCTAAGTAATCATGCATGTGTGTGTGTGTGTGTGCGTGTGTGTGTGTGTGTGTGTGCGTGTGTGTGTGTGTGTGTGTGTGTGTGCGCAAACATGTTAATGGTGGAGAATAGTCACCAGAGGCAAGACTTAGCCTTTCAACAAGCAACAGCTGTCTCCATATTGAACCAGACACACACACACACACACACACACACACACACACACCTACCTATAATTGTCGAGCTTCATGCACAGTTATATGATGTGATTATAGAATTTAGGATACTATCTGAGAGTATGTATTGATGTGTGTGTGAAAAAATTTTAACCAAAAATGAGTTAAATCATATGTAAATGAAGTCGATTAAGTTTTTTTTTTTTTTTTTTTTTTAATTGTTAAAGTTCTAGGAAGTTTTCTGTTAGGGTTAGGGTGTGGGCTGTAGTATTTTTAACTAGCTGTATATAAAAACAATAGAAGTCTATGGAATGCCTCCATTTAGAAAGCGAAGTAAACAAGTGTGTGTATGTGTGTATGTGTCCAGGAAGGTCAGAGCTTGACCTAGGACTGCCTGGCTGCATGAGCAATGTGTGTGATGGTGTTATTACACGTGTATGCACACTTATTGTATATAAAGACTAATTCAGTCTATGCTCATTTTGTTTTGTTTTTCACACTAGTCAAATAACTGAGGTTTCAGCAAAGAGTAAAAGGGAAAGGAGTTTGTTGGTGTGTGTGTGTGCTCTCAAAGGCAGCTCTAAGGCTTCAAGGACTTGAGCATTGGTATTTTTCATTTCAATGGGAGGGAGGTAAAGGAGAGACTGGAAAAGGGCACAGTGACACTCAACCTCTATCTGCTTCCCAACAGAATTGCTCTCTTGTTTTCCTTTTCATTATAGATATACTTTCATTTTAAGAAAGTAATTTTGCAGTATTTACACATGCTGAACACTAACATAAACAGCAAAAGTGGTCTTATTTGTGGTGTATTTGTTTTGTTTGTGTCACAATAAATTAAAAAAAAAAAAAAAAAATTAGAATCCTACGAGTAATGCTTAAAACAAGGTTAAAAAGTGTTTTTTCCCCCCCAAACACTAGTACACTACATTGTTGCCACCTCACTATGATCTCAAAAGGTTTCATGTTTAATTAAGCTTCCAAGAAGTTATCATCAAACAAGTAAATATGGTTCATTTGAATTTTTAATTCAGTTTTGTATATAAATGCATAAATGCACCAATATCACATTTATACCTTTGGTGGATCCCTTCATCCAAAGAAACTTTGATTCATGATTTTATACCTAGGAATCAAACCCATAATCTTGGCCTAGCAAAAATAGTATTAATAGTAAGAGTAGTATGCCTTTATAAATGCTAATTTAATAGATACTCATAGTAGTTATTTACACTGTAACAAGAACACTTCAAAATAAAGTGTAACCCCAGTTTGTGATTCATAATTTAAACTTTGCTACGGTATAGATTGTTCATTTCTTTCAATGTGTTACTGAGCCTTATTTGTGACAGAAACTTATTACCATTCCTTAAATATGATACAGTGTGGGATGTGACAGTAGCTGCAAAAAAATAAAAAATAAATAAAAAATAAAAAACTCTTACTTCTGTGTCTTCTTGATATAATGATATTGCTGTTTATTAAACTGACCAGAGATTGCATTTTAAAAAGACACTTTTACTGAATAACAACATCAATGAAATGCAACAGTAATTTAAAAATAACTGGCAAATGACAAAAACTATGACAAATGCATGCTGGGTTGCCTTCTGTGCATTCTTTGCTTTTGCTTTTCCACCACTGACATTATAAATATGGTGACTGTGAAGAAAGGTTCCTGTGACTAAAACAGAAGAATATAAAGTCACTATAATATCTACATATAAATACTATACACTGACACTCAGAGACAACACTAGGAAGACTGTAATCACTAAGACCACAATACAGGAATGTTCTTACTATTACAAACACACACACACACACACACACACTCACACAGAGAGAGAGACAGAGACACACATTGCTCTCTCTTTCACATACACAACAGCTGGATCCCAGCAGTTCACAGTGACCCTGAAGATAAGTGCAAACTGTACTTTTACTACACAAGATATACACAATCTCATGCACACAGACACACACAGACTGATAATATAACATCTGTGTGGAGGAGACCTTCATCTCTCTCTCTCCCTCCCTCAGATCTCTCCTTCTTACTAATCATGCTGTCTGAAGGATTTTATGAAAAGTAGAGAATTGTTTTCAGTGGCTAAACAACATGCACTGTCAATTTTTTTTAAATTAAATGTTCCACTCTTTTACGTGCTAAAAAATTGGAATGTGATGAAATGATGTCTTATTCAAAAATCTATCCATCCATTTTCCAAACCACTTATCCTATGTAGGGTCATGTGGATGCTCCCAGTGTTTTGGGCCATGAGTAGATTAGACCCAATGAATTGCGGACATGAGAGGCTGGTTAACACTCACTTTAATGTGGAGAACAGCCTAAACATCCATAACACAGTGACCCCGGCCCAACCCATGCCGACATGCCCATTTCATACGCTGGGTCTCAACATCACATTCCATATACTAGTACTGGATTCATACAGAAATGAATTTTGAAATTACTGGTGCATTAGCACAAGAGAAAATGCAGAAATACAGTGTTGTAATACCCAGACCCTGTTTTAAGTCCATCTCAAGTTAAGATAAAAATTTCTATTGCCTTAGTCTTGTCAAGGAATTGGTATTAAAAGACTGCAGATACATTTTGTGGTCTGTGTTGACTAGTGCATGTGATCCACTGTGTGCTATCATGCGTCTGGACTGGGGCACACTGATTGTGCATTGTGAATGTGAAATTGTGAATTGTGAAATGTGAATTTTTTTATTTCTTTTTCAAGCTCTTCAGAACATTTTCTTTATGAAAAAAAATGAATATGAATATATGAATAATTAAAGGCTTTGATAACATACCTGTGAAAATAGAATTTCAGACAGACCGAGATCAAAGGCTGTGTAATAGACTTTACCAGTTAGTTGAGCCAGAAGACTCAAGAGTGTCAGAGTTATGTTTTGTTTTCTGTTTCTTTGTGTTCTCCACATACCTGTCTTTTGACCCAGTTTCCCAGTTTGTTTGATTAATGATCACTTGTTTTGTTAATTATCTTGTTAGTTCTCCTTGTTATTTAAGCCCTGAGTTCTACTCCATTCTTTGTCCGTTCTCGAATGTGTTTAGTTGGTTTTGTTGCCTTGTCAGATGGATTTATTGTATTAAAGACTTTTCTGATTTCCATTGTCCACGTGCATTTTGTAACATCAGCGCATGACAGAAGAACGGACCAAAACAGTTTTGCAGCGTTTTTTCTTTCTTTTTGTTTTTTTTTTCCCCCCTCCTGTCTTCCCATGGACCTGCCCGCAGTTCAACCATTATGCCTGGAGCAGGGAAACCGCCTGCTGGAGAGGGAGACCACACATGAGACCCCATCGACCTAGCGTGTCAAACTCACTACCTGGATCAGGTAGTTTAAAAATTTGTTTAAAAATGTAAAAAGAATTAAAATTTCATTTATCCAGATGTACCAAAGTACACATGTATTTGATACTTGTTAATGAAATGCATTTACACTTTGAGGTTGTAAAAGTTTTGTGATATTGTGGAAAATTTTGGTTAAAAAAAAAAATTGGTTAAAAATAAAAAAAACGTGTGTATGTGTGTTTATAAATAAATTTTCCACAATATACAATATATTGTTGTATTTTAAATATTCATTTGCACTGTGTTAAATGGACGAGGTCAAGAAAATACTGTTCAATAAAAGACATTACTCAAGTTATTGGAGTTAGTTGTACTCGATGTGTTTGAGGCAATCAGTTGCCACAAAATTTTTAAGTTTTGGGCAGTATGATTTTGAGTATTGTAATATTAAAGTGTTTGAGTTAAGTGCTAGTAAATTATATTGAGTTAAGTAATACTAATACTTTTTGAGTTTATATAACTTAATTTTTTTTTTAAGTTTTGTTAACTTAATACAATGGCACAAATGATTAAAATCATAATCATAATAACTTCATGACATAATATTTGACTAGACTTAATGAAAACTTTTAATTAAACTATAATCAAAAATACATGTAACGTAATCGAAATATTAAACTTCTGAAAACACATTATTTTTTAAGTTTATTAACTCAAAAAAAAAAAAAAAAACCTCCAAAAAAGAAAAAAAAAAAAAAAGAAAAGTTGCCTTAATTTTTTTGAGTTCTGTTAACTTATCTGGGTTTACAGTCCATACTTACCTTCTACAGATTCCTACACAGATTCCTATGTCCTCGTCATAGTAGACCGCTTCTCCAAGGCATGCAAGTTGATTCCAATGAAGGGATTACCCACTGCCTTTAAAACAGCCAAAACCCTCTTCCAGCAAGTCGTCCGTGACTTTGGGATTCCCAAAGATATACGTAGTTTCTGACCGCGGGCCCCAATTCATATCCTGAATGTGGCATGCCTTCTTCCAACTGCTCGGAGTCACTGTAAGTTTAACATCAGGGTATCATCCGCAGTCCAACAGCCAGACTGAGTGGAAGATACAAGAGATCAGGAGATACCTATGGTCATATTGTCATGAACATCAGGACAGCTGGAGCCGTTTTCTCCCATGGGCCGAGTATGCACAGAATTCTCTGCGTCAAACAACCATGGTTAACCCCTTTTCTCTCTGGTCAAGTGAGTCTTCAGACGTTCCAGCTGTCCACCACTGGTTTCAAGAGAGTGAGAGGGTCTGGGACTCAGCTCACATCCACATCCATCCACCCCCCCATTCAACTATTATGCCTGGAGCAGGGAGACTGGCTGCTGGAAGAGCATACATGGGACTCTATCGATGTAGCAAGCCAAACACACTACCTGGACCGCTGTCTTTTACCACACCAGTCTGAGTGAGTGGTACAAGGCATGCCTTCTAGCGAATGGTTCAAAGTAGAGAATAATGGACTGTATTTCTCTGTCTGCCACGCTGAGGAGGACATCTCCAGCCCCATTCCCAACCCAGAGCCCAGCCAGCCACCCTCCCCGTGATACACGGAGAGATCGCCTAAACCCATCGCGACGCGAGAGTCAGCGCTAGAATCCGCGACTGAGCCAATCATCACCCCAGAGCGTGAGACCTCTTCCTCTTGTCCCAGCAGCCCTGGAGCAGTTACATGGAGCTCGCATCTTTACGAAGTTGGACCTGCAGAGTGCATATAACCTCGTTCAGATCCGGGAGGGTGATGAGTGGAATACAGCTTTCGTAACACCATCAGGCCACTACAAATACCTAGTTATGCCGTATGGACTGTCCAACTCACCCTCCGTTTTCCAGGGATTCATGAACGAGGTGTTTCCTGGGAATTCCTCCATAGTTTCATCATTCCCTATATTGATGATATCCTCATCTATTCCTGGAACCAGGCCGAACATCGCCACCACATGATGCAGATCCTCAAGAAACTTCAGGAATACCATCTGTACCTCAAGCTCCACCGTGATACTGTTCACTACCTTGGCTATGTCATCGACCAATACAGCATCTGCATGGACCAGAGGAAGGTACATACATACATACCACCACCGGGGTTGGAGCCATACTATCTCAGCAGCAGGGTGAGCCTTTTACTCTAAGAAGCTGTCCCCGAAGCAATTATGACATCTGTAACCGCGACCTGCTGACTATTAAAATGGCTTTAGAGGAGTGGCGACATTTGCTGGAGGGAGCTAAACATCCCTTTGAAATCATCACTGACCACTGCAATTTTGAGGTGGAGGCCAAGAGGCCTAACACCTGTCAAGCTTGCTGGGATCTCTTCTTCACCAGATTCAACTTCACTGTGACTTACTGCCCTTCTAATAAGAATCAGAAATTGGACACTCGGTCTCATGTTTACCACACTGAGTCTGATATGATCAAATCGCTGAAGACACGTGATCTAAACCTGCTCCGCCGGAAGGTCCTGAGGGATGGATCTATGTGCCAACTCATCTCCATCTGTCCCTCATGTACTCAGTCCATACATCTCTGGGCTCTGGACACCCAGGCAATCAGCAAACCCTCTCACTGTCACAGAGTCAGCAACATCCACAGCACCAGACCCCTACACTCTGCCTACTCGTTCCCAGTCTCCTGAGTTCTGATCACCTGCATCTGTCACCGCCAATCACCTCACCCTATTTAACCTCCTCACTTCAGTTCACCATTGTCTGGTCTCATTGTTCATTCCTGGACACTTACCTGACTACCTACCTGTATGCACTTACCTGAGCTATTCCTTCAAACTTCTTCAGTAATCAACGAATCTGCATCCTACCTCCTGATCCAGCTCACAAACATCTCTGAATCCAAACCTACAAAATATAAGACTGTTTTAATCTGCCATACCTTTGCACTGATCCATTTACCAGTTTCTTACCTGCTATCCACGTGTATCTGCCACAACCTGCAATAAATATATTGTTTGGATATCCCTGTGCTGCATTCTTTTCTGACACACTACTCTTATATAACTGATGTTTCTTCTTCTTCTTTGATCCCTAGCTGGTGCTTGGTTTGGATCGTTTCCTCAGACCATACACTGCTGTGGGTGTTAATGGGTGCTGGATTTCATTTACAAGACGCTTCCATCCCTGGGGGTTCATGGCCATGGACCTGGCCTTATCGAGGTTGAGACGTTGTTTTCTCAGATCCTCTTCAATCTGTTTGATCCAAATTGTCTTTGGTGGTGTTTGTTGGACTTTCCACTGGACAGGTTGATTTCGCCAGAGGAGTTTGTATGGTAACCTGCTATCTGTCATTCTACAGATGTGGCCAAACCATTGCAATCACCATTTTTGAATCTGTTCCTCAGTCATTGGCTGATGATCACATCGACAGCAGATGTCCTCATTTCGAAGGTGGTCACGAAGGGAAACTCGTATAATCTGGCGTAGGGACTGCATTTGAAATACCTCAAGTTTGGCCAGGTCTAATTTAAGTAGCGTCCAAGTTTCTGATCCATAGAGGAGAACTGCCAGGATTAAGGTCTGGAAGAGGCGGACCTTGGTTTTAGTGGAGATGCTGGAGTATTTCCACAGGCACCACTTAAGGGAAGCAAAGTCTGCTGCTGCTTGACCAATTCAGGTGTGGACTTCTGCTGTGGTCACTACTTTCCTCTGTTGTACCGTTGTTCCCAGGTATTTGAGTTGTTAAACTTGCTCGATTTGGTCACCATCGATATGAACGATGGCAAATGATCCGTCTGTTGTCAATACTTTTGTTTTATACAGTCAAAAATTGAGGTGTTATATTAGACAGCAACTTGTCTTTTGAAAATCATATTTCTCATTTTACAAAAACAGCATGCTTTCATCTTAAAAACATTGCCAAGCTACGGAACATGTTACCTGTTTCTGATGCAGAAAAGCTAGTTCATGCATTCATGACCTCTAGACTGGACTATTGTAATGCACTGCTTGGTGGTTGTCCTGCATCTACAATAAACAAGCTAAAGATAGTCCAAAATGCAGCTGCTAGAGTCCTTAACAGGTCAAGAAAATATGATCATATTACCCCAATTTTACAGTCTCTACACTGGCTACCTATTAAGTTCTGCATCACTTACAAAATATTCATACTTACTTATAAGGCCCTTAATAGTTTAGCTCCTGCGTACCTAACTAGTCTCCTATCAACTCTGGACTCTTGGTAGTACCTAAAGTAAAGTCCACTTAAGGAGGTAGAGCTTTAGATCCAACCCTTGGATCTAAAGCTTCAGATCCAACCCTTATGAAGATCTGAGATGACCGAACACCTAAGAAAAGATGATGCCAACCCCCCAGAGGACCTCAGATGATGCTAACCCTGGAACAACATACAGAATTACCAATTTTTGCTGTAAGTTTAATCGCAACATATAATCATTGCAGTTAGTGTTCACCGTCTATTTGATTACATGTAATTTAACTAACTACATGATTTTTAGTGTACCACTAATAACCTACTCCTAAATATAATGTAGAAACATAAATTTTCTGTAAAGCTGCTTTGCAACAATTTGTATCGTGAAAAGCGTTATATAAATAAACTTGAACTGAAATGAATATTCCTTGCATGGCTGTTGAATTATCACCCTATTAATTATTAACACCCTTATAGTAATTTTGTTAATTATCTGCTAACAGGTCTCAAACACAGTTTTGAACCCAGTGTAAAATGCCTGCCCACTCAAAATATCATCTGTGGTTATCTTCAAAAGAGCTTGGGATTCCAATCACTCAGGATAAAACAATGGGTCCAGCCACAGCCATTGCATTTTTGGGCATTAATTTACACTCCATAAATTTCTAGGCTTTCGTAACCCAATTTAAAAATTGATAGAATCATTTTGGTCGAGTCAAATCTCCTAGAATTGCTCTGCTTGGCCATTTAAACTTTGCAATGCATATAATTGCACAAGGCCATCCTTTCTTTGTGCATCTCCTTGCCCTTGCGCCATCAGTTCATGCATGAGTACCAAATCAAGTTTATTAATAACTTTCTTTAATCAGTGGAATTATTATTGGAATTAATGTGACAACCCCCTGTTTGACTGCTGATGGAGTTTACCCATCCAATGCCATGATTATTTCAAACTCTGATAATCATAAATAAATATCTGATTACATGTATGTGTGAGCTTTGAGATTCCCTTTGTCAAGTCCTCACCACTCCAACTACCACCTCATCAGTTTCTGCACCGATCACCACTTCTTCACCTGCATATATAGCCATTTATTATTTCCTTGTTAACAGGGCGAGGGCTCCAATGGGCTGAGACAATCTGGCAACAAGCAGGACTGGTGACTCATTCCTTGGACAGTTTTGTGACTCACTTTCAAAATATCTTTGGAAAACCTGTAGGAGATTCAGTGATTATTCTTTGAAACTCTGCATCCTTGCAGCAGACCACAATTCATCTCCAGGAACTGGAAGGCATTCTTCTCCCTCTTGGGTGTGAACATTTGCCTCTCCTCCAGATACCATCCACTGCTGAATGGGCAAAGAGATAGGAAGATCCAGGAAATAGGACGTTTTCTGTGAACCTTCTGCCACGGTTACCAGAACTCCTTGAACCAATTCCTTGCTTAGGACAAGTATGCTCAGAACTCCTTCCTTCAACCTTCAACTGGACTTATGTCCTTCCAGTCCATATTTGGCTTCCAGCCCCCCTTGTTTCCATGGTCCGGGGAACCAGCGGATGTTCCATCTGTCAACTATTGGTTCTGTGAGAGTGAGAGGGTCTGGAGCACAGTTCACCACCATCTGCAAAGAGCAGTGTGCCGTCAGAAGTGCACAACGATGCTCCAACCGAAGCACTGACCTCTCAACCTGGGCAAGAGGTGTGGCTCTCAACCAGGGACATCAAGATGTGCCCGCCCTGCAAGAAGCTAAGTCCCAGCACATTGGCCCTTCCACATCATCCGTCAAGTCAACCCGAAGTATGAACTTCAGTTACCCTCACACTACCGTATTCACTCTTCCTTCCATGTGTCACTTCTGAAACCTTATCACCCTACTGTGTCTGATTCCCTCCACAGAGCTTGGTCCTGTGGATGAGCCCCCCTCATATTAGGTTATGGAGCTGTGTACACTGTTCATGAGATACTTGATTCCCGATGCCATGGGGAATAACTGGTCCAAGGGGAAGAGGTCAGCTGCTGCGATGTCAGGGTCCTTGGGCATCAGGAGTGTGCCACGGAGCGGGGGTATTGTCATGGATTCACCAGGCTCCATCTTCATTCCCTCACAATGCTCACTCTCAATTGATTACTGAATCACCCTGTTCCTCATCACCTCACCACTCTGCCACAGGATTTAAGCATGCACCTCTCACTCATTCATTGTCTGGTCTCACTTACAACTTTGGATTACTTGCCTGCTCTACTTAGCTCCAAATGATATTCTTCTGCGTTCTCCGTGTGATCCTCCCTGAAGTCTCCCTGCTCCTTTATCTCCTTGGATTACCTGTTTCCCCTTAAAGTCTGTCACTGTTGTGTACAGACCACAATCAATCAAGAGGTGTGTGCTCCACGAACATACACAGACTCCCACTCACGATCTCCAACCAGCCTGGGGTGCGTTTCCCAAAAGCATCGTTAGCCAACTATGGTCGCAAGTTCCATCATTACCAGCATAGTTCAATATGCTGGTAACGGTGTTTCCCGAAACCATAGTTCAAACGAACGTTCGCAAGCAGCATCGCAAACTTACGTGGTTGGAATTACAGTTCTCGACCTGTGGTTAGAAAAATAGTTTCTTGTTTGTAAGATATATGGGCTTAAATAAATATTCTCTTGGGCACAACAAGCAAGCTAACATGCAGTACTATCTGTGTCTTCCATCCTTGTAAGCGCTGTTTTTGAAAAGTGTGCATGTGCATAGATGCCAAAGGGAACCCTGGAGTATGACGTACGAATGAACCCGCGATGAATCAAACATTAAATAAAGCAAAATGACAGGGAACAAAAAATAATAAATTAGTCAGTAGGTGCCATGTTCAATACAGTAGCATTTTAGAGACCTCTAATCAGTTAAATAGCAAAAGTTATTCCTCCACCACACGCGTGTGACGTCATTAACAATGGCCCTATGTTGCTGAAATAACGTGGTTCAAATGATGGAGATGCAACCGTGTTCGGGAAACAGTCGTGACTAGCTAGTTCATTTCCAAAACGATGCATCGTACTATGGTGGTTAATCAGCGAGTTGCATCGTTGTTCGGGAAACGCACCCCTGGTAACACAGAAGGACTCTGTTATTCCTCAGTCACAATATCATCTCTGACAATATCGTTCTACTTACCAGTTCTGTGCTCAATGCTGCATCCCTGCAATACACAATCGGTGTTAACCACTAACTTGTGTCTTGAGTCTGGAATTCAATTACATAAAGTTGTGCACGAGTCAAAGTTGTGTCCTCTATCCCATTATATTTTTGCATAATGCAATAATGCCCCACAATATGAAGTATACAGCTTATGCACATTCAAGAGAGAATGCCCATAATGCACTGCAAGGAACAACCCTCTCTGGCATGGAATATGGTCCATTAAAACAAATCACATTATTCATGATCAAAGAAACATGCAAAGGAACTTACATAATCAACAACACAACAATTCCACACAGGCCATGTGTCACGAATCTGGTCTATGAACTTCCGTTCACTCACCACCAGAGGTCACTCAGTCACTACATGGACTCTTGCACTACACTACTGTTGCACGTCATCTCCAGACTACATTTCCCAGCAGCCATTTCACTAATCACACGCTCACACCTGAGACTGATCCCACAGCTGATTCCCATTACACCCCTTATATAAACCATGGACTTCGGTTCACAGATCGCTGAGTATTGCCATAGGCGTAAGTCCCGGGGGGGACGGGGGGTACAGGACCCCCCTATCTGAGGGTTGTCCCCCCTAAAAATATCATTACAAGCAACTCTGTGTCTTGAAAATAATATAATAGACATATACTTAAAATAATTGTGTAAGCAGTAAAACAAAATAAACCCAAAAAAGCGTTTTATGTGCAGAAATGTTTTAATTCCCCCCTCCCTTGCCTCACAGTGGTTTGGTCCACTGCCTCGATACACTCAGGACACGAGCCCGGTGGGAGCAGTGTTGCCAAGGCCACCGTTTTCCCGCGGAATTGGGCTACTTTTACGCTCTTTCCGCGGGATGTTTTTCATGTCCGCGAGTTGGAGCGACCCCAATAACGTGATATTTAGCCCCTGGAAAGCGACATTTATCAGGGGAACTACACCAAAAAAACGTGTATTTTACCCCATCGGAACGCGATTTTTACCGGAAATCCCCCCTGAAAAGCGTTTGGGCTAGTTTTGGGCTAGTTTTGAGTAGCAATTGGGCGGGTTTTGCTGTGAAAACCTGGCAACCCTGGGTGGGAGAGAGCAAAGTTCCTTAGTAGTTATGTGTAAGTCATTAGGCTGTCAAGGCTATTTTATTCTCTTTAAACATCGGTTGAAATTATTCTTTCTCTTTAATACAGATGATGCTGGATCATTAATAAATTAGTCATGACAAAAAATAATGATATCCGATGTATTTTCTATGAGCAATTTATAAGGTTACCAAGCTTAATACCGTAGCTTGTCACCCACTACAACTAACACAGCGATAAACCTGTGTGTGAACTGATATTAGGCTAATATTGTAGACCTACCGATGTGTTGGGTTTTGCTCAGTATGATGTTAAGTGGCAGGCTTAATGCGGTTGAATATCTAAAGAGACGTACTCAGTCCCAGACTAAACCTAAAATACTATGGAGGACGCAAAATAATCATTATAATATGACCGCGTGGTGAACCATATGAACCGAACTCATATTTAAACACGGTCTCCATGCTGTTTACGCATGCTGTGTACACATATCTGTCCTTACAAGTACAATTTTGCCTGTATTATTTGTGTCCCCTTCAAAAATTGCTCTTGAGAAATTTTATGTTTCTTGTCCCCCCCTACTGTTAGATGAAATTTACGCCCCTGGTACGCACATATCCCTCTTCTAGCGATAGCTACTCTACGGAGCCCACTTGGTTTTCTTAGTCTTTCCTTGCCTGTTTTCCCGTGTTTTGATTCTAGCCCGTGTTTCCTGGATTAACCCTTGCCTTGCCGTTCTGTTTGCACCTCGTTTGGATTATTGCTGTGTACCTGGATTTACTCTCTCTGCCTTGCCCTGTTGGATACTGTTCGCCGCTCATCGACCCACGCTTGCCCTAGGACTACTCTGTGTCTTGCCTGTGTTATACCTGTTTGCCATTGCCTGAACCTTGTTTGTCTTCTGACTATGCCTTTAAATAAAAGCCTGCATATGGATCCGCACGTCTCACGTCTCATCAACCCCGTTACACCATGTTTGCATGGAGAGACGGCTTCTCACACACAAATGCATTGAGACTGAGGCTTGATTAGTAAGAGGCCAAAGGTGTTTTTTATCAGAACTTAGTCAACCAATCAGAACTTTCTACAATCAGTGTACAAATTGACACACTAATATTTGTTCACTTCTTTCTCATGTAGTGAACTATATGTCATTCACTACACTGGAGTGATTGAGGCAATAGTGATCGATTTCAGACACAGTTTTAAAGCAACTACAGTCCTGAAATGTTTTGACACAAGAAACAAGAATCCAATAAATACACAATTACGAAAACAGCCTGTATCTTTTATGTTATTTATGTGGTCACTTCTATTTCTTTAAGAATAAAATGTTTATATTAAGTTTAAGATTTTAGCACTGTATAGAAAGCTACAAATGTTTTCTGCCTAATTCAATAAAAATAATCCTTATAGGATCAGAAAGAGAAGGCATTTTATGCAGTTGGTGAATTTTGAGAGGCAACGTTTCTCTCATGTAAACTGCCATTTAGTTTTATGCTAAATTAAATATTATTTACATTACAGCCCTTTTGCAGACAATTACATTTGTGTAAATAATATATTAATTATATTAAGAAAATCCAGATCAGGTTGTAAATGTTTTTCATATACAGAATATTTGTCTTGTTTTCCCAATAAAATCTAAAAATCCTTAAAACCTGATAAATTTAATCTAGAGTTAAGCAAGATTGCATAAGATATTTTGGCTTGTTTTCAGAGAATGTATGTAGAGAATGTAACCTCAATTTCACACAAAACATTGTGACAGGCTATACTGTGCAGTATTTAAAAATATTAAGCTGGTATTCCATTCCAAACATAGACATGTTGTGTCACTTTATACTGCTATATGCTAAATACCAAGTTAATATTAATGCGTATATTTGCAGGTCTTTCTTCTCTCCTAGTGTGCCGAAAGGCACAACAAAATTATTCAGAAAGAACCTACTTATTGACTGCTTGCTAAATAAATATTGATTGGACTTTTATTTTATTATCTTACTTGAGCTTGCAGAGAGACACAAAGCAAAACTATATAGAAAACAAGTACCCTAGATGATCAGTCAGTTATTTACAACCATATATAGAGTATTTACAACAATCATTATTCAAAAATATTGTACTGCTGAATTGGTCTGACTAAATCAAGTATTCCAAAGAGTTGTGTAACAGAGACTGTGATATGAGATAGGAAATGAAATAGAGCATCGGTGTGTTGGAATAAATTATATATTGGAATAAAGTAACTCAGCAAATGGTGAGTTGGGGGAAGGATTCCTGTGTTCCAAAAAATTGATAAGGCCGGAGTGGAAGGGGGTGGTGGGAATGCTTAGGCTATCTGTTCGTTTTCATTTGGTGCCACTAGTCAAAATCAAGTCAAATTTATTTGTATAGCACTATTAACAATACACATTGTTTCAAAGCAGCTTTACAGAAAATCATGATGTTAATGTTTATAACATATTAATATGTTAATGCCTTACAGTATAGTTGCATTTAGGAGATTAGAGCTGGGCGATAATGTGTGCGTGAATGAGAGAGAGGGGGGCACAATAGAAGGATATGGTCTTTGTGTTGTGGTATCAGCATCAGAATGCACTGCACCATGACATAAACCACCGATAATGACTTAAGGCAGGGCATAAACACAACAGTTTAGAAAAAAAAAAAAAATCCTAAAATTTTGATGCTTTTTCTGGTTGATACTGAGGTGAGAGGTCACACTTATATAAATAAACTGTGTGTGTGCTAGCAACACCAGGGTCATGGGTTCAGTTCCCAGGGAACACACATACTGGTAAAAATGCAGCTATACCTTGTAAACTTGGTATACATTTTTACATCAAACTTGAATGTAATGTAAATATGTCAAGTGTTAAAAGCTTTTAAACTCATTTAATTGTGGTTTTATTTTGGTTTTGGATTCAGTCTATTGGCTTCAGTTTATTTGTAGAATGTGTCTAAGGTTATAAAAGGGAGTGAAAGAAAACACTTTAACCTCAGTGCATGCTTACAACATATTATCTAACATGTTAGTCACTTTAGCTATCGCCAACCATTTAATCAAAAAAATTCTACATATTAGGAAGAGGATGTAAATTTGATTAATTCTTTAAGTTTAACCTAATTCTTTATTCATCCAAAATAAGGTAAAGCTTTGAACAGGCAGGAACACACACGTAGCATGGGGGAGAGGCAAACAATACCGGACACTGGACACGGAAAGACACAGGGCTTAAATAATCAGAACATAACGAGGAGATGAACAGGACACAGCTGGGATCAAATCAACACAATGAGGACAGGAACAGGAAAATAACCAAATATGGGCATAAACACTGGGACACAGGGAGCACGTGGGGAGCAACACACACACAGAGATAGTCCAGACTCCTAACATTACTCCCCCTTCCCGGAAGGCGTGTCCACGCGCCACACAATATCCAAAGGCGCTCTGGATGTCCTTGAGGACAGGCTCACACAGGACGGCAGGCCTCCAGAGCAGTACCCGTTCCGGGATCCATGGTGGATCAGGTAGTCTAGGGAGCTATGGCGGATCAGGGGACTCAGGAGGCCATGGCGGATCAGGGGACTCAGGAGGCCATGGCGGATCAGGGGACTCATGAGGGCATGGAGGAGCAGGGGACTCAGGAGGCCATGGCGGATCATGGGACTCAGGAGGCCATGGCGGATCAGGGGACTCAGGAGGCCATGGCAGATCAGGGGACTCAGGAGGCCATGGTGGATCAGGGAACTAGGAAGGCCACAGCCCCAGCCCCCGCACCGGCCTCTACGGCTGGAGCCCTATAACCCCCCCCCCCAAAAAATATCCTTGGGGGAAATTACGGGCTCCAAGGCCCTCCGTGGGCCAGGCATAGGAGCAGGGGCCAGGGGCCCTCCCAGGGTTGGATTCAGGGACTGGAGCCCACTCTGGGCTGAATTCGGGGACTGGAGCCCACTCTGGGCGGAACTTGGGATCTGGAGCCCTCTCTGGGCTGAACTCGGGATCAGGAGCCCTCGGTAGTCTAATCTCAGGAACAGGAGCCCTCCTTGGGCTAAACTCAAGAACATGAGCCCTCCTTGGCCTAAACTCAGGAACAGGAGCCCTCCTTGGGCTAAACTCAGGAACAGGAGCCCTCCGTGGGCTAAACTCAGGAACAGGAGCCTTCCTTGGGCTAAACTCAGGAACAGGAGCCCTCCGTGGGCTAAACTCAGGAACAGGAGCCCTCCTTGGGCTTAACGGGGAAACAGCAGCCCTCTAACGACTCTGGTCAGGGGCTAGAGCCATCTCTTGACTCTGGTCAGGGGCTAGAGCCGACACTGGAGCGAACTCTGGGGCTGGAGCTGACACTGGAGCGAACTCAGGACGAGTGGGCACTGGAGGGTGCTTTCGAGGAGTGGGCACTGGAGGGCGCTCTGGAGGTGCGGGCTCTGGAAGGCGGTTTCGAGAAGCAGGCACCGGCTTAGGAGCGGCGGCCGGCGGGCTTGACTTGGGAGAGGCCGGCAGGCTTGACTGAGGAACAGCCGGGGAGCTTGGCTTCGTAGGGGTGGTGGGCGGCGGGCTTGACTTGGGAGCGGCCGGCAGGCTTGACTGAGGAACGGCCAGCGGGCTTGACTTCGTAGCGGCCGGCTGGCTGGAGAGAGCCTTGGCCGGCAGGCTTGACTTCGGAGTGGCCAGCGGGCTGGAAAGATCCGCGGCCAGCAGGCTTGACTTCGGAGTGGCAGGCGGGCTTGGGGGAGCCACAGTCGGCGGACTTGATCGCGGAGCATCCGGCAGACTTGACTTGGGATCAGCCGGTGAGCTTGAGAGAGTTGCGGCGGACTTAATTGATGAACGGCTGGCAGACTTGACTGATGAACGGCCGGGAAACCTGACTTCGGAGCGGCCGTCGGGCTTGTCGTCGGAAGGGCCAGCAAACTTGACTTCGGAGCGGCCGGCAAGCTTGACTGAGGATCGGCCAGTGGGCTCTACGGCGGGCTGGTTCTGGCTCGGGGCAGGACACTCTCCAGACACCGGAGGATCCCTTCCCTCCAGCTTAGTCCTGTGGTGTCTGGGAGGTCCACGGGGTGATGGTAGTTGGCCCCGTGCCAGAACAGAGAGTTAATGGTGGCGTCATCGAATGCCGTCGCCATGGCGAGCCCACAGATCTCCCGCGCATACTCCACCAGCGGGAGATCTCGGCGAGCTAGGGCGTTGAACTGAGCGGCTATTTATATCGCTATGGGGAGTAACAGGGCAAACAAAAGACTTTCAAAAATTAAACTAATAACGAGGAGAAGGGGCACCGCTTACTGTTTTGGTCCGGTATTCTGTCATGCATGCCTACTGTGCTGGAGTGAGGAGATGCGGAGACGTAGGAGATTTCCAAAGATATAGTCTTTATTCATCCAAAATAAAGCAGAGCTTTGAACAGGAAGGAACACACACGTAGCACGTGGGCGAGACAAACAATACCGGACGCTGGACATGGAAAGACACAGGGCTTAAATAATCAGAACATAACGAGGAGATGAACAGGACACAGCTGAGATCAAATCAACACAATGAGGACAGGAACAGGAAAATAACCAAATATGGGCATAAACACTGGGACACAGGGAGCACGTGGGGAGCAAAACACATACAGACAGTTCAGACTCCTGACAAGGGTTAGTTAAAATTTTGAATCAAACGTCCAATTGCATAAATGCTTGCTTTCTCAGAATTTGTTTTATATATTGATTTCAACAGCAGTTCGACTCTGTCTTAAATTTAAACCATTTTGTGAATTCTGATTAATTCTGAAAATTCTAATATCATCATATTTTGGTCATTGTCATAAGATGAGCACAATAACAAAAACAAAAAAAAAAAAGTGAATATTTGTTGAATTCAGTATATTAATATTATCAATATATTTTCTTGAAAAACCAGCCCTGAAAGAGTAAAAAGTATAACAACTAGCCCTGGTCTTCTCATGTATCTATTCACAGTTAATTAGTGCTCTGCCTGTGTTTGTATACCAGTGCTCTGTGTGTATCTGCATGTGTTAGCATGAGGTTATGGAAACAGCGTGGGGTGATGAAGGTTTCAGTAGTCTACATGTGGAATGAAAATAAATATGTCACTGCCAGTTAAGACTGCACATTCACTCTCTCTTATTGTGTGTACTGTATGTGTGTCTGGCTGACTGTGTGTGAGCATGCTCGCTCTGTTATTATTTGATTTAAGTTCATTACAACTTTAAACATTTTACTTGGACCTAAGCAGGCTGAAAATTGCTAATTAGAGGTGGGAAAATATTTAAAACTCAGAACAAATATTGTCAAGCTAATCTATACAGACTATGTGAACTCTGTCTCAATTATTTATTCTGTCACTGGAGCAAATACAGTTAGAATTCTTGTCAGAGCACTTGAGTTTCATGTTGTACCAGTTCTAATGGTGACTATTGCTGCGTTCAGACTGCAGGAAAACGTGGCCCAAATCCAATTTTTTTTTTTTTTTTTTTTTGCTCCCATGACAGTGTGAACAGCACAAACCACATGGAATTTGATCTTTTTGATTCTGATTTGGACTGCTTCCATATGTGGTTCTAAATCCAATACAGGTCAGACATTTTGCAATGCAACCTCAGTCTGAACAGTCATATCAGAATTGATTGCAAATTTTACATCACTCTAGATCGACATTTGTCATAATTCTGTGCTGAAGGGAGTCACTCTAAAAATTTTACATACTGGACAATTGCAGAGGTAGTTAGTGGAGGGACAGTGAGGTATTGAAGTATTACAGTGGCAGCTCAATACAAGCGGAACTTAAGGTGTCGTACAATAAATATTTGGAAATTTTAGTCTCTTTCTCCTCATCTTCGTCCTTCTTATCACATGCTCATGAATTTTCTGGCTTCCATGGCACATTACTTTATTGACCTCTGTGTTTACTTCAGTATGACAGCATGTTGCGTGCCCTCTTGTTATTGTTCTTTTGCATATGCAGGTCAGTTCAGGACCATGATCAGTTCACACTGAAATCTCATATTGACCAAATTTTTAAAAATTAAATAAATAAATAATTTGAACAGCCAAACAAATAAATCAAGTCTGAGCAATGAATCAGAACTGAGCATTAATGCTTGCAATGTGAACATAGCCTTAGATTACATATACAGCGCAAACTGCACTGATAATCAAAATAGTACTAAAACTTGTTTTAGGACATGTACCATGGTTTTCTTTGACATACCTTGGAGTACAATGTAAAGATACAGGTAACTGATTATGGTCATAATTCAATACCATGGTATACAATATATCAAAGTACAGTTTAGTATATCTATCTGTTACAGTCACTGTATCACTGTGCTCTCAATGTTCCAAAATTCCCTCTCAGTTCTTTGTTTATCTTCAGCAACCCATTACATCCGGTGACCAGAATTGTCCATTTTCAAGAAAACACATGCTTTTTTGTGCAAAGTGAAAAGCTGATGAAAAGATGGAGTTATAATTTCCCAAATATCTGTGAAAATTGTAACCTCACCGTTCCTCTCATGATGTCATGGCACAAGGACTCTCTTAGGGAGATCAGGCTGAAAGGATAGCCGGGCTGAGCCAAGGTAAACTGGGCTGCATGGAGCCACGATGGAGCACTGTGAACACAGACACCAGTTACAAACGCTCTCAGATATGGATCGTTGGGTCTGAGTGAGACTGCAGCTTGAATCAATTATTGGTGTCATCTTGATCCAATTTGACTGATCTGAGGGGGAACGGAGAGGACAGGGCGGGCGGGGGTACGGCAGAGGGCAAATTCTGGTCAAATATCCTGAGTGCATTGCCCCTCCGAAACCCTTTCCCAACCCTATTCAATGGCGGTCACTCCGACTCACCAGCAGGGCCGAAGGTCAGTGGTAAATAGCGTGATATGCTCTGAAATGTAATAAATGGTGACCGCAGCATGGCTACATCACACTGAACTTGTATTTGATCGACGCCCTATTTTGTGACAAGATTTGATTCCCATCACTCTCACTGGTCTTCTAATAATGAATCTGCCACACCTTACATTTGGTAAATCCATAGTTATTGCTTTGTAGATTGTATGTAAACAAAGTATATTAAAATGCTGCTAATGCTCAAAAAAATGATAATGCAGTAATGGTCACATTTTTTAGTAAGACCTCTAAATATAAATAACTTCAGCTGCTTCAATAAATAAATAAATAAAACTTTATCAAAATACATAAATGTATGCTTCATAAATGTATGCTTCATTTTACATAAATGTAAAAAAAAAAAAAAAAAAAAAAAAAAACATACTATATCCTAGGTGGCCCAGCTACCCTGAACCTTAACAAACTATCTGTAAGCTCTTTTGAGCCCTGAGCAAATACACCTCTCATCTACAGGTAGCACTCACCAATCTTTACTCACACAACCTGCAGCATTAAAAAAAAGTCCTAGCAAAACATAACATACCACTTACTTCTGTTCTGTGTTCATCCATATCGCCGTCCCAATTATTTTAAATCTCTATGATGACATTTAGTCTGTTTATACTGATACTTTTGATATTATTGTAGCTAATGGCTTTTGGTGTAGCCATGAAGTGATCTGCATGCATCTGTGCTGCCTGATTTCCTTGAGATAGTTAATGCCGTTGGAATGTTTAGTTACCTGTGCAAAGCGTGCAGATTAAGCCAGGTGCTGGTGAGTCTGGTCACCAGAGCATCAGTCAGCACTACATGGGTAGTGCACTAAAATCCTGGAAGAAGATTGAAACGGTAAGTGCTGTGTGTGTGATAAAACAAATATTTTGAATGTGTCTCAAAATCTAGAGGGCTTGATAACTATCTTAATAGCTTTTTGTGAATGTGAAGCCTGTGTAAAAAGACAGGGTGTTAAAATCATTTGAATTAACTAAAAATCTATAGTATATTGATCATTGTAATGATGCATTATGGAAATTTGTAGATACTAAGATACCCAAACCCACTGTCATTATGAGAACTGTGATATAAACAAATAATTTCTGAGGAAATGAACAGCTGGTCTAGAGCAAAATCTATGGGTTACCATCTTGTATGGTAATTACAGTAATTTTAATATGAAGTAAACGTAGCAAGACAGCATGTCAGCTCAAGTGTCTACTCGCATTCATACGAAAACACTTCAAAAGCATTAAAAATTTCAAAAGCATTATGAAGCTTGAAGTAATTTAGAATCTAGCTAATTAGTTTATCTACAAAACTGCAGTTATGTTATGTAGATACAATTATTTCAAATAAAGTAGAGGTCCAAACATGGCCCACATAAACACAAACGCTGAAAACTGTTGCAGTGACACTGACCTTGGCATTGGATTTCCCATTTTTTAGTTTTAAGTTATTAGGACAATCCTCTGTGAGTCTTTTTAAAGTCTAAAACAAATATAATTAAACCTTTATACTTTGCCCCACTGCAAGAAAAGGGTTTGTGCTTAGTCTGTTCCTGATTATCCCTGATATTAGCGTGCACACAGACACACACACCCAATATAATTCCAGATTCCTGTAACACACTCAGATACAATTGCTAAGATGCTAGTTCATACACCGAACTGAAAACTCCTCACAGAGAGCAGTTTGCTTTGTATGCACACACACACCACACACACACACACACACACACACACACAGACACACACATACACACACACACACACACACACACAAGCATACAGACATGAATAGTGAAAGTCTATCCATGTCCACGTCTGACAGAGGGGCTAAGAGGTTGGCGGCACTTTGCGGGTTTATTGAATTAATTACGATAAGGATCAGAGCTTTAAACAGGGGGGTGAGACACTGGCTGGAAAGACATTGGAACCCTTCAAGCAATCTCTCTCTCTTTCTTTGTCGGAGCGCATGATTGGATTGGTAGTGTCAGGGTTGAACTGTGTGTGACAGTAACTAACTCCATAAGGTAAGCCGAGGGTTGAGATCGGTCAGCCGCACAACTTGTGCACTCGCTACATGCGAAAAATTAGTCCTGCATACTGAACAAATAAGGGACTGGGCTGCCCCAGCCGTATGTGTGCAAGAGAGGCAGAGATGGCAGGGGGTGAGCTTTGGAAAGGTTGAAGGGGTCAGCGCAGATACAGTTACCACATCTGAAATAAGGAAGGTCATTCTGCTGTGACACCCTTCACACACAACGCATGGGGGTCAATGTGCGTGTTTGTGAGTGTATGTGTAAGGAATTACTGATGACAGGCCGTTATTGAAAAATAATGCACACCTAAAGAGTCTTTGGATTTTTCAGCAGTGCTCAGCAGCAATGTCTCTATTAACAGATTAATAAAGAAACTGTAAATTTATCTTCTTCAAAAACAGTGATGTTACCACCTCCATTTTGAGCAATGTCATTTAGCTTTTCACTTGAAAATTATATTACCCTAAAAGTCAATTGTGGGACAGAGCTACCATATTTTTTTGGTCATATTTTTTTGCTTGGTCAGTGTCTGTTGATTTTGGTTCTTTTGCTGTTTAAGGCTGTAAGGACTTGAACTTTTTACCTTAACTTAAATAATTTGGCACAGTGATTTGGAACTGTAATGTGGTCAGCAGACCTGGAAGTACTTCATAGCTGTGCGTTTCCTGGAAGGTGATTGCACACATTAGAATATTGGTCCTCCAATTAGAATTGAGCATTCTGCTGTCACGTTCAAGGCATGAGAATATAATCAGTAGGAACAAGCAAGGAACTAATCAAAAACCAGAGAAACCCAAGAGCACAGCCAGTGCAAAGGCCCACGGTGGAACCAACAGAAGGAAGAACCAGGGTGGAGCCAGGACCTTGCCCAAGAGTGGTGGAAAACCAGGCAGAACAAAGGAGATGGAACCCTGTGGTGACAATGGAGGCCTGGAGGGTGGAGGCGCAAACTTGCGGGACTGAGGTGGAAAGGAGGCCAGGGTGGAGCCAGTGGGACTGAAGACCAAGGCTGAGCCAAAGGACCAGAGGAACCCGTGGGAACCGGAGGGATGGAGGGAAGATGCGCAGCCAGGGGACTGTAGGACTATGGTGGAGGCAAGTTGATGACTTTGGGATGAGGGAGCTCAGTGGAGCCAAGGATCAGCTGAAGTTTCAGAGGGCCGAGGTGAAGTCCAGGGCTTGGAGGCCCATGGTGGAGACCCAGGATCTGGAAACGCTAGGCAACTCAAAGTAGCTAGATGGAGGCACTGACAGAAGAGCTGAGGGCTGAGGGGCTGAAGGGATCCAGTGGAAGTGGGGCTAGAGAACTGGCTGGATTTAGCAAAGGTGGAGGGAAAGGGAGGCTGGGTTGGAGTATTGTCGCTGAAGGAGACTTTGTACTGGTTCACGAAGGAAATTCAGGGCTGGACGGAGCCAGCGGAGACACAAGAAATTTAGGGCTGGGCAGAACCACACTGTAAAAAATTTCCCCGTAAATTTACAGTAAAATACTGGCAGCAGTGGTTCCAGCCATTTACTGTAATTTTACGGTTTTGCCACCGTTTTTCCATTTTACAGTTGTGCTGTAATTTCACAGTAAAGTACTGGCAGCAATTGTTCCATTGATGTACCGTAATTTTACAGTTTCAGTGCTGTTTTCTTTTTTACGCCTGTGCTGTAATTCTACAGTAAAGTACTGGCAGCAATGGTTCCAGCAATTTCTCGTAATTCTACACTTTCATTACCGTTTTAAATTTTACGACTGTGCTGTAATTTCACAGTATAGTGCTGGCAGCAATGGCTACAGCTATAATTCTGAAATATAATACAAGTTATTTTCTATTTACTCTATTGTCTGATATGCTAACATCTCTAGTATATTTACTCAATGGAAAAAATAAAGAGAAATAGACTGTGATATA
Source organism: Spinibarbus caldwelli (assembly GCA_039654775.1). NCBI lineage: Eukaryota > Metazoa > Chordata > Actinopteri > Cypriniformes > Cyprinidae > Spinibarbus > Spinibarbus caldwelli. The sequence goes on along the minus strand of CM077253.1, from coordinate 24,867,070 downwards.
GTACTTAATTTGTCATTTATTAAAACAGCTAAAAGCATTGTTAAATTGGCTGTTCTTACAATCTTTTAACAATGTAAACATTTAATAGTATGTTTATCAATAAAAAAAGAGAAAAGAGTCACAGAGAAAAAATTCAATTAAATATAAAATAACCCTTACAAAGAGGAAAATAGGAAGAAGAAAAAAAAAAAGAACACCCCACATCCACTTTTTTTGAATCTGACATAAGACTAAGTGCAAGTCTGAGAGGAACACATTGACCTAACCAATAGTTGAAAAAAATCTTATAAAGAGGCAAAAAAAGGTCTCACTCCAGCTTCTGATGGCTCTGGCCTGAGAGGACATTTGGGTCTGCAGAGAGAAAACAATTTCAAAATGTTAGTGACAAAATATAACACATGGCAAAAGCTAGTGTTCATACACTCTGGAAACACTTTTTAAATTTGTCAGAAAATGAACATGTTGGTTAATGAATTATTTTTGTGTTTGTTACAGTAGAGGAAAATCTGACAAAACACAGTCTTAACAGAAATGCAGGACAAGACAAGACCAGTCAGTTCAGCTGTGTGTAAAAGTAATTGGGTTTTCTAGTTAACAAGAAAGGAGTGAATAATTAGGTGACTGAGCATCACAATATTTTTCAAGGGGTAGTTCACCTAAAAAAAAATACAAAATAAAAAATCTCAGAATTTACTCACCCTTATGCCAATTGCAATGTACAGGTGCATCTCAATAAATTAGAATGTCGTGGAAAAGTTCATTTATTTCAGTAATTCAATTCAAATTGTGAAACTCGTGTATTAAATAAATTCAATGCACACAGACTGAAGTAGTTTAAGTCTTTGGTTCTTTTAATTGTGATGATTTTAGCTCACATTTAACAAAAACCCACCAATTCACTATCTCAACAAATTAGAATATGGTGACATGCCAATCAGCTAATCAACTCAAAACACCTGCAAAGTTTTCCTGAGCCTTCAAAATGGTCTCTCAGTTTGGTCTCTAAAGAGACCGCCCGTGCCATTGGGCACTCAATGGCAGCGATGGTGGCAGCAGAGAGATATCTGTGGCTGACCCTGTCAGATATGAAAGCCAAGGACAGGGTCTACCTACTGGACGCCCCGCTCTCGTCTTCTGGCCTGTTTGGCGACGCTGTCAACTCGGTCGTTGACAGGTTTCAGGAGGCGAGGAAGCAAGCGGCGGCGTTCCAGCGGTTCCTCCCTCGCCGCTCTCGGGCTCAGGGGGCTTCTGGGCGGGAGCAGCCCTTGACGAGTACCGGCTCCTCATACAGGGAGGCTCAAAAAGAGAGCACTGCCTCTTAGCGGTGCGCCGTCACAGGGGTCTGAGCTGCCGCCTCTAACACTAGAGGCCAGCCTCGAGAGGCTGGTTCCCTTAGTAGATTATTTAGCAGCGTGGAAACTACTGCCAAATGTGTCTCAATGGGTCCTGCAGACAGTAGAAAAGGGGTATCGAATTCAGTTCGCTTTTCCACCGCTGTGCTTCAGCAGCGTGACTCCCACGCTGGTGAAGTGAAGTGAAAACCCTATTAAGGAAGGAGGCCATCGAGGTGGTCCCTCCTCACGAGAGGGAATCTGGGTTTTACAGCCGGTTTTTCATAGTTCCCAAGAAGGATGGGGGGGTTGTGTCGGATCATAGATCTGCGTCAACTGAACCGCTCAGTCAGTCAGCTGAAGTTCAAGATGCTCACGCTGAGGCAAGTCGTGTCACAAATCAGGTCCGAGGACTGGTTTGTCACAATAGATCTCAAAGACGCATACTTCCACATATCCATCCTTCCATGTCACAGGAAGTTCCTAAGGTTCGCTTTTGGGGGCAAAGCATACCAATATCGGGTTCTTCCCTTCGGTCTAGCACTCTCACCCCGCACGTTTACAAAGGTAGTGGATGCAGCACTAGCTCCGTTGCGGCTTCAGGGCATCTGCATACTAAATTATATCGACGACTGGCTGATTCTAGCTCAGTCGGAGATGGAAGCGGTGAGACATCGAGATGTCGTCCTCGCTCACATGAAACAGTTGGGGTTGAGACTAAACGCCAAGAAAAGTGTGCTTTCTCTGGTACAGAGGACCACTTCTTTAGGCGTGGTGTGGGATTCGACCACGATGCAGGCATGAATGTCTCCTGCTCAGTCAAGAGAGTGAGAGAAGGCCAGCCTCTCACTGTCAAGCAGTTTCAGAGATTGCTGGGTCTGATGGCAGCTGCGTCCAACGTGATACCATTTGGCCTGCTGTACATGAGACTCCTACAGTGGTGGCCCGAGGGGAAATCCACTTTGCACGATCAGGGTCTCTCAACGGTGTGTGCGAGCCCTAGACATGTGGAGGAAACCTTGGTTCTTAAATCAGGGCCCGGTGCTGGGAGCTCCGTGTCGCCAGTTATCGTTAGCGACGGACGCGTCTCTCACCAGTTAGGGAGCAGTCATGAGTGGCCGCTCAGCCCGCAGTCTGTGGAGTGGTCGCCATCTCCTATGGCACATCAATTGTCTGGAGATGCTAGCAGTCTATCGAGCACTGAAATATTTCCTCCCAGACCTGAGAGGTCACCATGTGTTGGTGCGCACCGACAACACAGCGGTGGTCTCTTACATCAACCACCAGGGGGGTCTCCGCTCGCACCCATTGTACAAACTGGCACACCAGATCCTCTTGTGGTCCCAGGACAAGTTCCTCTCACTAAGAACACTGTATATTCCTGGGTATCTGAACGTGGGAGCAGACGTATTGTTGAGACAGGGGCCGAGGCCCGGGGAATGGATGCTTCACCCCGATGTGGTGAAGCAGATATAAAGAATGTTTTATCAGGCAGAGGTGGACCTCTTCGCGACTCGAGTGAATGTGCAATGTCCCCTCTGGTTCTCTCTAGCTCCTCCAGCTCCCCTGGGACTGGACGCTATGGTGCAGACATGGCTGAGGCTTTGTCTGTATGCCTTTCCCCCAATCGCTCTGCTCCTGGGAGTTCTGACGAGAGTGCGCCAAGACGGTGTTCGCCTACTGTTAGTAGCCCCGCTCTGGCCGGGCCGAGTATGGTTCTCGGACCTGAATTCCCTCCTAGACTGCTCTCCATGGGAGATTCCCGTCAGGAGGAATATCCTTTCACAAGCAGGGGGCGCCATTCTGCACCCCCACCCGGAGTTATGGAAACTGTGGGTGTGGCCCCTGAGGGGGCACAGCTCATAGCTTCTGGTCTCCCAGCTGAGGTGGTAGAGACCATTCTCCAATCCAGAGCTCCCTCTACGAGGAAAGTGTACGCCCTGAAGTGGAAGTTCTTCACTTCATGGGGCAGAGTTCGCCAGCAAGACCCTGTTAACTGCCCAGTTGGTACAGTTCTTGAGTATCTGCAGGCTAGATTCTCTGCAGGGGTATCCCACTCCACATTGAAGGTGCATGTGGCGGCATTATCGGCTTACCACTCACCGTTCGATGGAAACACAGTGGGCAAACACCCCCTGGTGATACGCTTCCTCCGCGGTGCACTGAGGATGAGGCCGCCAGTGCATTCTCGTGTCCCCACGTGGGACCTGGCGGTGGTGCTAGAGGCTCTGTGTAAACCACCTTTCGAGCCCATAGAAAAGATTTCAAATCATCATCTTACTCTCAAGGCTACGTTCTTGTTAGCAATCACTTCTCTAAAGAGAGTGGGTGACCTTCAGGACCTATCAGTGGCTCCTTCCTATCTTGACTTTGCGCCCGGACTGGCGAAAGCATTTCTGTATCCTTGAGCGAGTTACACCCCTAAGGTCCCCACTATTGCACCACAGCCAATAGTACTGCAGGCCTTCCATCCTCCTCCCATTCAGGATCCAGACCAGGCGAAGCTTAAGTGTATGTATCCTGTTTGAGCACTTGACACGTACTTCCACAGAGCTGCCCTGTGGAGAAGGTCAGACCAACTGCTTGTGTGCGTTGGTCCGCCCAGGAGAGGTCTCCCTGCTACCAAGCAAAGTATCAGCCGGTGGATTGTCGAGACCTTTGGGGGCACACTCCACTAGAGGTATGACGGCCTCCAAGGCCTTCTCTGCAGGTGTCCCTGTATCGGACATTTGCAACGCTGCGGGTTGGTCCACCCCTTCCACCTTTGTCCGGTTTTACGGCCTAGACATTGGTACTACCCCAGGTTCATCAGTCCTCTCGTCCTAGTCGTTTATGTTCAGACATACACACAGGACAGGGATTTGTAAGTCTGGCGGCGTGGACATTTCGTTCCCAAAGCGTTGTGACGCAGCTCGAGTTCCCGAGAAGGAACGTCTCCAGGTTACGCATGTAACCATGGTTCCTTGAGGGAATGAGATGCTGCGTCACGTTGCCATACTTCCGGCATCCCTGCTAGCGGCAGTTCTTCATGACTTGAGGCTGACGCCGGCTTTGCCGCACGTGCTTTTATGCTTCCTGGTCTCTGACGTCACCCGCCTATGACGTTACGCCCTTCCATTGGACAGATTACACAGCAGATTCAGAGCCGGTCACGCAGGGGCGTTCCCAAAGCGTTGTGACGCAGCGTCTCGTTCCCTCTAGGAACTATGGTTACATGCGTAACCTGGAGACGGTTTTTGTTAAATGTGAGCCAAAATCATCACAATTAAAAGAACCAAAGACTTAAACTACTTCAGTCTGTGTGCATTGAATTTATTTAATACACGAGTTTCACAGTTTGAATTGAATTACTGAAATAAATGAACTTTTCCACAAAATTCTAATTTATTGAGATGCACCTGTGTGTGTATATGTGTGTATATATATATATATATATATATATACACACACATATATATATATATATATATATATATATATATACATACATATACATACATATATATATATATATATATATATATATATATATATATATACATACATACATATATATATATATATATATATATATATATATATATATATATACATATAGTGGTGGCCAAAATTATTAGAACACTAGTATTTTCGCCAGCTAAAAAATGTTTTTCAGTCAGTTTTTTTTTCTATCTTTTTCTGTAGCATATCAGTAGGAAATATCAGTTTACATTTCCAAACATTCATTTTGCCATTAATTGTAATAATACAGTGAGATTTTTGTTTGCACAAGGAGTCTGACAACAGCTATTGCTCCACACAGAGATCTGATCTCATCATCATCCAGTCTGTCTGGAATGACATGAAGAAACAGAACAAACTGAGAAACAAACTTTGTTTGCATTATTGTTATGGTTATTTTAATGATGTCTTCAAATTTAATATATGTTTAATAAGAATGAACAGAATACATTTATCACACTGGTGAACATAAGAACGAATAAATGAAGACGCAAGTGTGTTAGATTTCTGTTAAATAGACATTATAGTTTGATACCCCAGAGGCGGGAATGGTTTTGATGAATGCAAATGTGTGTGTGTGTGTGTGTGTGTGTGTGCAGGTTTGGCCATGCTTGTGAGGGCCACATTTTTGTAAGCTACGCTGCTATACACATGTATACAAAAAGCAATATCTAATAATTATAAAATACGGTGACACTTTGGTTTTACGCACACATATTTTTTTTCACTGAATTATGTCATAATAACGAGAGATGTCGTTTTAACACATTTTTCTCATTAAAACGACATCTTTTCTTATAAAAATGAGATGTGATGTCGTAAAAACGATATAATTATCTTGCTAAAACGACATCTTTTCTCGTTAAAACAATTTTTTTCTCGTAATAACGACATATGTCATAAAAATGATATGTTTTCCCGTTATAATAGATATATGGTACATTATGTGAGCGAACTTGTAATGGGGCGATCAAGACGAGAGACATGCGGATCCATTTGCAAGCTTTATTTACAAAGATGTGGTCAAAACACAGGCAGGGTCAGAACACCAGCAAACAGGTATGGCACAGATGAGATGCAAGAATAATCCAAAACCATGCGTGAGTCAGTCGACAGTGAACGTTATCCAGGGGGCTTGACAAGAAGGTAATCCAGAAACATGAGCAATAGTCCAGACGAGGCATAAACAGAGTCCGAACGGCAAGACAAGGGTAAATCCAGGGAACACAGACTAGAAAACAAGAAACAGGTTCCGTATCGCAGCTAAAACTAGGAGAGTAATAAATGCAGAACAATACAGGAACTAAGACAGGGAAAACGAGACAGGTTCCATATCGCAGCTAACACTAGGAGAGTGATAAATGCAGAACAATACTAGAACTGAACAGAAACACAGAATGGCTCGGTAAGGCAGCTAACACTAGGAGAGTGCTATATGCAGAACAATACTCGACGATCTGAACAAGGAAGTCCATGGTTTATGTAGGGTGTGTGATTGTGTGATAGGTCTCAGGTGTGAGCATGTGATAGTGAATTGGCTGCTGGGAAATGTAGTCCAGGATGACATGTAACAGTCTGTGTAGTGTGAGAGTCAATATAATGGAATAGCGACCTCCAGTGGACAGCGGACGGAGGTCCATGAACCAGATTCATGACAGAACTAAGCGATTGTCCGCGCTGCTGTCACCACAGTCTGACATAAACGAGGATTTGCACGCTGCTGAAGTTATTGAAATACACTGTTTTAAATGTATTTTAGTGTAATGGTTTTTAAGTGTAGCGGGATGTTTATTAGGATTAATCTCCAATTTGTCTACAATATTGTGCTAGCCAATAACTGCACTCCGACCCATTGGATAGCCTATGACTCATTTAAGATGATCAGATCAAAACAGTTATTTTTGAATAATTGACTCTGGGCTTGGAATATTTCTTTTTGAATGATTGAAGTTTGATTTAACAATAAATTGAAATTCAAACAAAAAGAAATAATGAGATTTTATAATAGGCTAATAGTAGTAGTAATAATAATAATAATAATAATAATAATAATTACTATTATTATTAGTAGTAGTAGTAGTAGTATTTCGTTCTGTTTGAAAAACGGGCAAACGAAAATTAAGCTAGATTTTTTGTATTTTTTGTTCGTGGGTTAAAAAAATTAGCTTATGCTTCAACATTTGTGCGTGGGCGGCCCTAAAAATACCACTTTTTAACTCAGCCTGCCTTTACTGTCTTTCCCATCACACAGAATAAGAGTTCATTTGATATACCGCTCTGCAAATTAGTCACAATAACGTTTCTTCATACTGTCTGGCTGTTGTATAGGCTATATTTCTTGCAAATGTACATCTCATAGCACTGCACTTCTCGGTTCGGCGGTGCCGGCTCGATCCCTTACATCAGGGGTGTCAAACTCAGTTCCTGGAGGGCCGCAGCCCTGCAGAGTTTAGTTCCAACCCTGCTCCAGCTCACATACCATGTAGTTTTCAAATAAGCCTTAATGACCTGATTAGCTGGATCAGGTGTGTTTAATTAGGGTTGTATCTAAACTGTGCAGGGCTGTGGCCCTCCAGGATCTGAGTTTGACACCCCTGTCTTACATTGTGATAACAGAGGAAAGAAATATAAATGTCTACTTTATTTTCTATACTTCCACAATAACAACAAAACGTTACAAATTGCTTTTGTTAAATAACAGGTTGGTGGTGCACCTTGTTATGTCTAAAGGTCTACTTAAATAAAAAAATTGAAAACAAATTTGTGTTTAATTCGTATATATCCAACAAGAGGTACAGGTCTTTCCCATCTGAGCTCATCTGTACTATTGTGCTCACACCCAGGCGCAGCGCAGCCTATTCCTATAAAGCCTGAAATTTAACCCAGAAGAAGAACGCGATGCGATGTGCGGCTTGATTCAGCTAAAGATATCATTTAATACTACATAATCATTAATACATAATTAATATATAATCAGACTAAAGCACCCATTCACTGCAGAGGATCCATTGGTGAGCAAGTGATGTAATGCTAAATTTCTCCAAATCTGTTCAGATGAAGAAACAAACTCATTTACATGAGTACATCTACTCCACTCACGCTTTGGCTTGAGTTTGACGCCATTAGGGTCCCAGTGCGAGCGGAGCTTGCAAAGGCTACTACCTGAACGCGGTTCGAGACAACAGCCTGATGGGAGAAGCGGAGGTTATTGCGCTAAAAAATGAACTTTGTTCTATCGAGCGGCTCATCGAGGATCTCCTCCAACGGCAAATGGAGTTATGTTCCCGGTTAGCGTGTCTCAAACCTGTGGGTAGCTAGCGGCCTTTGGCCTTGGATGCAGCTGACGTTCCTGGTCCGGCTTCACCCTGCTCTCCTTTCTGGGCATCTGTTGTCAAGGGCCATAAAAGACTTTCTCTTCCTCTCTACGATTCGTCTGGTATTAGTGATGACATCTCATTCACAAACTTTTTCTCACTTAGCTGAGCTTCCTCAGGAACATGTCTTCTCTCCAATTTCGTCTACTGGTCACGGTCCGATACATGTGCGGCCGATCACCAGAAAGCGCCCTAGTTTAAATTCATCAGGCTCGCTATCTCCTACGCCAGGCCCTCCCGGGTGCAAACGTCCCTGTTTGTCACTCTGTCGATTGGAATCTGAAAATCGGCACCACAACGTGGTAGCTCCAGTGACGACTTCTCTGCCACCTCCTACTACTCTACTGCCTTCTTCATCGCAAACATCAGATCGGCCTGATCATTCAACTTACTTGCACTCTGTTAGCTTGACAACAATCGGTCACAAATTCAGATCAAAGGTTTCAATTTATAAAGTATCCCCTGAAAGTGAACGACCTGAGATTTTAATTGTTGGAGACTCTATCATCAGATCTGTAAAACTTCCTGGTGTTATCACATACTGTCTCTCAGGAGGTAAGACAGCTGACTTTATTGAGGTGATTCCGGCTCTTCTTGATCTTCATTCGTCTGTTCATATTGTCATATTACATGCTGGCACCAATGATGTCATGGCTAGGCAGTCTATTAAACCGCAACACGAACTGGAGTCTCTGGTTTCTATAGTTGAATGTCTGGGTAGGAGGTGTGTTCTGTCTGGTCCTATTACTTCCATGACCAAGAGCACTGAACGTTTTAGCCGTATTTTTAGTCTACATGTGTGGATGCAAAATTTTACTACTGCTACTGGACTTGGTTTTATTAGTCATTTTGACTCCTTTTGGACAGAGTGGGACCTTTTTAAATATGATGGGTTGCATCCAAATAGGAAGGAAACAGAAAAGTTGATTTCCAATTTTATTAATTTTATTGCCTTTAGTCTCAAATGATGGTCTCTCCAGCATGACCCCGTCCAGTGTTTTGACTCTGCACTTTTTAGTTCTGTTTCTGACAGTGCGGGTCCTACTGGTGCTGGTTGTAATTCTGCTTCCCTCACTTATTTATCCATTCCCACTAGGATTACTGAAAGGAAATGTGTGAAAATTAAGTCTACTTGTAGCTTGCATAGAAATAATCTCATCACAGTTAAAACTACATCTTCTGTCCCTGCAGCTATATCAGTTCAATTCTGTCTACTGAATGTAAGGTCATTGGCCAATAAGACGTTTGTTTGCCAGGATCTTATTATGACCAATAATATTGATTTTTTTTTATTATCACAGAGTCTTGGATAAACCTTGATGAATGTGCCCCCCTCATTGAAACATCCCCCCCAGATTATTCATTTTTTCACCATCCAAGACTGACAGGCCGAGGGGGAGACCTTGCAGTAATACACACAAGGGATTTTAGCTGTTCCCCAGTTTCATTTGGTTGCTTTTCCTCCTCTGAGAGTCTTATTTTTATTTTAAAGAATAAATTGCCTATTTTATGTGTTATAATTTATCGACCTCCTAAATGTACTTCCGGTTTTATCCAGGAATTTTCTGATTTTTTATCTGTCATTATGCTGCATTATGACAGAGTTCTTATTCTTGGTGATTTTAATATCCATGTTTGTTGCTCTTCTTCTTCGTTTACTTCTGATTTTATTAAACTCTTAGATTCTTTTAATTTGACTCAATATGTGAAGCAGCCCACCCATGACAAAGGGCACATGCTTGACCTTGTGCTCTCTTATGGTTTTTGTGTGGAGGATGTGAAATTGATTGATTTTGCCATCTCTGATCATAATGCAGTGTTATTCCAGATTTTACTTGTTCTCTCTGATTCCAAACCCTCTACACTGATTCGTTCTCGCCCTTTAAACTCACTCTCAGTTTCTTGCTTCTGTCAAGCTTTCACTGCCTCTAATTCCCGTTTTAAAACTAGTCAACAATCTAACTACTCCGTCCGTAGAGGAGTTAGTTAGTGCTTTTAATAGCTCTTGTAGAGATATTTTAGATCAATTAGAGTTAGAAAGCTGAAACCTTCTTTACCATGGCTAAATGAAGAATTAAGAAATTTAAAGAAATTATGCAGGAAGGCAGAATGGACGTGGAAAAAGGATAAACTTAATGTTTCCCTTGCCTCTTTAAAAAATCTGACGTCTACTTATCAGTGTAAAGTTAAGGAAGCAAGGAGCACATATTTTTCAGACCTGATTACTAAACAGGGATATAATCCAAGAATACTTTTTGAAACCATTAATTCTATTATAGGTCCTTTGCCTAGCCAGCCAGGTGATTCTACTCCAGAAAACTGTGATGCCTTTTTAAATTACTTTTACAATAAAATAGTGGAGATTAGACAGCAGTTTAATACTGATTTCAGAGATCATGATGTTGATTCGGGTCCACCTTCAACATTTACTCATTTTAAGGAAATCTCCTTGTCTACCTTGGAACGTATTGTTGTACTTTCAAAATCTTCCTCCTGTCCTTCTGACTGCCTTCCTACTTGGTTTTTAAAAGCTGTATTTCATACGGTTGGTCCAGATATTTTAGCTATTATTAACTGTTCTTTGTCTTCGGGCATTTTTCCCGCATGTTTTAAACATGCCACTATTTATCCATTATTATAGAAGGCTTCTCTAGATCCCTCCAATTTAAGTAATTTTAGACCTATTTCTAAGCTTCCATTTCTATCACAGATCCTAGAAAAAGTCGTGTCAATGCAACTGATTTCGTTTATGAATAATAATTTAATCTTTGAAAAATTTCAGTCTGGTTTCCGCTCCCAACATAGCACTGAAACTGCTCTGGTTAAGGTCACTAATGACCTACTGCTTGCAGCCGATGCTGGCTTGTACTCCATTTTAATCCTTCTTGATCTAAGCTCAGCCTTTGACACTGTGGACCATAATGTCTTGATCAACCGTTTGAGAACTTGTGTCGGTGTCAGAGATGTAGCTCTGGATTGGTTTATTTCTTATTTGTCGCATAGATCTTTCTCCGTAGTGCTTGGAGATGCCTCCTCTTCTCGTGCTCCTTTATATTGTGGGGTCCCTCAGGGATCTATTTTGGGTCCCCTTCTGCTTACTATCTACATGTTACCTCTGGGTCAAATTATGCGTAGTTATGACATTGAGTTCCACTGCTATGCAGATGACACGCAATTGTATGTCCTGGTAAAGTCTGCTACTATTGATACATCCCATATTATGTCCTGCTTTATTGAGATCAAAAATTGGATGTCAAAATTTTCTGCAGTTGAATGACTCCAAGTCAGAAGTGCTTATAATTACCCCGTGTGGCCCCAGTAGTGCTAGTATTGATAACCTTTCCTCGAGTCTGGGTGCCTTATCTAATAATGTTCGAAAAGAAGCTCGCAACTTAGGTGCAATTTTTGACTCAGAACTGTCCTTTGATGTTCAGGTGACTAAATTAATTGTGAGGACATGTAAAGTGCATAGTTCTCAGTATTTGAAAGCCATTGTCATGTGAAGTCCTCATTAACATACCTTCTGATATGTGTGTGTGTGTTGCACTGTGATTTGCAATCTAAATGAATCAAGCCTCATATTATTTATTTTATAACATAAATATTATTTACATATTATTTATTAGAATCGTTCTGGCTTCATTAGGTTACACCAACAAAAGTACATTTTTAAGTTCAGATTGGGTTGCTCCTTAAGGCAACAACTTCACACTTTCACTTTTTACAGTATGGTGAATCTGTGTGTTATATGGCCATTTCACTTTTAATGATGTTTGAATGCTAGCATCATAATTTCTCATCTAGGTTCACTAAAAACACAATAAAGTATTTCAGATTTTCATCTGATCTCTAATCTCTCCCTGTGTGTGTATGTGTGTGTGGTAAGGCTAAGTGTGAACAGATGTACCACAATATTTTCTCAGTAAGGGAGAATCACAGTGCGACAATAACCTACAGCTGAAACAGCGTACTGTCCTGCAAACACACACGCACACAAACACACACAAACATTCTCGAACCCACACCCACATGAGCTCAAAAATACTGAACATTCCTAACTGCAAGACACAAGCACTAATAAATGCATATACACACACACTCTATCATAACAGTGTGTCTAGGCATCATAGTAATACAGTGTGAAAATAAATAGACATCTTCAGTGTATTACAGAAAACAAAAAAAAAACTCAACAAATCAATCACTACCTGAGCACAGAGATTTTATCCATATAAAAATATTCATGGTAAATATATATATATATATATATATATATATATAGCAATAAACCTGCAACCTGCCTAAAAACGCCACTTAGTTGTTCTAAAATTACTGTAAACCACATCTTCTTGGGGTATATTGCTTTATTTCAAATTAGACCTTTAAATCGTGTAAACTGTGGTCATACATTGACACTTTACGCTACAGTGATGGTATTATACATATCATGCTAATAAAGTGAATCACCAAATATCAGTGGTTAATTACACAGAACTCCAAAATAATAACATTAATAAAATATTGCTCATTACTATTATTTACACTTCTTATATCTATCTATACTATCATTTCATCTGTTTTCCTCTTGTTTTCATCCACCTATGAATTTGCATTTGCACATTTATTTCTAAAGTATGGGTCACTTGAATGCTTTAACATTTTTCTTTTATGTCCTTTGAATTTTAGGAGTGATATTTATGTAATTGAAAATCCACTATGTCCTTTTGTTTATTTTGTATTTATGTTCAGCTTCTTGGAACTTTAAACATTAAAGTTTATGGTCCATAAAAGTTTCTCTCCATTCTTTCAAGACGAATGAGGGTGTTCTTGTTTTCAGTTTGTTATCAGATAGGCAGGTTTACTTGCCTTCCGCTAACATAAACATGGCTATAATAACTGTTGCTGTAATCCTCTAATTAAACACAGTGATCATTAAAAGATCATCTTTTACACTAATTAGTTATCAGCTAACATCGGAACTTGTATCAGATGGTCAGCATGAAAGAGGGACTACAATCAGCAGCTACGGTTGTTGCTGTGGAAGCTATTTGTACTATGACACCTCAACACAGCCTCTTAGAACTACACAGCACAGCGGGATCATATTCACAAACAATAACCGCACACACGCATACCAAATGGCAATTCTCACTCTTCACCAGGCCCAGCAGACATTGAGCTGCCACAGGCATATTAAGACATTGTTCTGTCTCCTACACATGCACATACATACACACCTTTTTTCACACGGTGTTCAATATTTTTAGCAGTTGCATTAGAATTAAAACAATTGCTCCTTGTATGATTGATGATTGAGGAGTAAACTTGCTCTTTCCTTCCCCCTTCAGTTTCACTGCAATTTTTCACTGGAATATGATTCTCTCACGAATACCAGCATGAAATTTCTGTCCTCTAACTGAACCAGCACCTTTTATCCTCAAATTGCTCTGTCTTTTTTCCTACTTTTTTCCCCCCCTATATCACTGTAACAGACAACTAACAAATATTCATTAGTTACAACTACATAGTCTAATTAATGGTGTGCCCCAAGGGTTTGTGTTGGGTTAATAATGGTTTGTTGATTAATCCTGCAAAGTGATAACAGATTAAGTTTTATATCTTTCAAACACATTCTTTCTGTCTGTCTGTATTTCTGGATTAGAGTAAGTAACTCTGAAAGCTTTTCTCAGATCTCTGCCAGCTGTGATATCCCACTGCCACACTGTCCTATATACACACATGGCCAAACGAGAGCATGCAGTCACACACACATCTGAATAAGCACTGCAGATAAAGAGCATAGGGGTATCATCTGTCTCTTTGCTCTGTGTTGTTGTTATTATTAGTGAAGCTTGTAGTGCAAGCAAATCTTTAACCCTAACTATTAAACTTTGGTGCTGTGGGTATAAATGATACTTCAAACTGGGCAGCTCGTTGAATAGAGGTATGCTATTAATTTCCTAAGCAATCAGACTGACAGTTTTCACCTGGCGGACAATTAAACAATTAAAAAGCCCCATAGACTAACACTGGAGGAAGGATTCGAGCCATATCTGGGGAGCAGAATATCAAAGAGAGTGGAAGTGGGCTTTCTTAACATGGCCCAGTAATTCTCTACCCATAACACCCTAGCAATCACAACATGTTAAATAAACACCAAGCATCTATAGAGAGCAACAGTTGGGTTCTGGAAGTAAAAATTCCATTCAATTCCCAATTGGGAAAATGATTTTTAAAATTAACATAAACATTTAAAGTCAGATAAACAAGCTCTGAGGTTGTTAATCAGTGGTACTGTATATGCTTCTGTTGAAAATCAGTTCATATTATTTCAACCTGTTTTCAAAGAACAGTGGAATTCTTGGTGAAAAACTATATTACCCATGATTCTGCAAAGAGTTCCACCAACCACAGAGTTGCGGCAAGCAAATCACGATTAGAGAAAAATAAATCCCATAAAGCACCACAAATGACATAATTGAGTCAGTTTCCCTATGCTCTCAAACTACTTAAATATTTGTAAGTATATGAATATTTTGCAATAAACCTTATGTTTTTGCATTCAAGATTTGATCATAACCTAAGTGTCAGAAGTCTAATAACTTAAGTGCCAGAAGACTCACAAAAGCATCATATATGTGTGATTGACAGCTGTAGGTAAATGGCTAATCCTGTCCCTCCAAACCTCTCTCTCTCTCTTGCGCTCTCTCTCTGTCTCTGCCTCTCTGCACTGTTGAGTTGTGTATTCCAGCTGGGTTCTTTTCTCTAGTTTCTGATGTTTGATGTTTCTACTGAGCCCCAAGCTTCCCTCATGAGATTTTAGTGTGTGTGAGCGCTCACGCGTGTGTGTGTGTGTGTGTGTGTGTGTGTCAAGTCCAGGTGTTTGCTATTTGGGGGATGTCTGTCAGTGTTGGTGTGAATGGGGTGTGGATAGTGTGTCTGAGTGTGTGTCTGAGTGTGTCTCTGTGTGTTCAGAGCATGCATACATGGCTGAACTGGGCAGGGTAGAAAAATTCCTCCCATACCAATGTCAAAAAGGCACCTGTATCAAATACACACATTTAATATTAAAATAGTTTGTTTTATTAAGACGCAGTAAATATAAAGAAATTTAAATCGTACGCTAAGTTTAAACAATTTGTGATAAGCCACACTGAATGAAATGGGTAGTATGGTAGCCTGTTCTTATTCACAGTGCTACTCACAAAATTTAAAATTCTTCCAAAGAATGAAAAGTCCACCTCTGAAATGACTTTCCTTTTAATTTTTTTCAGCTGTTTACACCTTACCTTCCAAACAGAGAGAGATATTAAACCAGGATCAGTGGACTAAAAATAACAGCCTTCCTTCCAAAGGATGCCAATGTTAGGAAAGTGGCTATTTATTTTCATGCGAATTTCTCGGTAGAGCATTATTTGTTTGTTTGGTAGATTTCATTGTTCTAGGATTCCTTGGTTAACCAGTCGCAGCTTGTGTGACTTCTTTCTTTCTTTCTTTCTTTCTTTCTTTCTTTCTTTCTTTCTTTCTTTTTTTTTTTTAATATGAACCTGACAGAAATTCTGCAACTTGTAAGGAACCAGGTTAATTCTAATGTCTAATCTGTGATTAGTGATTTTTTGTATGTCAGGCAATATTTTCCACAAAAGGTTTATTGCTATTTATGCAATAGTAAATCAAGCCAGTGAGTAAATGATCAATTTCACATTGTTCCTCACAGTAGCATAAAAAAACACACACGTTGTTCAAATTGTGATGAAATATATGCAAAAAGCAAGCAAAATTTATGATTGCTGGAGCTTTCAATCACTTCATTTCAGCTCAATGAATTCCACATGTAATACTTATTTCATATGAAAATGAGACTAAAATCAGGGTAGAAAATGTCATTTATTTCTAAATTCTAACAGTTTTTGGTGAACAAAAAAAAAAAAAAACACCTCTAGAACATTATAAAATAATAAAATAAAAAAGATCTGGGGAAAAACAGAATTGCAAAAAAAATAAAAATAAAATAAAATTCAGTTCCCCTTTAAAGAAATAGCTTGCTCAAAATGAAAATTCTGTCTTTTTCATCTAAAACAAAATTTGTTGAAAATATTCCCCTCCATAGGTTCCAAATATCATTAGTTCATTAGTATCAGTGGTATCAGTTCAAATGTGACATCTGATGTGGTGACATTACTGGTGATTACATTTAACTTGATTTGTTTGAATGTTTTGGATTGATCAAAAATGACTATGGATGAGATTGAGAAAATTGACAGGGAAAGATTTTTGGAAACTTAAACTGAGTTTCAGTCTATTTTTCATACAAAGCTGTCATAGGACTTCAAAAGCTTTGGAATATCTTGCACAAGTCAGGCTACTTTTATGATACTGTTTGTGGACTCTTTTGGAGCTGTTAAGCTTGTTTTCTCATTTAATTTCATTGTATAGGAAAAAGAACAGCCAGGACATTCTACTAGACATCTCTTTTGTGTTCCACAAGGACAAAAAAGTCATAAAAGGGTTTGGATGACCAGAGGAGGTGTAAATTATAACAACAATTTTAATTTAGAACTTTTCACAGAACTTTTCCTTCAATTAACCTGTTTGTGAAACCAGCATATGCTTATAATGGCTGCGATTGTAGCTTTACAGACTGAATTGCTATTTCGTGATACATTACAATTTCTATTATTACTGTGATAAAAACTTGTGGAATAAGGTTTTGGTCATATTGCTCAGGTAGACAAACACACATTCCACAATATTTTGTTTTCACAGATAGAAATACATGCATAATAAAACACTCATCTGTAGTTTTTAGTCTTTAGATCTATTTGATATAACATGCCAAATAAAAGGGAAGGAGGATGTTTGGAGGATGAGGCGTGTCACATGCGTGCATGCAAGCGGAATGTCCAATCAGAGAGCTGCGTCACTCAGTCACTTCCTTTCCCATCATGCAAACACTGATGACACACTTAATCAGTGCACTGGAAACAACATACTTCATATGGTCTCTGTCTTTGAAAACAAGCGTTCTTTTTTTGCTCTTTATCTCTCTTCTGCTGCTCATCCGACTCTTTCAGTGCCTAATTCATTTCCTAACTCTACTGTTGTGTTTCCTGCCTCATAAAGTTCTAATCATCCTCCATTTCTTGTTTCAAGCAAGCCAACGAATCATTAGACTGAAGCACATCCCTCTCCTTCCCCTTTGTTGTTCATTCTGCTCTAATTGGGATCTGTCATCACTCTGATCTGAGGGTTTATTATTAGAGGGGTGCTTCCTGTTGCAGATAAAAATAATCAAAGAGCTCTGCGGACACATGTAATGGGGAGTCCTCTGGGGCACGTATTGTGTGCGTGTGTGTTTAGGACCAGGGCCCGGTCAGATAAAGTCTCACTGAAGCCTGTCTGTCGCTTCATTGTCAGGGGTGAATTCAGGGGTCAGAATTAATGTGTTTAGTCACATGTGATACCCCGATTTCTCTTCCTCCACCTGATCGCCCTGTTCAAACACCTATCGGGTCGGTGTGCTGTCTGTCAATTAACACCTACTCGCTCCAGTCCCTCCCCTCCAAATCAGCAAGAAATAAAAAACCTGTGAACCAGACATGGCCCTCCATTCACTTTGCCTTTCATTACCGCCCACCTCCAGACACACACTCACACATACTTAAACTATCTCTTTTCACCTCAGCCGCAACGAGAGAGAGTGAAAGGGGCAAAACATGTCAACAGCCATTTTGTGCACCTGTCAGCTGTGCAGTGACTACAAATATGGCAGCTGCTATTTAGCACTCAATGCTAAATTGTTAATCATCAACTATTTGTAAAGCATGTGCCGCATGATAATGAAATCATCAACACAGAAAGTTACCACTTTGTATACATGGTGACTATGCTGCTGCACTTCATGGCATGTTCAACAAACAGGAACGATTATCAGTCTCTTGCTGAACTGGATTCCAACACACTGGATTCCAAAAAAAAAAAAAAAATATATATATATATCTTTCCAAAGTGGAAAGTATGTAAGCTACATATAGTTTTTGAGGGGAAAAAAAACAATAGAAATTTAGGGTGTTCCTCAGAGATGTTTAACCATTACCATTTAACATTTAACCACAAACATTTGTTATGAATGGGCATATGTAAAACAAACAGTCTTAATCAGTCAACATAATCTTATGGCAAATTACAATTTTATAAGTTTTGACAAATTCCTGCAGATTTAAAATTTATGTTATTTTAACTTAGATAACAGGTCAGATGACCTATCAGTTTTTAACTGGTCACACGTTTTCACGTGATATGAATTGTCAGGGCAAAGCTGGCCAAACTTGAACTTTGGAATGCAGTGAAATTCGCATTAGCTTGCATTTCCTGTCTCCCACATTTGATTATGAATGGAAGTTAATAGGTGTGTTCAACTTCATGCTGTACAGACTGATTAGTGTCTGACTTAAAGCAGTGCATGCTGGTTAGGAACATGTTTGATTTGTGATCTGACACCTTCAGTTTTGCTACTATTCCCAAAATCAATGTTCACAGTAAAAACTCCTTAAAAATAGGTGCCACTTCATATTAGCATATGTTAAACTCATTCTTATGCATGCAGTCACTGTATTAAGCAGTACATGAAGTATTGAATAAAAAGTGTTTCTGCTGCTACATGAAAACATCTGAAATGTGTGTGTATTTGACAAATATTGCATCTAATCCACTTCATCTGGGACAAAGTGGCCTACGCAAACACCGCACAAGCCTCACTATGGGAAGCAGAAAGTATCCAAGTTCGTGTTTCCATTTTCAACTCCTGCAAGTGGCAAATCTCCAATCTGATGAAGTCGAACACATCTAATCAGTTTTTAGTATAAATTTGTACAATCTGATTTGTACATTGTACCATGTTTCTATATATCAAGTCAAGTCAAGTCAAGTCGAGCTTTATTGTCATTCTGCTACATGTGTGGACATATAGTGGAACGAAATGTCGTGTCTCGCAGGACCACGGTGCTACATACTAGTTAAACATAAGATAAACATACAACAATGCAAGTATAGGAAAAACAATAGAGCTATACAACAGTTAACTATCTGACTATACATATACTAAAAATACTATAACTGCTATACCTAGTTGACTACACATACACAAACTGAGACTGTACAAGAACTTTACATAAATACTGTACATGAAATTGTGCGAAAGAGATATATGTACATGAAATTGTGCAGAAAAATATATATTTTGTACATTAAATTATTGTGCAGAAGAGAGATTTTGTGGGAGACAGTGCATAGTGCAAAAAAGATTTTGTAGTGCAATTCTCAAGTAAACGTATTATTTTGTAGTGCAATGTTCAAGTAGACATATGTTTTCTTAAGAGTCTTTGTGGCTGGGAGTGTTTGTAGAAAGTGTCTAGTGTGCATATAGTGGGATGAGTGCGTTACTACAAGTGGTTTGTATAGCCCACTCACCTGTGTGTAGCACATTCAGAATTGCACTTAGTAAAATTGTCAACAGTTTTTAATGAGTTGGGGGGTGGGAGGGCTGAGGTGTTCATGGTTTCAGAAGGGGACAGGGAGATTGGAGTTAAGAGCTCTCACAGCCTGGGGAAAAAAGCTGTTGAGCAATCTGACAGAGCGAGCTCTGATGCTCCGGTACCTTCTACCTGATGGCAGGAGCTGGAAGAGGTTGTGAGAGGGGTGGGTGGGGTCCTTCACGATGCTGGTGGCCTTGTTGGAGCATCGTGAAAGGAAAATGTCCAGGATGGAGGGGAGAGGGGCACCGATGATCTTTGCGGCAGTGTTCACTGTCCGTTGTAGGGTCTTGCGGTCAGCAGCACTGCAGTTCCCATACCAGACAGTAATGCAGGTGGTCAGCACGCTCTCAATGGTGCCCCTGAGAGCGTGCTGATCACCTGCATCACTGTCTGGTATGGGAACCGCAGTGCTGCTGACCGCAAGACCCTACAACGGGTATATATATATATATATATATATATATATATATATATGAAATGGCCACCTGGTCGAATAGTTAAGTTTTCCTGTGATATTGGTTTGAGTCAACAGTCAAACTAAGCTATTGCTGCATCCAAAATCAAATAATTCTATGCTATATAACTGGCAAAATACAGAAATCGAATACTAAATAAACATTAGGCGAAAAATACACTAATGATACTAATGATGATTTGATGGACACTGCAGTATCCCTTGAGACCACAGCAGAGGCAGTGAAGCGATGCAACTGACACTGGAAGATCACGTGACAGGACCAACAAGGTGGATGTATATAGTACGTTAGAATTTAATACATATTTGGAAGGCCTGCATAATTCTATGAGTTTGTTTGTTTGTTTGTTTCCTGTTGATGCGTACCAAAGTTTAGGTAATAAACAGACATCTGGTTATTAATGGATCTAGGATATCTCTTGACTAAAAACCAACTTTTTTTAATCAGTACAAAATACTATTAAGAAAAGAAGCTGCATGCTTCTCATGGTGTACTTATAACATTTTCAATATATTTTTATCTATAATTAATTCAAAACAAGAACCATGGACCAGCCTTCCGTTTATTTATTTATTTATGCCCAACGCAGAAACTTTTTCCAACTTTTACATACACTTTGAGTAGCAGTCTGACCTGTGAATATGGTGAAGGATAAGCAAATGATAGCTGGATGCTCAGTGTCTCAAAGACACAAATATTTACAGACAGTGTGTGTCTGAACAAGTCAACAATCTGATAGAGTGGAAGGGAGAGCCTGCTTTCACACAGACTTGAAATTCTTTGTCATCATTTTTTTTTTTAATTCGGTAGAATTCTTAGCCAGCATGACTAAACCTGTGGGTGGTGTAGCATAGTCAACTTTATTCTGATAGTCAAAAGTTTGGGTTTAGGAGATGATCTAAAACCTAACTACATTAATATAACTGACACACATTTGCTCTAAAGGACTGACCATGATTTTGCACAGATAAAAAATGTGATGCATGTGATGAATAGTGAAGAACTGTTTGATACACAGTTTAACAAAAAGTAAAAAAAAAAAAAAAAAAAAAAAGTTTGATAATTTTCTGTCAGGACATTATCTGATAGGTTTACAGACTAAATACAATGCATAATTCAAAATTTAGGTAAAACTGAAAATTCCTTCATATTAATACAATACATTGGGCCCTATTTTTACAAACTTATCTTAGAGTGTAGTTGAGTTCAATGGTACAGTTGATTAATGGAAAAAAACTTTTCAAAACATCTCTAGGTAAAAATGTTTGGAGAAGCTAACCACACACATCTTGCTACACTATGAAGAAGACAGAAAACACAGAAAACTCTAACCTTTTGTTCAGTGTTGGAAGGACTTAAGAGATGAATACCACGGGCATAGGTTATTTTAGAAGAAAAGGGTCTTCCTGCACAGAGGCACAGGAAGGTGAACAGGAAAGAACTTGGCGGAACAGGAAGTGTAAACACCTGTATTTGATTTGAAGCTGTCAGTTTCTGACTCCATCTCTCCAGATCCATGTCTATTCTTTAATGAAGCGCAAACTGTATTTTTGTTTCAGCAGTGTGTGTGGGAAAACATGACGGGCAGCTGATCATGCAATGTTAATCTGCAGTTACCAAAACATCTGAGGATGAGATAGCTGTTTGTGGATCAGTTTGCTATGTGAAAAAAATGTGACTTAGAAAAACATTGACAACCATCATAATGAGATCCTATATCAGTATACCCCTACTATATTAGGGTAAAACTGACTATATACACCGTGTGCCGAATTATTAAGCAAGTTGATATTCTGGTCATATTTTTTTCCAAGAACATTTTACCAATTCCAAACTACATCAATCTTAATAACTACTATTGACTTTGTATTTAATCATTTATAAGTGATATATGATTGTCCATGAAGGCTGGAAGTCAAAAACTCCTAATATTCAGGTGTGCCGAATTATTAGGCTGGTTTTCTTTTACAGATAAAATGAGCCAAAAAAAAAAAAAAGATTTAACTCAGACTAAAAGTCAAAAATTATTAAATGCCCATGAGAAGGATGCAATACTAATGCAATAATATAATTTGCAAAGTTAGGGCATGACCATTGGGCAGCGAAATGCTCATTGGGTCAGCAGAGTCAGAAAAAAACAGGTGGAGAAGAAAAGACACTTGTTAACTGCAAAAGAATGAAGAATTAAGGTGAGGAATTAGGTGAGAAACCATCAGGAACTATTTAGTCTCCAGCGCCATCATTTTCCAGAACTGCAACCTTCCTGGAGTCTTCACAAGTCCAGTGTGTCAGGTTCTCAGGGACTTTGCTTGGGTAAAAAATCCTAAAAAATTACTCTCACTTAATAAAAATAGCATGCTGAAGAGTTGTGAAATACACTAAGACTGATTTTTCATAGTCTTATAGACAGATAAGTTTTGAGTGACTCTTGAAGGACCAGCACCACATCCACTTGTACCACTGTTTGAAGAATTGATCTTCCAGAATCTGGCAGTAAGTTTTAGGAGCTCATATTAGTCAATCTCTGCAAGACAGACTTTTCAGGATAGGAGATGGACTAAAAATAAGCTCCTAAAACATACTGCCAGATTCTGGAAGATCAATTCTTCAAACAGTGGTACAAGAGGATGTGGTGCTGGTCCTTCAAGAGTCACTGAAAACTTATCTGTCTATAAGCCTATGAAAAATCAGTCTTAATGTATTTCACAACACTTCAGCATGCCATACTTATTAAGTGAGGGTCATTTTTTAGGATTTTTTACCCAAGCAAAGTCCCTGAAAACCTGACACATTGCACTTGTGGAGATTCCAGGAAGGTTGCAGTTCTGGAAAATGATGGTGCTGGAGACTAAATGGTTCTTGATGGTTTCTCACCTAATTCCTCGCCTTAATTCTTCATTCTTTTGCAGTTAACAAGTGTCTTTTCTTCTCCACATGTTTTTTCTGACTATGCTGAGCCAATGAGCATTTCACTGCCCAATGGTCATGCCCTAACTTTTCAAATTCTATTGTTGCATTAGTATTGCATCCTTCTCATGGGCATTTAATATTTTTATTTATTTATTTTTTATTTTATTTTTTTTTTTACTTTTAGTCTGAGTTAAATCTCTTTTTTTTGGCTCATTTTATCTGTAAAAGAAAACCTGCCTAATAATTCAGCACACTTGAATATGAGGAGTTTTTGACTTCCAGCCTTCATGTACAATCATATATCACTTATAAATGATTAAATACAAAGTCATTAGTAGTTATTAAGATTGATGGGGTTTGGAATTGGTAAAATGTTCTTGGAAAAAAAATATGACCAGAATATCAACTTGCCTAATAATTCGGCACACGGTGTATATAGCTACCTTAAGGTCTGACACTAGAGACTTTACGCAGTGGTAGTGCATATGTTCCTGAACCTGTGAGAATTTTGTTTCAAGTACAGCCTGCATTATGTCACCTTTACCTACCTCCCTCTCCCCAAAAATTTCCTGTCTCTTTTAACAAAATAGAACAGACTGATCCGTATGGAATATAGTGTACTGAATTCTCCCAACTATTAAAAGAAAGTATGTGAAACAGTATGCAACAATAAAATGGTTTAAAATGGTAGTGACAGTGAGTGCCATCTAGTTATCATTGTGAAAATAAATACAATGATTCTGGCATTTTAATTACGATTTTTGTAAAAACTGTAAACTGACCATTTTTGGAAGTGTATACTTTGAATACAGAAGGTTGTTCTTTGAATACAGAAAATGTGCTTATGGTGTACAAACTGGAATACTTCAGAAACAGAAAGTGTAGTATGATGTAAATCAGAATGAAAAACACAATGAGGAGTTTATGATGATTTTATGTGTGATTGGATGTTGTTTGATGATGATGATGATAGAATCAGATGACAGAAAAACTGGGCTGTATCATGTATCAGAGAATATGGCATCAGACTGCACACAAATTATAAGAATGACAATACTGCTTTACTGTAATTGTTATGCTATTTGTAGTGAGATCGCCTTTCGTGCCATAATTTCAGATCCTCCCTGACTTTCTGATAGGTGCTTCCTGCTGGGCAGAAGTGCTGATTGACGGCCGTCGCTTGACAGACCCCCGCCTGCTTTAATCAGCTTTGGTTCCGAAATCTAAAAGGTTTTAAAAAAAAAGCCTCTGAGAATTGTCCCAAAAACAAACACAGAACAACACTTCCCTCAGGAAAAGGCTCATAGCTTGCGTGTGTGTGTGTGTGTGTGTGTGTGTGTGTGTGTGTAGCTTTGAAGTGAACACCCAAACACACACGTCTTTATAGGCACTTTCTAGGGGGGCTGAAAACTAATAAAGCAGAAACAAAACAAAGGCTGTGTGCTGGGTGTATGCATGCGTGTATGTGTTTCTAAAGTGGGAAAAAGAAGAGAGAGAAGGGATTTGATAGAGAAAGACACACCCTGTCGCACATTTACACTGCTGACCTCTGTGTGTGCATGCAGTATGAAGAAATAAATTGTTAAAAAAGTAAAGTTCACCCCCCCAAAAAAAATATTTTCTGTCATCTGTCATTTACTAACCCTCATGTCAGTATGACTGTCTTGTCATTCAGATTCAAAATAAACACCTAATAAATATCCCAGAGGAAAAGAAAACAGATGTTTGAAAAGACTTCTCAATTGATACTGGAGAAGGTAATACCCCAAATTTTTAAATTATTTCTTAACATTTAAACTGCACATAGTTAATAATTGGCTTCATTTGAAACCTCAATCAATAGACACTGAAAGAATGCCCTGCAGGGGCAGTCATGGCCTAATGGATAGAGAGTCGGACTTATAACCTGAAGTTAGCGGGTTCGAGTCTCAGGTTCGGCAGGATTTGTCGGTGGAGGGAGTGAATAACCAGTGCTCTCTTCCACCTTCGATACCACGAGTGAGGTGAGATCTGTGAGCAAAGCACTGAACCCCCAACTGCTCCCCACCGTGTTCACTACTGTGTGTGTACTTATGGGTTAAATGCAGAGTGCAAATTCTGAGTATGAGTCACTTCACTTTTACTTTTTTTTTCACTTTCAAAGAACTCTTTGTTGCTGATTTAGTCCTTAAAAACACTAGTGTTTATTTGATCTCTATTACATTGCAAGCTTGGTGGAGAATACATAAAAACCTAAAAAGTTACACTCTTGTGCCAAATAAATATTTACCTATTTAATTTAATCCTGAATTTTTAATTAATAAAAAAATTATCTTGTTTAATTTGTGAACAATGAAAGAATAAATAGTATTTACCATCTTGATACTTTGATAGATTTATTGAAAAGGATATAAACGCAAAGGACATTTTACAATGCCATTATTCAATCATCACACACTCTAAAACAGAGTTTGTGTTAAAGCAACTCCATAGCCTATATACAAAATTTATCTTTAGAACATCTCTGTTAAATAGGTTGGTTACACTTTACATTAAAGGGGTCATATGACGCTGCTAAAAAGAACATTATTTTGTGTATTTGGTGCAATGCAATGTGTTTATGTGGTTTAAGGTTCAAAAAACACATTATTTTCCACATACCGTACATTATTGTTGCTCCTCTATGCCCCGCCTTTCTGAAACGTGTCAATTTTTACAAAGCTAGTTGTTCTGAGAAGCGTGGCATGCTCTGATTGGCCAGCTATCCAGTGCGTTGTGATTGGCCGAATACCTCAAGCGTGAGATGGAAATGTTATGCCCCTTACCGTATTGTGATGCCGTGTCCCGGCACGACGACGCAAAAACAATAAAACCCATTATAAACGAGGCATTTGTTGCATCCAGTAGGGACATAATTACTGATTATAATGACTTATACTGTCTTTTTACGTGTCACGTTGCATCGCACCTTGTAAACATTACCATGTCTGCATTTGTGATCGGAGAAATTACAAACAACAAGCACTACTCTACACTGCTCAAAACTCGTGTTTGAATAGTCAGTGGCAAATTCTTTAAATATGAAAACATACTTACAGGCTGTGAGTCAGAAGCACCAGACTGTACTTGCAAAGTTGGAATTGCCCCACTTTATAGAAACAGTCTTTGAGCTCAGCTGGCAGGCTACTCCCAGGTGCAAGAAATAGTCCTCCGTAAAATGTGCTGCACACACTCGAATATTTGGGTTGAACTGTTCTGGAACAGTGTTGTAGATACAACTTAACCACTGATTTCTAGTTGTATCCTCTTTTAGAAGCCCAAACAAAGTAGTTTCGCTTTCACAATGAAACACAGCGTCTCCAGGAGATGGTGCCAGCGGCAGCAACAACACTACAGCGAGAATAAAAGTCCCGCCCTCTTTCTTTACGTATACGTTTGGGCCGTGTTTTGCAAATCTCCCCACACAGTGACGTAGACGTGGGGGCGTGTTTGAATGAGCCGTTTTAGGGAGGTGTGGCAGAGTCTTAACTTTTATAAAGAAAATCTCTTTGGTTTTGAGACTTTAGTCTTTGCAACTTCAGGGATCTTATCTGTGCACAAACAGCTTGTAACACTCCAAAGAGAAAGGGAAACTTGAAATCGCATCATATGACCCTTTGAAGTTTTCGTTTAAATCAAAAGTTTTGTCTGTTAAAATTAATTAATTATGTGTAATCTGGATGTTGTAATCAGATTCCAAAAATTAAGGGACTGTAATAAAATTTAAATTTTTTATATTATATTAAAATACTTGTAATCAAACTGCAGTTACCTTTTTAATTGATTATATAATTACATATTATTCACACAATAGAAATAAATTATTCATAATTTATTGATTCTAATTAATTCTTCTTTTTCATCTTTAAAATATTCCTTTCTGAAAGTCTACCTCTTATAGAGTCAAACCAAAAATTATTCAGACACCAAATATAATTTTTGATATTTTTTTACTAATGGGTGCAGGACACTATAGTTAATTTATTTAAGTGAGGAAAGCAAAATAAATTAAACTCTGACATATTATACCCAAAAATTCTTCATACAGTGGACTACCAGTAAAACTGATAAAAATTTGGGACCAAGAATTTGATTTGACACTTTGACCTGACCATGTTTTGTTACATACCTTTCTGTTTGACATTATCAAGATGAATTTGTTCTGACACAGTTTAACTTTGAGTTCTTGTCATATTTTATTATCATTTTATAAACTATAGCAAATAAACTGTAATAATGTGAGAAACTTTGAAGGTGTCTGAATAAATTTTGGTTTGACTGTAATTAATTTGTGATTATCAAGATGAATTTGTTGTGACACAGTTTAACTGTGAGTTCTTGTCATATTTAAATACATTTTCCAAACTATAGTGAATAAACTGTGATAATGTGAGAAATGTTTAAGGTGTCTGAATAAATTTTGGTTTGACTATATTCAGAAAGTCTTCCAGTTTTTGTGGACATTCACACAAAGACCAGTCACCAGTCACGCTATTTTAATTACAACAGAAAACTGAGACACCACTCAACATTTGAACACTGGATTTACAAAAATCATTTCAATTTTAAGAAGTGTTTTCTCAACATTTCAACATTGAATGAACACACTGATCTCTAATTTTACTAATTTTAATCTAATTTTACACTCAGTGGGTTAACCATGTATTACTATGTCTTTGAAAGGCTTTTGTCTTTCAAAAACATTAAATTGCACAAATTCATGTTTACTTATTTGATTGAAATGCAGTAGATATTCACAAACTTTTTTTATCAACCAAACATATATTTACTTGAAGTACCCCCTGAGATTTTAAGTAATTTGTTCATAAGTAAGTAACACATTTGCATATTCATGGTTCTCTGATGTTAGTTAATGATCATATGACATGCAAACAAATAAAATATTTCATCTTTTTTTAGTCAGTTTTATTTTATTTATTTTTTTTAAATGATTTATTTTAATGTTACTTTTTTATGATGTTCATTTTTTATGATTTTATAAAACGTGACAATGCAATGTTTAATGGACTTCATGTTGTTAATAACAACAAATGGAATATATTTTCTTTCTTTTTGTATTTTTCATCAACATTGTGCATTATTCTATTTAAACCAATGTGATAAATGAGTTAGGTCAAAAGTAATCCTAAAGTAATCAAAGTAGTCAGATTATATAAAATCTATAATGTAATGGATTGTGTTACTAACTACATTTTTTTGTCATGTAATTTGGAATCAGTAATGGGCTACAATTTGCAGTTAATTTACCCAGAACTGCCTGTAACTAACAAACGCTAACAATAATTGTACTTCTATTAACATTAACCAACATTAATAAATGCTTTAAAAAAAATAATGCTTATTGTTAATGTTAGATAATGCATTGATTAATGTTAACAAAAGAAACCTTATTGCAAAGTGATAACAGTATATTTTATAAATTGCTTACAGGTAGTGACAAAAGTTTTTCTGTCCCATATTTTAAAGGACTTGGGAATTGAAAATAATCATTCATTTAAGGTATCCATTTTTAATAACATACACAAGTTCTCAAATTAGATACATTGAATATAAAATAATTCAAAGTAATCCACCAATCCCATTTAACTCAACAACATCTTTTTAAAATAGGATTGGTTAGTTCTAACATTTGTTTAAAGTGTCACTCAAATAACCCAGATGGTTATTTATATACCGTACATGTACTACTGTCCAAGCTCTCTTGAAGTCAGTTACAGGTGAACTAAGCTAATGTTTAAAAAATTATGTATCCTAGGTGATATTTCATTATTGTGTGTGTCCTTGAAATATGTTGCACCACATACATGGGGGGGGGGGGGGATGGGGGGGTTCTCTGTATTTGCATTCATGGGCTGGTATGTTATTTTGTATATTTTATACACAAACAGAGTTTTTTTTTATAATAATAAATCAAATTTAATGGCACAAGGGTGAGTGAAAGATGAATTATCATGTTTGAGTGAAACATCCATTCTGACAAAGTTGCTGCCGAACTGTGCGATTCATGGCATTAGTTTTCAAGAATGTGAGTTGTATTCCACACTTTCAGCTTTTTTTTAAAAATTTTTATTTATTTATTTATATTTTTTTTTGACCTCCTGCAGAATGGCGGCCGAGATGTAATTGACCATACAGTACCCTATGTGGAAGGCGATTTGGTGTCGTTCTAAAAACATAACCAAGCCATTTCAGTTGATAAAGCTTTATGGTTCCCTATACTACGGCAGTTAGTTTTTTGTAAGATTTCAGTATATGGTACTCGATCTTTCCATGTTACTTTGAGGATGCACTGCAGGCACTTGATGTGGAAAGATTCCAACATCTTCAGTTGTCGAGCATAGATAATCAATGTTTCACAGCCATATAGAAAGGTGGTGATACAGATTGCCGATAAACAGCAATCTTAGTGTGTAGATGTAAATTGGTATTGCTGAACAGTCTTTTCCTCAGTCTCCCAAATGATGATGCAGCCTGCTTGATCCTGTACTGAATATCTTGATCATAGATAAATAACTGCCAAGGTTTTTGAAGTGTGGGACTATAGTGAGTGGGAAAGACTGGTGCAAGAACACAGCCATGCCTTACACCTGTGTCTACTGCAAATGGAACAGAATCTAATCCACCATCATGAAACCATCAACTGTCATACCATCATGAAACTGTCGCAAGATGGTGATAAACTTTAAAGAGGTTCCAAAATTCAAAAGCACTTTCCATAGGAGGTCGAGATGTACAGTATGAAAAGCCTTGGAAAGATCCACAAAAGCAATGAACAGGTTCTTGTGTTGTTCGCAACATTTCTCCTTCAGCTAGCGTAAATATCATATCCACTGTACTTTGCCCTGTTCTTAAACCACTTTAAGATTCTGGTAATAGATTTTCAGAAATAGTACTGGACAAGTCGATGGAGCATGACCTTTGCTATAACTTTGCCTGCAGCTGAAAGGAGTGAGATCCTCCTACTATTGTCACAGATGGACCCTGTTGCCACTGTTGCCCTTGTTTTTGTAAATTGTTTTTTGGACAATATTTGCATCCTTCCACTGTTGGGGAATATTTTCTTGTTGCCACACTAAAGTGATAGACCGATGGATTGCCCTTGTGCAGAGGTAGCCTCCTTCCTTCAGGATAGAAACTGAGAGAAATCACAGGAACCAAAAGCAAATAGAAAGTGTCCACAAAACAGAACATAATGGTGACAAGCGAGTGCATAACTTGCTGCCCTGATATTGTATGTAGTTGCCAGGTAATAGCTATGTGGCTACTAAGGTTTTCTGAGTGGTTGCTCACTTGCCCAAAGATCACCATTTCTATCATGACAACTCTCTGAAGAATTTAGCATGGTAATAGGTATGCCAATGTTAATCTATTTGGTCTTGGCAGAATAGACCTGCAATGCTGCTGCTGCTGAATTGCTGCTGCTGTTGGTTATTGCTGTAGTTGCAGATTATTGCTGCTGCTGCAAGCAAATACAGGAACTTGCTACTGCCAGTGCATATGGCGACACGGTGCAGTGAGTATTTAAGACATACTGCTACTGCACGAATAGCATATATAATAACCCCTAGCAGATCTATACAGGTGGAGTTGGGGAAGATGGAGGGTTTAGGAGGAACTTTGAAAGCTCTGCAAAATGCTCAAGTGAATGCTAACCAGCCATTTAAATGTAAAGCTCCATTTAAATGTAAAGACCGAACCATAAAATGGATCTAGCAGCAGTCAGAATCATCCTCGTCACCCAGGGGGTCACAAATCTTGAGGACTATAGACATATAGACACAGTTTTTTTTTTTTTTTTTTTTTTTCTCGACATAGCTCACATGGTACATATGCCGATGAGTCCCTGTGCTCTTTCTATTATGCAGGACTCAATGGGCAGATGAAAGCTTGTCTGCCTGGGGATGGTCCTTGAGGGACCTTCTGCGAGTATGTGGAGTGGTATTATCCCTTGTCGCCCTTGGCTCCACTGTGGCTCGCCGATCCCTTGGTTGTAAGTCTGTTGATCCTCTCCGATCCTCTGGCAACCACTTGGTTCCTCCAACCCTCTGGCTTCTCTATGGTCCCCAGTCCCACCAGCATCACCTCAGTCTTCTGATTCCCCCAGCTCTTCCCTGGATCACCGTTTCTCTGGTTCTGCCTTCATCCTCCGAGTCCACGAAATTACCCTGGTCTTCACCTCCTCTGTCTCCCTCTCAGTCTCAGATCCACCGGCTCCATCATGGTCAGCAGTCCAGCGAGCTCTGCCAAGGATTTCCATCACTCCAGCATTGCCATGGTCATCCACTCTGCCAGTTCCACCTTGGTCCCCATTGTCATCTTCACTGCTGACTTGGCCTGCTCCTTAGATGCTCACTGGTGGCACCTACTTGTACTAATGTAATATCACGTCTTGTTTCATCACCTGTGTTCAGTCTTGATTTCATTTGTTCCCATAGCCACTGATTTGTTACAGACTGGGCGTGGTCATTGGTAACTTGAGTCTGCAATGGTTCCAGTATCACTGGCTTCAAATTATTTCACCTGGACAATGACAGGCCATTACGCTAATTGCAAACGGGTATTTTTATCATATTGTTTTAATTCATTATCATAATGAATCCTGTAGCTCAAATAGTAGAGCATGGCGCTAAGAACGCCAAGATCATGGGTTCGATTCCCAGGGAAAGCAAGACCTGATAAAATGTAAAAAAAAACTGTAACTTGAATGCAATGTAAGTCGCTTTGGATAAAAGCGTCTGCTAAATGCATAAATGTAAATCATAAACACCCTGGTTTGTAACACAAGTGGCTTTAAGTTTACTGCAGTTTCTTATTGTAATTCCCTTTGTTTTTGTTTTTTTAAGTCATTGTTTAGGAGTTTTAAGCCATTAACCAAGCCAGCCAGGTATGTGGTGAATCATTGCAAACTTTGATTTGAAGCAAAAATGTGAAAACCAGAGAAAAAGATAAAATAGCTACATTATATATTTAACAGCCTTAATGAGGGAAAGAACTACAATTCCACAAAGAATTGATAAAGACATAAATTAAAAAAAATATAAACTGGTTGATTTAAAGATGTTAATAATATATAGAAACAATATATTTTACATTTATTTTAAAAATACATATTATTCATAAAAATGTTTAAGTAGGCTGAAGCCTAAGGAAATTGACTCTAGATGATTTGCAGTGCTTCATCATGGGCACTAATGTTTTCTTTTGGTGTAATTTGCTTGTACTGATTCTCTGATTGATGAACATTTTTCTGAAGAATCATGGGTAATGTAGTTTTCACCAGGAATATCACTGCTAAAAATGATTATTAAAAAAAAGAAGAAGAAGAAGAAGAAGAAGAAATAATGCAGCCTTATTGCTTCAATACAATGCAACAAGTGGAGGAACATTTTGAAGAAGTTCCTCTTTAAATGTTCCTCTTTAAACCTGACCTAAGTGACATTAGTAGCCAACTTCCTGCAGCATATATGAGGAGTCTGCAGATGTAGCCCTTGATATGTATATATCCTGTGAATTTATTATTTATTTTATATTTTATCTTTTCTAGCAAAACTTCATAGAAGCAATAATAGCTTGATTTAAAAAAAAAAAAAAGAAAGAAAGAAAAGAAAAGAAAAAATATCTGATGGAACAGATAGAAAAGATGGAACTCCTGTTCAAACTATTTACTTGTAGATAACTTTGCATTAAAATGTTTTCAAGTAATGTTAACATATTGAAATTTACAGTGTAAGATATGGCATTAATGGACTAAGCCCTGGATGTCATCTATATCTAGAGATGCTCCTGGTATGTGAACTATCATCTTCTGCTGCAGAGACACAAAGCCTGATCCTTCAAACTCTGTACTCTAGAGTGTAAGAGCCAGGCAGGATTATCCACTCCAAATGAAACTTTAGCCCCATTTCAAAGAGACTGACAGGGATTAGACAATTACCTGTTAATTCTCTCATCTGCCAGGAGTCCACAGTAAACAATCCTCATCTGGGGCTGATTATGCATATAAACACTCACACTAAACATTCTTAAAGTATTACTCTACAACGTAAACAGCCTACACTTTCTTTCACATACTCTTTTATGCTGCATTTTTATCACTTTCTTTTACAAACATTTTGAGGACAATGATAGAGATGCCCAGATTATATATGTTAATGATGCATCTGTGAAAAACAGTGTTGGGGAAAGTTACTTTTAAAAGTAATGCATTACAATATTGTGTTACTCCATAAATAAGTAACTAATTGTGCTACTTAGTTACTTTTTATGGAAAGTAATGCATTATGTTACTTTTGCATTACTTTTTGTCACCTTGGCTGGGCTTGCTTATTTATTTTTAATAACAGAAAACCCAAAAGTTATACTTTTATTGACTCTAAAGGTAATCTGACTACATAACTCGCAATACTTCTAATGTGTTACCCCCAACACTGGTGAAATATTACAGCTAGTATTTACACATTTATAAATGGCCCTCTCTTTGTGGGCCATGGTTGCCTAAAACGCTTCCCTGGGTAATAACATTAAATGTTAATACAGAGGATTAGAAATATATATTTTAGATGGAATGCATAAAATTTGGGACAGGGACTCTTCTTATATTTCTGTTAAGGAAAACGGGATTTTTTTCTTTAACTTGCTATATATGACAGATATTTGCATCAACTTTTTTTTTTTTTTTTTTTTTTTAAATGAATAAATATCACCACAAGATTCTTATACACATTTTATATAACAACAAGTTTCTGGTCTTAAATTAACAAAGTAGGGTTTTAAGAGTGATGATATTTAGATAAATAAAGACACCGAGGTCACACTGCATTTTAAGGCCCAGTTCTCACTATTAACTAACTATTAACTACGACTTTTGCCTCAAAAAACTCCTAATTTGCTGCTTATTAATAGTAAGGTAGTTGTTAAGTTTAGGTAAGATTAGGGGATCTAAAATATGCTCATGAAGAATAAGGCATTAATATGTGCTTTATAATTACTAATAAACAGTCAACATTCTAGTAATATTCATGCTATCTATCTAGAAACTGTCTAGCATTTCACCAGTAATCACCAGGAACACCATAACAACCACACATTAACCTTTATACTTAAACCTCCAAACTTTGAGTCTCTATTTAAACTGGTACACATGAACATCACTCTTTGAAACATATTTTGACAGTTTTATCATAA
Source organism: Spinibarbus caldwelli (assembly GCA_039654775.1). NCBI lineage: Eukaryota > Metazoa > Chordata > Actinopteri > Cypriniformes > Cyprinidae > Spinibarbus > Spinibarbus caldwelli. Next base: position 24,832,721 of record CM077253.1, on the reverse strand, counting down.
ATGAAAGCAGGACAAGAAAACAGAACATAATAGAAAAGATAAATGTATTATGAAGAATATATTGAACATACTGAGTTTTTGTAAAGATCTAGACAGAATAATGGAGGGGATGTAGTGAATAAAAGGAGCAAGATGGTGTGTGGAGGTCTGAGACAGGTTCTGAATCCTTTTCCCTGTGGATTTGAAGACGTCCTGTTTTACTTTTCCTTTCCTACAGGAAGCTAAGGACCACACACACACACACACACACACACACCATTTCAATCACATGTGCAAATAAATAAGAACACTTATAACACTTATAACCAGATGCACAACTTTAACACTTCACAAATACATTTTACACACTCACTTCCACATGCTCAAATGAATCATTGTTTTTTGTCACACTGTTTTACTACATCTCCAGTGCTTCAATGCTCTGAATGTTAATTCTGTATTATGTCAATGTCATTATTTTCACACCTATACTGTACCACAACCATTATAGGCACCCTTTTGTGTGTCAAGATCCAAAATGAGACATTTTTAGCAGAGAGAAAGCTATATGAATTATTAAGATGACAAATGAATGCATGATGAGTGTAAGAGAGATGAGGAGATGAAGAGAACAGTAAAAAAGTCAAACAGCTGTGTGACACGGTTGCAGTGTCATGGCTGCATTAACGTCTCTTGCTGTCATGGAGACATGATGCGATAAAATCTCCCACAGTTCATAGCCACCCACATGTAGGCTTTTGTACTGCCAAGAAAGTTCTCTGGTAGCTTGGCAACTGCAGGGCATGGGGGTGTCAGGTAAAGACCGCCCCATCATACAAACACCTTGTTCACCTGAGTTAAACCTACACATTTTTGGTCCATTAACTTTGAGGATTTAAACATGTCAACTGTGAAACTGTCATTTTCTCTTCATGCGTGTAAATGCATTTGTGTTATAAAATAATATGTTAACATCATATATGTTTATTTTGTTTCAATTTGTTTATTTTATTTTAATGTGCAGCATTATTTTGATTTTAAATTTTTGTAGATGTGTGTGTGTGTGTGTGTGTGTGTGTGTGTGTGTGTGTGTGTGTGTGTGTGTGTGTGTGTGTGTGTGTGTGCGCCTTTGATGATGTCCACCTGTCTCAGCAGGAGAACATCCCTCCCTCTTAATCCCTCTTTCCGTTCCTCCATTTTCACTTCTCTGTATGCACTTTTTGCACCCTGTCTGTCCTTCCCCTTTAAAGAAGAAATTTATCTATGTGAGGACATCAACAGTTTTTTTTTTTTTTTTTTGTGATAATGTCTCTTATTTCAAGAAAAAGTTTGCAAGTGTTAGCTTTGTTAAGGAGCAAAAAGATTTAACTTATACTTCAACTGATCTCAGCAGTTGAAGTATAAATTTTTGACAACAGGTTTTTGATAAGACAATGGTACATGGATGAAAATGAATATTAAAAGTATGTCTAGACTTTTATACATTTGAAACAATGATTTTGGTTGCATGCACAAAAAAAAATGTTTATTTAAAAGTGTAGTGTAAACACATATATATTAATCAGAACACTGCTTTAGCCATATGAGACTTTTTTTTTTATTAGAAAGAACATCATGAGTCATTCCTTACACTCAGTTTTCACTTGCATTACAATGATTGCCCATATTTACTAAAATACATTCTAACTAGGTTGGGTTAAGCAGAAGAAAAGATCATGAACCTAATAGGCTATAAAAACAATGGAAGTCTATGAAAAGTCCACAAAATATAGTGAAACAGTCGTGTGTGTGTGTGTGCCTCCCGCACGCCCAAACATTGACCTCATGTCTCAACCCGATTTCTGAAAGTGCGGGGAACGGGAATTTCTGTCTTTCAGAGTTTATACTTAAGCACGCACTACAAACTACAAACATTCTACATTTCTCTCCTTTTCTCCTTCTCCTCCCTCTTCCTTCCTTCCCTCTCCACACATACTCGCTATTCTTTTCCTCACTGAGTCTGTAACAAACGATGGATCTTGTTCACACCTGAAAGAGCATTTTTATTTCTATCTTTCAAAATCTTTGGCTCGTGGTGAGGGCTAACAACCCCGGTGAGTTTTTACAACTAGGATCTGATGAATAGTGTGTATATTTATTTTAAAAGAAAAACATGTTTTCTTCTTGGTGGAAAATATGTGATTTGTAAATTGTTTCGGGGAATATTTTGTGAAATTAAATATTTGTTTAACTTATTAACTAATTACAGTAAAACATTCCTGAAATGTCATGACAGGGTATTATTTTTAAGACCAATTGCTTGTCATTTAGCTACCTATATTCAACCAGCTGAAAAACTTTTTTGCTATTGTTTTTCTTATATATAGGCTATAAGAAAAGAAAAAAGAAAAAGAAATCAATGTCGGACGGACGAGAATATTTATTATAATTAGTTCATTTCAATTGCATAGGTCTGTCATCAAGAAGTTTTTTTTTTTTTTTAAGGTTAAACTGAGATGCTAGAGACAGCAATGTTATTTTGATTATTTAAAACAATTTTAAAATTGTTTTAAAATTGTTGTCAAAATAACATTGCTGTCTCTAGCATCTCAGTTTAAGATAGTTCTCAGTTTAAAATAGTAGGCTACCTGTGATTTCTAATAAATAAATAGAGGCTTTCAACTGACTAATTTCAACAAATAACCTCTTACAAGATTTTCTCATTAATTTCCTCAGACGGTAAATTAACCCTAATTAACTTCTAAATTTAAATTTTAGCAGAATTACGTCACTGGTTAAAGGTGAACTGAGTTGTATTTGGGTACAGTGAATTTGTGTGGATGTCATAGTATATTATAAGTATATTATACTCAATTATAATACTTTATAACACATATACTTTTAATAGATTAGCATATAATTTTGGGCTATTATGTTTTTTTCTTATGCCAATTTTCCCCTGATTTTTTCACACCTCATGGAATTGAATCATGCTATTTGTTATCCCATCACTGTGATGTCGGAGAACATGTTATCCTGTATGCTACGCTCTCGAGCTCTTAACTTGTTGTAGCTTTTATCAACCAGCACGTGGATTGCTTGCTCACTAATAGAGCATCCGTAAGAAGCTGTCAGGCCCAACGGTGCTTTTCTTGTGTTTGTAGGCAAGTGGCCAAGACTCATTAAAAACCTGGCAGCAACTGACCTGTAAAACAACAACAACAAAAAAAAAAAATAAATAAATTAAAAATTAAAAAATTAAAAACACAGATGCAGGCGGAGAATTACGCCAATACAGTTATCTAGATGGTCGCATCCTCACTGTAGAACTGAATTATGTTGTGTCTGGTTGGATGATAAGTAGTAAAAACGGTTTTAATAAAACCGGTCAAAACTTATTGAAAAATTAATTTCATTAAAAAAATATGTAGTTATTACAATTAGTAGTAAACTAGACATGCAGTTAATCTGTAACCCGCATTTAAGTGGGCTACATTCATGTAGGCCAATTATTTGGCATTCACAGACTAAGTATTATTAAAGGCGTTTTTTTTTCACCACGATTTATCGTGCAGGGGGCTATTTGTTTTGCCATATTCAGTTAATAAGAACAAATGAAAAAGCTGCATAGCTGCATGTAATGATTTACGTAATTACATAATTTATTTACGGACATGCGACTTTTTTGGGGAATAATTTGCGACTAACATTATAATGTCTCCAGAAATCAGTCATGCACAGATGGTTAGTGCTGGAAGACGCAGGTTCTTTAGCTATATACAATGATATGTCTGATATGATATGATGATATGATATGTGATTGTCTACAAGCACAGTTTATTCAGATCCAGACCCTTACATCACACACACTCGGGCTAGTCTGAGTAATGGAGATAAATATTGTGGCGCAATGTGATCCACTAAAACAGATCCCATATGAGTGATTTGTCACATTATCCTTTACATTTGGGTCCATGTTTTTGACTTTGAACACTTTCTTACGATGGCCACTTTCTAACACTCTCTTGGCGACATGCTTATAACTGGATATGAGCAGAACCGGCAGCTTTAATGCAAATCAAGCCCTTAGATTAGTCCAAAAAATATCTTGGGAATAAGTAACGAAATATACAAGAATGTAAAACAATTAGGAGACAAGCGCTACACAATAAATAGTGCTACGTAGTCACATAATGATATTTAAGACAAGATAAATGAAAACAGTCAAGTTAAAACAACATTGTAGGAAAACAGGAATAGCCTATATGTCAAATAGGTTCAAGTTAATCCAAAAGGAAGATATTAGTCTGTAGAGGTTGTAGTGATGGCAGTTTTAACTACTACTAGCCTACTAATATAACTACTTAAACTATTAGGAAAAATAACAGTTTGCCATATCGTTTTTAAATATTAGTTTATAATTAATTTTCATTGAATCGCGTTTTCTACTTGAGGACGAAGGTTGGTTAATTTTAAAAGTGGTTTGACTGCGCAGAACCTTGTATAACAGTTCGGCTCCTGCACCTGTTTATGAACTAATTATGTCTTCTAAAACTGTGTCCAATTGTTGTGGTGAGAGACACAGTTCAGAATTTAGAGGGTATGAAGTAAAAAAGATAAATCGCTTTCGAGGCATACGAATCAGGAGGCTTATGTCCTGCCGCATCAAATATGTGTGAATGTGAGGGAGTGTGTGAAGGAAAGAAAAGGCGGGCTTAAGGAGAAACCAAACCACAATTTGCCCTCCCTTCTCCGTGGGTATCTAGTTGAGGAGAAACTCTGAAGCGCAAGAACTTTGTAAAACCTTTAACGCTGACATTAAGCTGCAGAGATACAATAAAAGAAGGAAGAAACTCTTTACATGATTGTAGTCCGACGATTTAGACTGTCATCAAGACAATTTTGCATTGCTGAGCTGTTTTTATTAGTTCACGGTTTTGTTTTGGTGTAGGTTTGCGTGCGCATTGATGGCCACCTACCCAGGCCCCGAGGAAAACGGCTTGATACTCATGGACACTACCTCGAGCTCAGCGGAGAAAGACTGGACAAAAGAGGAAACCCCTCCTGAGAAAGGACCGGACAAATCCGACCCGACCCAGAAACCACCGTACTCCTACGTGGCGTTAATCGCGATGGCCATCCGCGAGAGCTCAGAGAAACGTCTGACGCTGTCAGGCATCTACCAGTACATCATCAGTAAGTTTCCTTTCTACGAGAAGAACAAAAAAGGATGGCAGAACAGCATCCGACACAACCTGTCACTCAACGAGTGCTTCATCAAGGTGCCTCGGGAGGGCGGCGGCGAGCGAAAGGGCAACTACTGGACCCTGGACCCGGCGTGCGAGGATATGTTCGAAAAGGGCAACTACCGGCGAAGGCGACGCATGAAGAGACCGTTCAGGCCTCCACCGACCCATTTCCAGCCCGGCAAATCTCTCTTCGGCGGTGACGGGTACGGTTACCTCTCCCCGCCCAAATACCTGCAGTCAGGGTTTATCAATAACTCATGGTCTCCTGCGCCTATGCCGTATACCTCCTGTCAGATGAGCAGTGGGAACTTAAGTCCCGTTAACGTGAAAGGCTTGTCCGTGCCGTCCTCGTACAATCCGTACTCGCGGGCCCAGAGCACAGGTCTCCCGGGCATGGTGAACACTTACAACGGCATGAGCCACCATCATCTCCACCATCATCACACGCACCCTCATGCGCTCCCGCACGCACAGCAGCTGAGTCCCGCCACGGCTGCACCCCCTCCGGTGTCCACCGGTAACGGAACCGGGTTGCAGTTTGCTTGTTCGCGTCAACCCGCAGAACTCTCCATGATGCACTGCTCGTACTGGGACCACGAGAGCAAACACTCCGCACTACACGCGCGGATTGATATATAGCTCGGGTGTCACTGGACCAAAGACGGATCAACATACAAAAAGACAATAAAAACAAGGTCCATCGATTAAAAAAAAAAAAAAAAAAAAAAAACACACACACACACACACACACACACACAAAGACATTTCATAAAATTCTGCTGATTTAAGACTGATGAGAAGGAAAAACTTTTACTGGAGCCGCAAACTGTGGAAGCACGGGTTTTCAGGGCGAGTAGCCTGCCTGATGCAGGGACTAAAGATCATATTTTCCTTCACAGGAGACTCGTGGACATTTATGTTCTGAATGTGTATAAACAGTTCAATCAGATGAGAGGATTGCCAGGAGATTGAAGGTATAATCATCATGGAATTACAATTCATGTTTACCTGAATCCATTCTGTCAATGTCTCTGGAGTGAAGTATTGGGTTCTGAACCCTTTTTTTTTCTATTCGCTTTTGAATGTGTAAGGATACAGTGGAGCTCTGGAAAGGTAGATAAACCGAGGCGTATACACCTGTGTTTTGGCCTCTTGTTTCAGTGTTTAAGAGTCTCATATAGGGGTCAGAGCACGTGACTGCCAGTTTGGACTTTTGTACTTTGTAAAAAATGATATAATTTTAATGTATATGACACATTGGGGCCATGTTTAACTAGCACTTTTCAGTCTTTTTTTATTTTTATTTTTTGTCTTTTTTAATAGGTATAGTTTTTATTCTTTAATAAACACTTTGTGAACTAAACACTTGTTTTGGATTTTATCATTTATATGGTATAATTCGGCGATTATTATTATTATTATTATTATTATTATTATTATTATTATTATTATAATAGTTTATAACATCTAGTTTATAACAAGATGATTTGTTTAGGAGTTCAGCCAATTACAGTTCTGGCCTTCCACTAATTATTTAACCTATTTTACATTTATACAGGCGTGTAATTTAGAGTTTAATAGTTATGCGAGATAAGTTACTGTAAGAAAAGAATCTCCCAATAATATATAAAAAATTCTATAATATAAAAATTTCTCTGCGTGTAATGTAAGCTATTCCAAAGCGACTCTAAAGCTATGAAAACAGTCGTTTTTATGCGAGCACGTAAAGCAAAATGGAGCCTATAGATGAGGAAAAATTGCGTAATCTGTTGGGACAAATTATTTTGCTGAAGTTGTAAATATTTAGCACTGTCGAATCAATGACATACACTACAAGAATGACAAAATATTGTTGTGTTTATGTTATTCAAAACTATTGCCCGCATGTGGTGTCAACAGTTAATAATTTCAATATATTTTTAACAACTAGGCCCTATTTCATATATGAATAGTTTCGCATTTTGTCGCTTTTTATTCCGTGTCTATAAAAACATCTGTATATAGGCTACTAGAAGTACACGATTGTTGTAATATACAATGCAAGTTTGTCCTTGCATTTCTTAACTAGACAGTTGAATGCTGGTCTGAAAAAAAAAAAAAAAAAAAAAAAAACTTGTCAAAACGACGATAATCGAAACTGATTACAATTATTATCAAAGCCCATTATACTACAGTTAAATAAAATGCATGCTTTTGCACTATTTAGTTTTACATAACATAAAGAAAAGTCTACGCAAACAAAATAACCCCTTTCGATGTCGTATAATATCATTACCAAAAATTTTCACATAATATGTAATGTTTATTAAATTATAGTTAATCTACATTGAAATGATTAGACGTAATGAAACTTTGATAAATAGATTTTACGATTATGTTTCTTAATGATTATATTAGCTAAGTTATTATAAAGTGTTAACCGACTTCCTCTGTTCGCGAAGCATGAGGCTGAAACGTATGGCGTGTGTCTGACTCATTCAGTATTTCTGGAAAACATATTTTGTCATGTAGGCTACTAAAGTTAAGTAAACAATGTTTTAAAGTTCCCGGTTTAAAAAAAAAAAAATGCATTAGGCCTATATTAGTGTATTCGTCGAGTTAACGATAAAGGCCAAACTCAATTTAGCTTGGATAAGAATTTTTAGGAATGCACGAATATATGGACATAGCTATACATTAACAAATTCCTAGATACACAATTCACTTTTCAAGAACATCAACAACAACAACAACTGAAGAAGACGAAGAACATTAACTATTATATTGAGAAGGTGGTATACAATGTTGTTCGTTGATTGAATGTATCCTGTAATGACTGTTTATAGTTTTCATGTCTCCTCACCCCCATCCGTCTGCTACTACAGTTCTTTTCAGGTGCCAGGTGTGTATCACATAATACCCCCGCATGCAGGATGCTCAGGGCCAGTGAAAGTAAAGGTGGGCCCCCTTTAAAAGTAACTATGTAGGCTATTTTGTGTGTCCCCAAAAAGCGCATCGTGGAATGTTGTCACAAAAGAACTTAGTAAATTTTTTTGACGGGGTTGATCACAGGTGTATCCACAAAACAGTTCATCTACAGGACAAAGACCATATATAGCCTACATTCAACAACAATCCCTTTCAATTATCCTAATTTAGTTGAAAATAATAGTAATCCATTGTAGCCTTTCCCATATCTGCAATAATTTAGAAACCATTTATTATACATTTATATTAGTAATATAGTAATTATAACAACAACAACTTTAGCATCGCCGTCTGTTAACGAAGTGCTGAATTGTCAATCGATTGTCAGTCAACTATATTGGGACTTATACTTTTTTGCTTAACGTTAGAAATATTAATTTTAAAATAAAATGTTATTTTAATATTTTATATATTCAACCAACTGTTTAGCATAAACATATTCTTGTGATTATTTTGTTCAGATCATAGACTACACTCGTAAAAATAAAGGTTCTTTATTGGCATCAATAGTTCCATGAAGAACCTTTCAAATGCAGAAAAGGTTCTTTATAGTCGAAAAAGTTTCTTTAGATTTTTAAAATGTACTTCAAAATGGTTCTTTTAAGAATTGTTCACTGAAAGGTTCTTTGGGGAACCAAAAATGGTTCTTCTATGGCATCACTGCAAAAACACCCTTTTGGAACCTTTGTTTTTAAGAAGGTACTTTTACACATTTAGGCTACTGCTTGGTTCATATCCGCTTTTCCTAAAAGCATCGTAAGCCTAAACAGACCACAGAAACAATATTACGAATCTTAGAGTTAAGGGCTGTTTCTCAAAAGCATCGTTACATAAGTATGGAGTAAAGAGCTAAAGCCCATCCTAAGGACATGGACACGTGCATCCACCTGCTGGACAACTGCAAAATTACATGTAGGCTAAACTTAATACAGTTATGACAGTATCACAATAAAAAAATTAGAAAACATTAATTAATATTGCATTTACGTTTGTTTAAACCAATAATTGAAGTTAATCAATTAAAAAAAATGAATTACATATTTTTGCGGACGTAGTCTGGTTCAAAAAAAAAATTACAAAACAGCTTCATACATGAAATTCAGTGGGAGTGGAAATATTTAAGGGTGGGGGGGGGGGGGGGGGGGGATTCTGCACTCTGCAGTCTGATTAAAAAAGGGGGAAACATGATCCTCGACAAAGCAGTAGTCCTAATTGTGTAGACTAATAGATCGTTAAGCACAAATTAATTATACATATCAAACTCTAACCACTCTGTTTGGATGTAATTGGAGGTTGTGTTATTATAGAGTATGCATGGGTAGAATGAGGCTGATGTTCACGTGTCCACTGTCGCTGAGAGAGTAGATGTAAGCCGGCGTTGCTAATTAATTTTTTCTAGCGACCCATTCGCGCTGGTGGAGCAGGGTTTAAATGTTGGAGCGGTAACGGTGTCAAAAAGTTTAGATTTTTTTGTTTTTTGTTTTTTTATTTAGTCATTTATTTATTGCATAAAGAAATAAATAAATAAATCGCTGAAAAGCCGATCGCTACATCAAACAGTAACATATTATTATTAAACTATATTCAGATTTTTAAATGAAATCAACAAAAGTGTAATAAATTGTCTGAGCGTAAAATTTTTACCAGGTCGTGGCTTTGGCGCTGACAGACTAAAAACTGACAAAACGAGTGGTGTCAAATTATTCTTTTAAACACGGCATTTGACAGTTGTGCACAAAGGCGCATCAGAAGAGTTTGAGCGTGTGTTAATCCATGAGATCCTGCGCCCACAGTTTCACGAATAGGTTTATGATGGTCCTGAGGTTTCCGCTGGCTGACCTGACTGATCTGGTGTCACGGCACAGGTTGTCGGTTTCCCAGTGCTCGGGTACACAATTGAATTCCCAGGATTCTTGGGAATGGTTTAAACTGGACAGCAGTGGTTTTCACGAGGGCCCCGCACACATCGCCCCGGGCCTATTGAAAAGGAGAGTGGGGTCAGCTGTATTTGCTATACACAGGAAAATAGCCAAAGATTTGATTTGCACAAAATCCGGCGATTGTTATGAAGCACATGACTTTTGTCTGAATCCAAAATAATTTGGTCAGTAGAGATGAGTGGTTTCATTTTATCATTTTCCTCCTTTTACATTTGGGCACGGAGTGAAGATTCACCCTATGTGATGTTTTCTGTTATTGGCTTTGATGAACAATAGATGACACTAAATAAGCATCTCTATGCCAGAATTATTATTGGTGTGTATTATGATATGCCACAGTTGTTTACAAATTGGAAATGTACACACAAGTTTGTATGGGTGACCTCTTCACCCTTGAAAGAACATGCAGATGTCCATAATGAGGTTCAAAAATGGTCAGCTAAAAATAAGTAATGTGTCATTTTCCTTTAGAAGATAATAAAAGCGAGAGATTCTTGTTAAATCACGCAGGAACCTCTGAATGACCTTGGGTAGCCAAGGTCACTCAGATTTTATCATGCAGTTGTATACTATTTAACAGTAATAATGTCAACACAAGATTTTCGATCAATCAATCAATTTTGATTTTATAAGAACAATGACATTTAAATATCTCTCTATTAGAAGTATTGATACAGAAAAGATGGAGATAATCAAAGGTTACCTTCAGGCTGATCACGTTGTTAGTGTCTTTTGTCTTTCAGTTACATTTAGTTTAATAATTTAAATATCTCAATCCGAGCAGCTGAGTCCTTAGCCATCTTCATGAAACGGCTAAAAACACATCTATTCCATCTTCATTTGCCCCTTTAACTCTAGCACTCTCTATTTTATCTAATTGTTTTCTTTTTATTTATAAAATAAACAACACTTGACCCTCTAACATATGCACTCTCTATTCTATTTCTATCCTAACTACTTTTTTTAAATTTATTGTAAAAAATGACCCTCTAACACTAGCATTCTCTTGTCTTTCTTTTTTTTTTTAACATTTTTATTTATTAAAAAAAGACCCTCTAACACTAGAGTTCCCTATTCTTTGTTTCTATTTTATCTTCTTGTTTTCTTTATATATATATATATATATATATATATATATATATATATATATATATATGTATGTATATATAAACATTGCGTAAATCGTTAGGCTAACTGAGACTTGTCACAGCACTTACATATTCTTTTGTAGGTCTTTTGTTGATTTCGATTGCTTCTTTTGTCCTCATTTGTAAGTTGCTTTGGATAAAAGCGTCTGCTAAATGACTAAGTGTAAATATGTTAATTGACTTGACACAGATTCAAAATTAGTCTTATTGGAAGAAGGATTATGATCCCATTAACCTTCAACATTTCTTACCCACTGTCACATCTCTTGTAGGCTTTGTTCATGTTTCCATGTCTTTTATCTTGAAGTTTGTCATAATCATGTCGCCTGTTTCGTCATGTAATTCCGTCTCTCATATGATCATGTCATGTGCTCCCTTTGCTTAATGTGTCTTGTTCTGATTGCTTCACTGTCTTGATTACTTTCAGGTGTGTCTTATGTCTTTAGTCCACATCTTTCTGTGCCCTGTCACACGGCCACATAAGCCATAAATGAACTTTCCGTTTCCCATGTCATGCCTGCTCTGTCACAGCCAGGTTTCTGTTGCACCATGGCCTCCTGATCTCCAGTGGTCTGCTGGCACCACCATGGCCACCTGACCCTCCATGGTCTTGTCCGCTGCTCCATGGTCAATGGTCATCACTTGCACTACTCCATAGTCCAGGATAACTTCTGGTCCATGGTCCAGGTCCAGGTTATTTTGAAGTTTGTCATATTCATATTTCCTGTTTTGTCATGTTATTCCCTGTGCCCCTCATGTGATCCTGTCATGTGCTCCCGTCTTGTTGTGACTGGTTCATTGTCTTGATTATTTTCAGGTGTTAATGGTGTATAGTCAATTTCTGTTCAAGTTTTCACATTCAGTTGCTCATGTTATGTTTTACTTCTTTTTATTTTTGTAACATGCTTATAATTTATCAATGAAACTACATTTGGGTTCACATTCGGATTGCCTTAGTGGACTTTACATTACACACATCTACTATCTACTAACCTACTAACATCCTTTTCTAACATTCACTTGTACAGCTCTCATTATAGAGTGGTTCAACCCTGTAGCGGACTATAAAATACAATGATAACAAATCCATAATACCAAGCATTAAAAAAAAAAAAATTATGGGTGTATCAGCTGAAGTCTAATTGTGAAGATGTCATGCTCTTTATTTCAGCTTCTATCTTTCTCTTCTCTTTTCACACTTAAAGGGATAGTTACATAAAAATGAAAATTCGGTTACACTTTATTTTAAGGTGTCCTTGTTAGAGTGTAATTATACATTTAAATACTGAGTAATATTAATCAACCCCAGTAGGTAACATTTTATTTTAAGGTGTCCATAATACAGAGTAATTACCTAGTTAAGTACTTAGTAGTAGCCGTTGCACTTACATGAAACAAAATGTACTTACCATGTAACTAATTTATGGAACAGCCTTTGTAATTATGTAGATGTAATAGGCAGCTACTGTTACACATATGTAACAGACCGAGTCTGTTACACAGCTACTTGTGTAACCAAAAGATTGTTACATATGTGTTGCAGACTTTATACAATGTGATTATAAATATAAGTACACGGAAATAAACTACTTAAAATAAAGTGTATTAAGATTGTGCTTAAGTGTACTTCATGTGTATCTATACTGTACACCTTATCCAGCTGCACCTTAGTTTGATTTAACCCACCAGTACAGAGCTAAAATACATGTAATACATTTCTAATTACATTATAATTACATAATATTACACAAATATAAGCTACTTAAAATAAAGTGTATCAAGATTGTACTTAAGTGTACTTCGTGTGTATCTATACTGTACCTTATCCAGCTGCACCTTAGTTTGATTTAATCCACCAGTACACAGCTTAAATACATGTAATACCTTTCTAATTACATTAAAATTACAGAATATTACACCGGCATAAGCTACTTAAAATAAAGTGTATCAAGATTGTACTTAAGTGTACAAGTAGCTGTGTAACAGACTCGGCCTGTTACATATGTGTAACAGTAGCTGCCTATTACATCTACATTATTACAAACTGTAATTACAGGCTGTTCCATAACTTAGTTACATGGTAAGTACATTTAATTTCATGTAAGTACAACGTCTACTACTAAGTACTTAATTAGGTAATTACTCTGTGCTATGACACCTTAAAATAAAGTGTTACCCTTGCATGTCATAATGCATAATTTATTGTTATTATAATAGTAAGTACATGTAACATGTGTAACAAGGACATAGTAAAATAAGGTGCTGCCGAAAATTCTGTCATTTGCTCACTCTGAAGTTGTTCCAAACCTGTATGAATTTCTTTCTTCTCTTGAACATAAAAGAACATATTTTGAAGAATGTAAGTAACCAAACAGTTGCTGGTCCCCATTGACTTCCATAAAAACAAAACAAAACAAAACAAAACAAAACAAAATCAAATCAAATCAAATCAAATCAAATCAAATCAAATCAAATCAAATAATGAAACATAAGTTAATGGGGACCAGAAACTGTTTGGTTACCAACATTCTTCAAAATATTTTTGTGTTCAGCAGAAGAAAGAAATTCCTACAGGTTTGAGAGTGAGTTAATTATGATTTTTGGGCAACAATCGCTTTAAATAAAGCTATGGAAGTCTTTTAATAGCCTCCATCTACCCACCTAGTTTACCACCTCATCACAGCCCTTTCTGCAATTGAGATCTTAAAGGTTTGTAATCTAATTTAGAAGCAAAACTGCCCTTTCAAACAATTACATACCTCTTGGCCAAGGTTCACAATTAAAAAAAAAAAAAATATATATATATATATATATATATATATATATATATATATATATATATATATATATATATATATATATATATATATATATATATATATATATATATATATAAAATATTATGATACCCATAATTATACGCCTAGGCATGGGGGCTCCTTTCAAGTGTCATGTGTGTCTAGTTACAGCTGATAAGATTAGGAGTTAGGGCTGGTTTGGATCCCGTTAACGGAATGTTTAATGAAATAAGAATGGAATGGGTGAATAATGGAAGCATGCTGCTTGTGGGTCCACTCATTTAATATCAACCAATATGTGGCACATTTTAACCTAAAACATTCACATAAAATGCACCATTCAGACATTAACAACTCAGTTGCAAATAATAATAATACATCTCATCATTCCCTAAATAAATACCAAACACATTCCTTCATGTATATACAACCACACACAGTTCCACATGTAATCATCTGTGGGATGACTGAAAGAGAGTTTGTGCTTTGAAACTTGATCTCCCCCAACAGCCCTATTTCTGCCTCTGCTCACCGCAGGAATAACTGGAGAATGTTTTGGGAACGTTTGGAAATGCTTATTAGGAAATTTAGATCTGATCATTTCTAACTGAAACATGACCAACAGTAAGCGTATCAGTAAGGCAGTCTGCTGAATTGAAATGACTGCAGCACCAGAACCACCATTATAACCAGTAAGGATCTATTACTGCAAACTATGAAGACCTTTGCTGGCCAAAACACCTGGAAAGCACAATGAGAAAGTCTGTCCAAGTCTTCTAATGGGAGAATGTAAAAAAAAAAAAACATGGGAAAATGTTGATCCTGTAAATTTGAAAAAGTTATTTTGGAAACCAGCAACTACTTAATAACGTCATTTCATTATGAAAATTTTACATGAGTCCAAAGACCATACTTTAAAAAAAAAAAAAAAAAAAAAAAAAAAAAAATCACAATAAACATTCAGAATTACAACACTTCCACTTGCCCTAATCCTTTCAATGCCATCCTGCTCTTATGAGGAAAAGAGTTTTTTCTCTCTCTCTGGTAATTGCGAATACTCTGTACTGGGAAGGCCATGCAGTAAGGGTAAGTATGGGGTCAAAAATATAGGGTCCAATGTACTGTGTTTATATAAATGAATTTTCAGCATTTATTTTTCACAGGTGTTTTCCCTGTATTTTTAATTAAGTATTGTATTGTATTGTGTTTTAGGGTTAATGAAATGTCTGTAAACGTAACGGATAATGTTCTGGGGAAAAGTTACCAGTAGCCTACCTTTTCCGTTTTTCTGCAGATTTTTTTTTTCTCTTTCTTTTCATTCTTATTCTGTATCTTATTTTGTCAAATTAGATAAACTAAGAACTGAATGAATGGTCATTGAGACTGACATTTTGCCTATGATCTTCTTTTTTATTCCACAGAGGAAATAAAGTTATGCAGGTTTAGAACAACGGGAGGGTGTGAATAAAATACTTTTTTTTTTTTTTTTTCCCGAGCCCAAAATTACACGCTTAGATGCAAATTTGCAATATATTCGCTATCACCACTAGAGGTCAGAAAATCCTAAAGAACTACACAGTAGTTGTCAAGCGTAACAGGTCATTTTTAAGGAACTAAATATGGAAGAATATAGCATGGATTAAAAAAAAATAACATAAAAAAACTCTTAAATCGTTAAATCACTGGAGTGAAACTTCGGTTTAGTTTTCTAATTTCCCCATAAATCCCCTCATCGTCATCATCATCATCATTATTATTATTATTTACAAAGTACAGTATATGAGATAAAGTAAATAATAATTAAATAATACTGGAAAACAAACAACCAAAACAGTTGAAAACGTAACCAACAAAACAAAAAATGTTAAACAAAAAAGTGGAGCAGTTATCCAGTGCACCCTCATCCCAGTGGAATGCGTCAGTGGAGTGAGAGTCACGCAGTTCACCCGGCCTAGTCTGCGTGGAGATATTTACACGACATTTAACACATTCTCGACTGCGTAAACTGTCATCGCATAACATTCTGTCTATTTCCGGGTGAAATCACGGCTCAGAAGTTCGGGTGTTTGTAGACTGTTGTCAAAATAGCGGTTACGTGTGGAAAGGGAGGGTGTACATAGCAAACAGGGAAAAAAATCGAGCGACGCTCGCTTGTTTCTCTCTCAGCCTGCTGAAAGAAGCAGGAAGCGGACTAGAGCTGTTCACCTGCACCGTGTCGAATGAAAGACTGCATTGGACATTTGAAGGGGAAGAAGGCTCAGCTTTTGCCTTCTTACTGTGACTGAAACCTGACCGTTGTTAACCAGAGACGCGGACAGTTAACATTTAGTTTTCGTGAATTCTACAGAACTGGCGTCGGACATTCCATTCCAGTTGGAATAATCTGTTCAAAAGGTGAGCGTTTTGCACCGATTAATGTTATGTTTTCGGCAATGTGTGTATTGATTTGAACTGCTTAGATTTTTGCTACATTTTGTTACGATCTTGGCCGACGGCTTCTTTGATCTCAGGCGCTGCCAGCCTCAGTGTTATTTGTTTATTAATCATTTGAAGTTGAATACATGGGGTTGTACGCTCAGACAGTAAAAATGACACATTAGTTGAGAAGTATTTTAGTGCTTCGAATCGATTCATTATTATTGACTTATTATTATTTACGTCTCATTCTATCTAAAAGTTGTAGACTTTCGGAGTTGTGAAATGCTTTAAATTCATTCTTAACATTATGAGTATCAAACCCTTTCAGTGCTAGTTGTAGATTTTTAAGTGTTTTATTGAGTTGTATCCGATGTTGGCATCCATTTGATTTCTTTTTTAATTTATTTTATTTGAAGTAATAAAGTTAGAAATCACAATTTTGTTATCAAACAATAGATCGTAATGTATCGATCCATTACAGCCATTCGTTAAAAAGTAGGGCAGGTTGCATGACACTCAATCACAAGTTTACCGGACAGTCCATAAAACGTGGGTTTACAGGACAGGGAGGCACGACGTCAGCTGTGTGTCGTAGACGGATGCTATTCCATAATACTGGACTAAACTATGACTCAAACGCCATGCAGACATGAGTAATAAAGGCTGAGCACACTCAGCCTCAGTCCACGCCCACAGGCCGCTCACCAACCTGCTGATGCATATTGCACATAAAAATGAAAAGCACTTTCTGGATCTAGTAATTCGTTCCAGATCATTCAAAACTTGGAATTCACAAACCTCCTTCTGGAAAGTAACCGCTGAAGATGCTCCCAAGTTCCGGTGGACAACTTGTCAAATCAAAGCAGATTAGACTTCAGTTTGACATCATCCCCAAGGTGGTTGTGGCTAAATCAATGTTCCATTAGTTATTCTTAATTAGATATGAGAAAATTTAGTTTTCTGTAGCCTGGAATGAAACATGAGGTTGGGAGTGGGAAATTTAAACCCATGTGTTTTCACTTCTAGTGTGTCGTCAGATTTTGTTTTTTAACCAAAATATTTATAAAATGACAATCTTTTTAAAAATAGCACCTAATTTAAAGAATAAGTATTACTAAGTATACTTTTGTTTATGCACAACACTGTCTAACACCTCCATTGTGCGTAACGTGTATTTCATCATCAGCAGGGTACTCAGTCTAGAACTGTATAGGTGTAGAGGTAAGCTTTAGAGGTAAAAAAAAGGAAGGCCTCTTTTTTTTATTTTTTGAAGGCTAGAGTGCACAACTGTATGCATACACTAGCATACATGCAAAAAAAAAAAAAAAACAATTAAAAAAAAAACAATTAAAAAAAACCGACCACACCTTGGTATTTAGTCTGTGTTAGTTGATGAGAAAGTGAAAACCTAAAACAAATATTCAGTGTCTGACAAAAACAATGTGAACTTCTGAAATAAAATGTCAGTGTCATTTTTGGGTGAACTATTCCATTAAGACCATCCCTTGGTAACTGAAATTTGTGCCAAAATAACAGTTATTGTTACTTCAGTAAAACTAGGAATTAGGCACTTCTCAAATGTAACTACGTGGCATTCTGATTCTGGAAGCTGTTTACTATGTTTGAATGAGATAGTCATTTTGATTGTGTGTTTTTTTTATTATTTTTTTTTTTATTATTCAATTATAGCAATAACTGGATTAACTATTGTGGCAGACATTATGATTACATCAGTGAATTTTGCCAAGGTTAGTTCCTTGTTTCAGAATAATGGAAATATAAGACTGTAATTTGAAGTAATATATGTGGAATAAGCAGTGGCGGGGCTTGACGGGGCTATAGCCCCATCAGAAACTTGCTTAGCCCTGGCACAGCCCCCCGGGGCTACATAAAAAAAAAAATAAAATAAAAAAACTTTAAAAAAGTGCCTAATATGTGGCCTATAAACAATTGATATTTTGGCGGAGGGGTAACTCAAGCAACTGAAGCATGCAACGCGCAAACAAGAGTTACGCCGGTGAACCTCAGTCAATTCACTATAGAGAAAGTGAAAGTAAAAAAAAAAAAACTGACGGCAAACGCTGCATTAACGGCGCATATTCTCTCTAAGACAACGAGAGACGAATCTACTTTAACATATGCTGATAACGGTATATAACCGTCTTAAATTATTCCCTTAATATTTCTCTTGTGGTTCGTTTAGTGAAAAACGTGAAGAAAACTATTTCGCGTTAAACAGGTTGTTTTTGGAAATCAGTGCATGAAATAAAGCTGCTCTGAATTTTCATTGATGATTGCAGTGTTAATAATTTTTAATTATTGGCCTATAATTCATTGTATAAATTAATAGACCTGTTAAAAAAAAAAAAAAAAAAAAAAAAAAACCTTTTTAAAAACATTTTCAATGAGGAGTAAGCTAATAGCCTAATCTTTTATTATCATCAGTGCATGCGGTGATGCGCTATGAAATTATTGCGGGGTAATAATTTCATGTAATTTAATAATAAAAGTAATCCAATAATAATAATAATATGCATAATAATACTAAGAATGTAACAGTCCTACATTAAATGGAAATGCTAAATCCTCTTAATATTGCCAATTTTTGATGCTTTTGGCAATATCTCTGGCTATCATCGACACATGATACGATGCAACTCAGCACGGGGAGGTTATCAATAAAACAAATAAATAAAACAATGAAAAAAGAAAAAATCCCTACTTTCTCTCTCTTCTATATGCTTTCATAAATTATATTACTTTGTAAGTGTCATATTTGGCAGTTGGCATTAGAAGTTATATTACTAATAACAGTGGCATATGAGAAATTCAATACCACAGAAAAAAAAAAAGTAAAATATGCCTTTTTTCGAAGCTGCTGTATATAAAAAACTGATAGCTAAAGTTTAGGCATTCAATACTTTCTCTCAATTTAATTAGTTTTTAGCACCCCCTCTGAACTGTTAAGTCATGAAATATGAAAGGTCATCTTCAGTCAGATAGTATATTAGTGTGTGTAGATGTGTGTTTTTGTGAGTTGAGCTCCCTGGCCCTCACCCAACTACATGTGACAAGAGCTTCAGAGAGACTTCGGTGGCAGACTGTGATGTCATTAGTCAGGGGGCACAAACACTTTGGGATGCCCACACACACTCGCTCACGGTCAGAAGAGGGGTCACTGTGGTGACAGGGGCCATGAATGGACTGATTCTCTCAGTCATGTGAGAGCACAGTGTGTGTGTTTGTTTTAGCGGCGCAGGAAAACATTTTTCCTTAGAAATGGGGAAAAAACACATACATGCACACCCCCATGGCTGACTGTATGGTTTAAAGAGCAGATTATATGGGAGAGCCAGTTAGCATTAAGAATTACATCTTTAGCTTCATAATCTTTTAGAAATAATAATAAATATGTTGTTTTTTTTTTAATGTCATCAAAATTGACCCTACCTACTGTCTTAATGCAAGTTTGAGGTCATGTTGCGCATGCTATTTTAAAGAAAAAAAGTTTGTCTTTGTAATCGTTCATCAAAATGATGTAACTTAGGTTTTTGTAATACTGTTAGTTATTGTAGGTAATGCAGCCTTTCTAAAATCTTGCCAGTAGTTCGTAATATAACTTTAATATTTTTATTAATTTTGATATATATTTGGAACTGACCTAACTATGCCTCTGTTTTCATGTTTTCCTAAACAGCTGTGTTGACTTTTGCAATTAAGTTAGTATTAAATATTACTAAATATACCATATTGTCACAGGAGCTTGAGAATTTTTTATTCTCCAATCAAGAAAAATCAGCTGGAAATCATTGATGCTTGTGAAAAGGTGGATGGCATCACATGAGAGGAATTACAAGTCGAGTACCTTGCGAGCAGCTTACATGCTTCTGATTGTTTTTTTTGTTTGTTTTTTTTTTTAATGTTGAAAAAATTGTTTGGCAAAAAAGTTTGTTTTTATAGTACAATGACCTCTTGTCAAAATATAAAGGAAAATGTAATGCCTAATGACATGACCCCTTAAATATTTAGATTCAATCCTCAATCAGATTTTTTTTTTTTTTTTTGTCTTTTAAACTATCAGATATAACAAGATGTACATAGCACATTTTACATAGCACATTGTTTAGCACATTAACACTAAAGAAAAAATTTAACAATCATTTTGTTGTGAAATATCAATTCTCTTTTGTCTAGTACTGTCTAATAATGTTTTCAAATGACACAAGAAGTGGGCTTATATGATAAATAGGCAAGGTTCACTTCCCTTGAAGGTTATGGCTTTGACAACATTCAATAGATTTGAAAAAGAAACATTTCTGTTGGGTTGCATCAGAGTGTTCTCAACTCTCATAGCGCTTTGTTAAAAGTGTGTGTTTCAGGAGGGAGTTCTTCACAATTGCAAACTCATTCAGGTCTGGTCTAGTGCCTTCATCTGTCTCTTTATCTGTGTGGTTAAGCCTCTGTAGGTTTATTCAGCGCATGGTTGCAGCTACAAGGTAGCCTAACATGGATCGTAGTGATGCGATTGAATTTTTTACAAATATTTTTGTAGCTGCTACCTTTTATTAGGTTGTAATCATGTACCCATTTGTTGAATGAAATATAACCTTATTTAGGCCTTACATAGATCTTTATTTTAACAAATGGGCACATGTTTTTATGCTTGTGGGAAGTGTCTAAAAAGGTTTTTAATCAAATGATACAAGTGGTTAATAGGAAAGAATCATGGTTCCGCTTTCATTTTATATGTTTGTGTCCATAATTTGATCAATTAGTGTCAGGACAGTCAGTGATTACAAGCCATCTGCATTCATTTCCTGTGGAACCCCAGCTGGGACGCATGATTGACAGTTTTAATTGAGTCCCGCTTTCTTACATATGTGGCCTCACATTTGCAGGCCTGATTGCCATGCATATACGTACTCACACACCTGTATGCACACCTGTGTACTTGAGAGGTTCTATGGCGAACAGAACTCTAAGCATGTCCACACTTGGAATACTACAATTCTCTGCATACGAGTCAGGACATGCTAAAGAATTCAGTATCGAGAAACGGGAAAGGAGGGAGTGAAACATACCAAGAGGAATAGATGGGAATGAATTAGAGAAAATAATGAAGGGAAAGTGTGTTAAAGGAAATAAATGATTGATTCATGAATGAGAATCTTTTTAAATATATGTGAACAGATGTTCATATTTAGTCGGAAATCCTTTGGGAAGCCATTACAAGCATGTATGTTATAATGTTTTTATTTGTGCCTGTTTTGAATGTGCCTTTGAGAGGCTAATCTTTGTAACTTGATTAAGTAAAGAAAAAAAATAAAGAAAAAATTAAAGTGGGCCAGTATTTCACATAAGCTCACATACTGGCTACTTAAAGCCCTCTTCTGGCCAAACCCCATTTTTTTAAGCATTAGTATTTTTATTTTTTCTACACATTCTTATGTAATAAGAAAAAATATCGGCTTAAATCAAATTAATAAACTCATAATAAAATTACGTAATATCTTGTCTCACTTCACCAGCATCACCATGACCCACTTTGCCAAAATGCCTCTGTTTTAAAGATAAAGAAGTGATTCTAGAAAAATTCTAGAGACTTTTTAATGAATACCAATATATGAAACAAAAGTCTAAATCTATCCTTTTCCCAATAAACAGTAATGAGAATAATGTTACATTAATTGAGCATTGCAGTCAAAACTGATTTGCCCTGCAATTTCTCTGTCTGTCTGTTTGTTCCTGATTGTCATATTACTGTGCATGCATTAAAAGCTGAATACAATGAACAAATTTGGATTTGTGTTGGATCACAGCTTGATCCAGTGTAAAATCTGAGTCATCATGCAAAACCCAATGAAAACCTTTGATGAAGAAGACGTGCCACATAATCGCACAGACACACAGATTTCTATTTCTCGAGAGTCCTAAATGAAAAGTGAGAAACCGCACAGCAGTCATCTGAAGTGGTGTGACAGCTGCTTTTGCGTTCACACTGTATCTTTCTGTTTTTCTCGTGTGTGTTGTGTGAGAGAGTGATGATTTGAAAATTTGTAATGTCTCTGCTTTCCGTCTGTCAGTTTTGGAAAATCTAATTGCGATTTTTTTTATTTTTATTTATTTATTTATTTATTTTATTTTTTTTTACCAATATTGCGATTGCGATTTAATATGCAATTATTTTTTTTTAAACTCTTTAAATCATTGTATAGTATGACCAACACAATATTAGATAGATTAAATATAAATGTTCTTTTCTGTAGGCCAGGCCTGTATGTTACGATGAAATTAGGTGATGCATGAATTGATATTAATGACATTATTTAACAACTACAATCAGTAGTATATGGACTGATTTGTTGAACTTCCAGCCTTGTAAGCATGTAATAATTATGACAGCATAAAGCACTGACAAATAAGCCTGGTGTAAACATCATTATGAAAGTCAGTAACAAATCACACAAACTGAAGTAGAACAAATCTGTTGCTTTACCACACTCAGTATTTAGGTAATTCAAAGTCACTGTAATAAACATTATGTAAACATGTGGATTGCACTTTTTAAACACTGTCTGTTAACTTTAGACAGACTTCAAATAAATAAATAAATAAGAATATATATATCATCATGTTTTCAACAGACGAGCTCAGTGAAATGTTCTATGATTGGGTGTTAATATTCTGTTCAGTAATTGGTTAAAGCCGACGTGGCTGCCGCTGCCGCTTACAAAAAGATAAAATATTTTTAACTTTGGCGGCGCCTGCAGCGAAGCGCCGTGCTCGTGGAAGCGGCATGATTTTGGGTGCACGAGCACCGCTTGCGCTCCACCTCCGCGCCGCCAGCGGCTTGCCGCTTTCCGCATGTCTCCCATTGAAAATGAACTAGACACTCGCGACTGCCGCGTCCCGTGTGAAAGGGTCTTAATATTAATATATTATGCTTTCTCTCGCCGTACTTTGATGTCATTCACCGATCGATCTTCGATTCGAACGCACCTCTTTACTCTCGCGTGTCATGTGACAGAGTGTAATTGCTGAGACTGCGGTTGAAAATTCGCGTTTTTTCATATCGCGATATTATCGCAAATGCAATTAATCATTCAGCCCTAATCAGTTCTTGCATAACTTTCTCATGTAGACGCATATCACAACTTTATTCAGACATGCACGTACAGTTAGTTGTAGAGGAAGAGAGAGAGAGACACTTGTGTGCTCCACCCACGGCTAAAACGGGACCTTTGTTCAGTCAGGCATCGGTATGTAACTGATTAACGTCTTTTTTAGTGTGCGTGTGTATTTTTTGAAATTTTGCCACCGTGGCACAGCACTGAAAGGGCAGCTGCACAATGGACTCTAAATTTAAAGGTCAAAAGAATAGTTAACCTAACAATAAAGAGAGGGAAAAAAATATATATATATAATATATATATATATATATATACTGCCAAAAGTATTGGGTCACCGCCTTCTAATGAACAGGTTTGACTACTTTAGTAATTTCCAAGAGTACAAATCTTAATGTTTAAGCATATAATGATATTCTAGGGAATTGTGTGCTTCTAATTTTAAAGCAACAGTTTGGACAGGACCCTTTTCTATTCTAACATGACAATGCCTCTGTGTATAAGGCAAGGTTCAAAAAGAAATGATTGATTTAGTCAGTGTGGAAGAACTTGACTGGTCTGCAGAAAGCCAAGTCCTAATCCAAGCTGAACACCTCTGGTGTGACTTTAAATGCAGATCCAAAAACTCATCACCAAACACCAATGACTTGTACATACACTATATGGACAAACGTTTTGGGACACCCCCTTCTTTAGAACAGAAAAAGGCACTTCCAAAACTGTGGCAACAAAGATGGAAACATAATTCATGTATTTAAAAATTGTATTTCCATCTCTGTTGCAACAGGTTTGGAAGTGTCTAAAATGGCTGTACCCATATGTACAAGTCATTGGTGTTTGGTAAAGAGTTTTTGGCTCAAGGTCTGCATTTAAAGTCACACCAGAGGTGTTTAGCTTGGATTAGGACTTGGCTTTCTGCAGACCAGTCAAGTTCTTCCACACTGACTAAATCAATCATTTCTTTTTGAACCTTGTCTTATACACAGAGGCATTGTCATGTTAGAATAGAAAAGGGTCCTGTCCAAACTGTTGCTTTAAAATTAGAAGCACACAATTCCCTAGAATATCATTATATGCTTAAACATTAAGATTTGTACTCGTGGAATTTACTAAAGTAGTCAAACCTGTTCATTAGAAGGGGGTGACCCAATACTTTTGGCAATATAATGCAATATAGTGTATATATGTGTGTATATATATATATATATATATATATATATATATATATATATATATATATATATATATATATATATATATATATATATATATATATATATATATATATATATATTACACTTATCTACTTTCATTTAATTTAACCTCATTGTTCCAAAGAAAAAAGACCATGAAACACAAAGACATTTGTTGAATAAAATCCTGGCCACTTTTTGAAAATAAGAAGACTATTGGCTGTCAAGCTTCAAAATGGGGCCACCCCATATGGGCAACCGTGCCATAAAAAATGGCTTTGTGTAAGAAATAATAGTGAAATTGAAATTTACCCAATTTTTTTCATCCAGTGAACTGTTCCCATTGCAGCTGGCACACAGACGGGAAAAAGATATGAAATTTAAAATGGTTTGGATATTTGTACTGAGCTGTCATAGAAGTACGAAGTGTAAGGGTCAGTGTGACAACTACAATACTGTCTTTGTGTTTTATAAAGTTGTGGCTAAGCATGATATTGTACACATCTTTTTAGACTTGCCACTGTTAACTGTTTTGACAAAACACATTAGATGTCATAATCACAATTTTACTGCATGAAAACTTTACAACTGCTTGTGCTTTTTTTCTCACTGTTTAGAGAGACTTTACAATTATAATTACACAAGCAGCCAACTCTGAGATCATCATTAGTTTCTGTAAATTATAATGATATAAATGGAAAACATGTTGATCATAATTATTATGAACAAAGTCAATTGAGCTGAATGATGCTACCTTTGGTACAAATTCAACCTATACTTCTAAGTTATTTCTAAGTTATCTGTATGAAGTATGTCTCCTTTCATGATTAAAATGGATTCTTGTTTTTAGTTGCATTGTGTTGCACAACTTGCATCCGGTGTAGACACAGTGAATGATCATTGTTGAAGCATTAATATTTATACATTACTTCCTGTTCAATCATGCTCCGATCATAAATGCTTCCTGAAGTTTTTATGTAACTTGTTCTTACAAGAGTGATATTTTTCTGGTTGACAGGGTTTAGGGTTTTGTCTGTGTGTCTGTGTCTGTCTGTCTGTGTGTGTGTGTGTGTGTGTGTGTGTGTGTGTGTGTGTGTGTGTGTGTGTGTGTGTCAGAAGTGTTGTGGGAAGAAGGATGTAGTTCTATGCGGAATCTGGATTCCTAACATTCCAGTGTGAGAGCGGGAGGTAGATCAGGACAGATGAGGAAAAGAGAGGATACCTCCGTGTTGGAGGGCCATAAAGCTTGTACCTCTAACTGTGCCTCTCTCTGTTTGCTCTGTGATAAGGACACAGTGGTTGGTGTGTGTTCATGTGTGTACAAATGCAGAATGGTTATGCTCTCCTGCCTGAGTGTGTCTGTTTGTCTGAGAGTGTACGTAAGCAGTGGTGCTCGAAGCATCTTGCAATGCGTGTGTGTATACGTCACTGCTTTGTGTGTTTGGTTCTGCTAGGATTGTTCCCTTAGTTGTGTGTGTGTGTGCCTACTTAAGCATATTTTGGGGACAAATTTTGTATCATAAGAAAGTGGACATAAGACAGCTAAACCTGACAAAACTTCGCAAAAAACCCATTAAGGGGAAGTCCTCATTTGTAAAAAGGTATAAAAATTAGATAAATAACGTTTGTTAAAATGCAGAAAGTTTTCTGATAGGGTTAGGATGTGGGTAAGGGTTGTAACTAGCTGTATGTATAAATAACAGTCCTCATTTTACGTAGATTAAAAAAAAAAAAAAAACTCTGTGTGTGCTCGCTTTTCATAAGAGACTAACCATTTTCTCCCACTAAAATCAGACCAAGCCTTTCTGGGCCAGCATTTGACGTCCACTTCTCTTGCCACAAAAAGTACTATGCTGGTGCTATTGTACAGCGGGGTGCAGATATAGTTATACTATGTTTTTTTTTACATTTTTTTTTTATATACACTATGATAGTGAAAGATAGCTGTATTAAAATATCTCTGTATTTTTATGGTATTTCAAAGAATGACAATAACAAAGAAGCATAGTACTTTGAAGCACTTAAAGTACATAAAAGAATACTATAGTTTTATGATGGCAAAATCATGGCATTGCAAGCTTGGGCAATGAGCACATGCCCAAAAAACCTACTAATGCTATCCTTAGTAAAACACTGTTTGTGAATGTAACACAGAATTCAGAGAATATCTGTGTGTTTTCAAGCAAACGTAAAACATTTCCTTTAAAGTCAGTTTTACAGTTACCCAGCATAACCAATTTGTCACATCACCCTGTTCTGGTTTCCAGTAACCTTAGTGATTGTTCCTATCAAAAGTTGTGTTTTCATGACGACGGGTTTAAATATCTGTGTCCTGAGCATTTCAAATGGATTCGTTAAGACTTATTACAACATTTATGAACAAGACTGTTACCACTGCTAAAACTTTCATGTTGCTTAAGCTAAATTCTGACATTATCATCTGAATGTTACAGCAGAAATACACTGCAAAAAGTGATTTTCAAAAAAAGTGAGTGCCAATGTGGCAATAAAAATAAACCTGTTTTTCCTTTGAATTAAGATTATTTTTCTTAACCCACTGGCACTTTTTTTTTGCATTGTAGAGACTCATCAGACCAGGCAACCAGGTGTGGTCTTCTGCTTCTGTAGTTCATCTGCTTCAAAGTTCGATGTGTTGTGCATTCAGAGATGCTCTTCTGCATACCTTTGTTGTAACGAGTGGTTACAAGTTACTGTTGCCTTTCTATCAGCTCGAACCAATCTGGACATTCTCTTATGACCTATAGCATCAACAAAGCATTTTTGCCCACAGAACTGCAACTCACTGGATGTTTTTTTTTTTTTTTTTTCAGACCATTCTCTATAAACCCCAGAGATGGTTATGCATGTAAATCCCAGTAGATCAGCTGTTTATGAAATGCTAAAACCAGCCCGTCTAACACCAACAACCATGCCACATTTAAAGTCACTTAAATCACCTTTCTTCCCGTGCTCAGTTTGCACTTCAGCAGATTGTTTTGACCATGTCTACATGCCTAAATGTATTGCAAATGGCTGATTAGATATTTGCGTTAATGAGCAATTGAACAAATGCACCTAATTAAGTGGTGAGTGTGTTAGTAAAGGTTTTTATTTATTTATTTATATATATATTTTTTTTTTGCCAAACATTAATAAAGTCAAATTATCCAGAATAACCAGGGGTGATACTGTACTATAAACTATTAGCTCCATGAGTTGCTGTCTCTGCTGATGTGAGGACACTCACTGTCCTTCATTTCTGACTCCTTTCATCTCAGATATTCTCATCTGCATCCTCTCTGTCTTTCTGTCAGATGCAGCATCCTCTTCATCCCATCATGGAGCTGGCTGAGAAATAAGAGACTGCAGAGACAGCAGGTGTGTGTGTGTGTGTGTCTGTGTCTGTGTGTCTGTGTGTGTGTGCACTGACAGACTAGAATACAAAGAGTCCACTGTAAGCAATTGGAACAGGTAGGGGAAAAAGTGAAACTTAAGGAAGTACTGGCAATTCCATGAATTTAGTATGATTGGTCTTCCATTGCATTTTTTAAAAATTATTATTTATTCAACATAAAAATATAATATCTTTTGGATAGCATATTGGATACAAAAAAAAAAAAAAACAGAGTGTGAAACTGCAAACTGCAAAGCCTTCTCCCTAAAAAGAATTCCATGGCTAGGACGTAAAATGGCTGCAGAAACCCCAAGAGGGTGCTATCAGAGATATCTGTTGAATCAAAGGAAAAGCAAGTCTTTTAGCTAAACATTGACCTGCAATGTAAATAGATAGATAGATAGATAATTAGATAGATACATACATACTTAGTTAGTTAGTTAGTTAGTTAGTTAGTTAGTCATAGCTGTTTAGTGGTCCCAAACTAGTCCAGGTGATTTCATATGCCACACAGTTCCAATGGAGTAGTGACCTAAATTCCTCCAATGTTCACTACAGTAAACCCTTCCCGGTCACCCAAGGAGATCAGTTAGAGTCAGAGGTAAAGGTAGATCAGAAGATAAAAAAAAACATGTCACGTTGGTTTTAAATGTCATGATTGTCGTTTAAGGGCACTTTGGTGCTTGTGCATGCTGGGTGTCACTGACTTGTATGGTTCTTAGCATGAGTAGGACAGATTACGAGGTGCAAGTTCACCCAGTTCCACATTAGCTGTTCCCTTGGGGGAGATTCATCTTCATATTTTTTTAATGTCTGCAGGTTTTGTGCCAAAATGGTCTGGTATTTGGCACTATACATGATTCCTTCTATATTTAATGCCCTATAATGCTTGCACCACCCTGCTTAATCTTGGATATGATTTGGTTTGGTTGATGACCAACTTGTTTTTACATTTACATTACATTACATTTAGTCATTTTGCAGACGCTTTTATCCAAAGCGACTTACAATTGGGGAATACATAAAGCGATTCGTCTTGAAGAGGCAATCAGACAGAGGAAGTGCTCGTAACAACAAGTCTCAGGCATTGTTCAAATAAGTACAAGCTAGAAAGGAAAGGAATAAATAAAGAGAAAGAAAGTATTTTTTTTTTTTTTTTTTTTTAAAGTTTAGGGTGAAGTCAAGTAGTGCTGAAAGAGATGAGTTTTCAGTTGTTGCTTGAAGATTGATAGGGATCCAGCATTCCGGATAGGGGTGGGAAGATCATTCCACCAGCCAGGAATGGTGAATGAGAATGTTCTGGAGAGTGATTTTGAGCCTCTCTGTGATGGTACCACGAGGCGTCGCTCACTAGCAGATCTCAGACTTCTGGAGGGGGTGTAGATTCGTAATAGTGAGTTTTTGTGCCATACCTTTGAAAATTGTGGCCCAAAAATTCAATTTAGTTTCATCAGACCATAAAACATTTTTCTACATGGTTTTGGCAAAATGTAGATGGGCTTAGATGTTTTTGACAGGTGCCCTGTTCTTTGGAAGGTCATTGCGATATGTCCCATTGTCTCCACTTGTTGTTGATGGCCTTAGGCTGGGTACACACCACAAGATAATCGGGCCGATTTTTCTCCTTCTGACAAACCTAGGCAATGTCCCGAAAATCTTGGTGGTTCTAAAGATTATCTTATCAGATTGTCCTGTGGTGTGAGGTGTGTTAAGAGTGACTAAATCTGCTCTGAAGAACGTCGGAGGCGCCCCGATCGTGAATCATAAATATTCAACAATGCGCGTACGAGCTGGAGATTACCACGTGAAATGAAACAATATCCAATCAGAAAGCGAGCTGACAGAAGACGCATAACAAGCATAACAAACGCAGTCATGGCACAGCACAAAAGGATTTGGACAGCAGAGATAAAGGAGGAGAAGCTTGTCGATTTGTGGCAACAGCTCGAGTGTTTATACAACGTGTCCTGTAAAACATATTTATTCTCAAATCTCGAGAGATTTTGCGAGATTTCACGTTTTCACAGTCGGGACTCTGGTTGAAAATCTGTTGGTGTGTGGTGTGCTGTCTTTGTCACATCGTGGCACACCACAAACTATAGGAGCAAAACGGTTCAATCTAGGATTTTTTGTCGTCCTGTTTGTGGTATCTCACATTTTGAATATTGTATAAGATTTTAAAAATCTTTGTGTGTACCCAGCCTTACCCAGTGTTCCATTGCAGGTCAAATGTTTTGGAAATAATACTTTTGTACCCTTCTCCTGATTGGTACCTCTTCACAATCCCACGCATCCTTTGTAAGCTGTTTGCAGGCCATGGCTTCAGTAATAATATGTAACCAAGAAGATGCTAAGAAAATCCTATAGAAGCATCTAATTTTAATTTAGTTTTAATTGGTATCACTTAAATGATGACCGGAGGTGATTGTTTAATTCCAAACCATGCCCAAACCATGGAAACAGATAATTCATCCATCAAGATTCCTTTGTTTGTTACATGAATTTTGTTGGTTTAATATTACATTAAAGGTGGAAAACATCTGACATGATTTTACTTGAATTCATTTTTTACTTCTCAAAAAGCTGCAATTTTAACAAAGTTGTACAGACTTTTTATATGCACTGTATTCATCGTCTGACACAAACAGGTTTCCGGAAATAGATTATTATACAATGTTGAGCTCTGCTCTGATTGGCTGTTTCACAGTGCAGCTCATTTCAGTAGCTCACACAGCAGGGAGGAAAATATACTGTATATTTCAATACTTTCTCTCGCAGTTATATCGTCGGGTAATTATACTGGATATAAATTGCGGGCATCAGGGAGCCACTATTAATATGCTGGGCACTAAAACTGCTTTGGACTGCACGATCGCTTTTTAGTTTCACTTTCGCTTTCGAGATTCGCGATCGCACGAACTCTGTTTATACTATGGAGCGGCAGTACTTACCACACATTTTACAAGATCAGATGATTGTCAGTGGTGCTCAGGATCTGTAAATCATTCGCCATCAT
The DNA here is from genome assembly GCA_039654775.1 of Spinibarbus caldwelli. Lineage (NCBI taxonomy): Eukaryota > Metazoa > Chordata > Actinopteri > Cypriniformes > Cyprinidae > Spinibarbus > Spinibarbus caldwelli. The sequence continues at coordinate 24,801,513 of CM077253.1, read as the reverse complement.
CCTCAGTCATCTCTCCTTACTCTGTTTATGTGGTAAGTGAAATCTTATGTACTGCAATGTAACAGGCTACCGCTAGCAAGGAGCTAACCATGTTCCTTTAGTGGCTCGCGTTATTTTATTAGAACACGTTATTTGCTTTCTGTGCCTTTCTGAATACAGACACCAACCCATCCCTGCACTTCACATCCCCTGCACAGCCTGGAACATAACATTTATTTCCATGATCTGCCATTTTCGCTGTTGTCCTCGTTTGTTTCTTCACAGTACCTGCAGAACTTCTGATGGTTCGGCTGGCCTAGTACATGGGCGGGTATATGCAAATGTTGGGGGCGTAACTATTAGTGATCCTGACTGTTACGTCACAGTCGGTGTTATGTTCTGATTCACCTATTTTTCAGTGGTCTTTTTTATTCACGAGATTTACATAAGAAGGAGGAAACAATGGTGTTTGAGGCTCACGGTATGTCATTTCCACGTACAGAACTCTTATTATTCAACTATGCCAAGGTAAATACAGTTTTCCATTCTATGGCACCTTTAAAACTTTAAGCTTTTAAAACTATTGTTAACTTTTTATTTATTTATTTTTTTGTTTAATTTGTAATGACTAGTTTCATAATATAGCCTATAGTTCATATGATTATGCTAAACCGTAGTTAGTAATGACAGATGTCCCCTTGTCCATGAGTCTTGAATCCTTGGCAACAGTGTATGTAGATATTTGTGTTTGTGTTAGTTGTGTTTGCATTTTTTTATGATTGGTCATTTTTTCTGTTTGAATGTTAGAAGGAAGGATGCGTAGAACGACAGAGGAGATGCATAGAGCAAAGTAATGCAGAGATAATGTGATGTCAAAGTGGTATTTTTATCAGTTTCTGCTTCGTAGAATCAGATAGGGAAATTTGCATGTGCTTTTCCCATTTGCCTATGAGAGTGCAAGAAAGAGCCTATGGTTCATGTATTTTTTAAAAAAATTTTTTTATTTTATTTTATTTTTTTAATTGTGAATGTGCGACAAAAAGTCTTTCTGTGACCTCTGTTGAACCCACCACTGTGTGCGTGGGGGTGTGTGTGCACACCCACCATGCTTTTTTAGTACAGAGGTCTTTTGTTCCTCTCTGGTAAAGAAACTAATGCAAGTGTATTCTCTCTCTCAAAGAAGCAATTCATTTTCACAACATGACAACATTGGGGAGGCTTTATATTGCTTTACCATCACACTGCGTCTGAAATAGAGGAAGTGTCACATAACTGATATTTTTGCTTGATTTCCTTCTCCACATGGTGAAATAACAGTTTACAAGAGTGAAACTTACATGAAAGTTCTAGCTGAATTGTGTTACTAATTCGTTAATGGCTTGGTGGCGGTGTCTGAAAGCATGTGTTTTAGACACACTGGAAACCCTATTTTTCACAGGATAATAATGGATTCATGCACAAAGTGCTGGAAAATGTTTTGTTTCTGTGAGATTTTTTTCTCTCTCCCCTTTTATTAGTGGCCCAAGCACAAAATGTTGGTATTTGGTATCGTTTCATATTTTTATCTACCATGAATTCCTTGAATCATGCTCTAGAGATTCAACATTCCCTTGTTTTTTCCCCCAGCATATCATTAAAACAATTTGTGAACTAATCCTAGGTTTTTAGTCCGATATTTAACTCTACATTACCCTACATTATTTTACACGTTATTGATTCGATTGCTGCTCGTGACTGCACTGAATTGACATACTTAATGGGCATGAGAAGTACCAAATATACTGGTAAAAAAGTGTACAGTATTAACTGGTTAATAAGCTTGTAAATTGATCATTTAAATTATGAGCTAAATAGATGTTTACTGCTTGGACCCTGGTAATTGCTTGCTGCTATATTGTTGGGATTGTATTTGTGCTGCTGACATGACTTTTTTAAATGGCTGCCTGGTGTACTTGATTCAGATAATAATAAAGAACACTTTGACATCACAAATCTTTTAACTGATGCCATAATGGGAGTCAAACTACTAACAGATTAGTGCCAGGGTGGGGGGCTCTAAATCCAATCTCTTGCTGAGAACTTTTACAGCTTAATGATCTCCCCACCCCCGTCCACCTCTGTCTTTCTTTTTCAGGCTTTCTTCCACTTTAACTATCCTTTTCTTCCTTATTGTATCTGACACAAGATTGAAGCATTTTGTATGTGGAGCCTTCACCATTCTTCATTTTCATTAAAGTGGCAACACAAGTGGCATTAAATCCGTTGATACAGTAACATCTCTACAGTTTGTAGCATACTTGTATTGCTGAGGGCTGGATAGAACAAAATGTCACTACATATATTAAACAAAACATTTAACAAAAAGCAGACATTTTAAATGATAAAACAATGTATCTAGGTCTACTTTTAAATAAGAAGGCTACAAGTCTTGGAAAAATACTTTTAAGATGAAAAAGTATTATAATAATTTTATGTTTGTTTTTCGTGTTGCTTTGATTCCTTAAAAGCATTAAGATTAGAACAGATTAGAAACATCATTGAAAAGGTTCATAAAAACCACTGACCAAGTTTTTCTAAAATTACTTCACATTTACAAATGTTGACTCTACAAATAAACAATTCATGTGACATTTCTCTAGTAAAGAAGTCAGAGGATACTGGATTATGGGCCTTTCATTCTGTCCAAATAAGTTTAATCAGCGGAACAGTGACCATAGTTATGGCATCGCTATCCGGAAACTGCCTGGATTTAGTGCTGCACTTGTCTCTGATGAGTCAAGGCATTTTGAATGTGTTTCCTGCACATTTGGTCCCTCAGTCTTTGTTGTGTTTATAATGTAGCCTAATCTGCTTTATGTGCACATTCATCAGTGTTTTTAAGATTTGTGGGCTGTTTGAATATGTGGGGGCTGGGGGTGGAAGTGGAGGGTTAACTCAGTCACTGCTTCTGTATTTTTTTTTTTTTAGCATTTGCGTGTGGCTGGGTCATAAGGTCTTCCATTAGTCATGGTACTTTTGAGAGAGAAAGAGAGAGAGCCCAAGCATACTGTTGTGTCTGAGTATAATAGGGAGCGAAAACTTCCTGTTTTGTTTGTATCAAAAGATTAATCAGTGGCAAAACCTTACTGTCCTTACTATTTACTGTTTAATGCCCCTCATTTCTCTCAAATTCAGATTTCTTTATTAGCATATAAGCATTACAGGAAGTAATGCTTATAAACAAATAACCAAAAACAATATGAGCTCATATGTTCTGTACATATATATAGAAGTAGTGTTGTTTTTGGCGGCCTGCTTTAATTTTAGTTTTAGTCTTTGTGTGAAGCTGTCATTTTAGTTTTTATTAGTTTGTCACGTTCATACTCTTTTTAGTCTAGTCAAGTTTCAGTCAACTAAAAGTCTGAGCATTTTAGTCTTATTTTAGTCTTATTTTAGAATTATCCATGACTATTTTCGCCTAGTTTTAGTCGACGAAAACTGATGACATTTTAGTCTAGTTTTAGGCGACGAAAATTGATGACATTTAGTCTAGTTTTAGTCAATGAAAATTGTATTTTAGTCTCTTTTTAGTAATGCAATTCTATTTAACCCAGTAAATATAGTATAAGTACCTAGTAGTATAGACGAAACCAAAATTTTCTTTTAGCCAAACCCATTTCAAACAAAGTTATCTTATTATATTATTGTTACCTTATAGACTCAACAATACATCCATTCCAGACATGGAAGACACTCTGATTTGAATTTACAACATTTATTTTACCAACCAAACATGTTAGAAGTACACACACATAAATTAAAATAAAATAAATAAAAACATTAAATAAAATACATAAAATAGCATCACATGACAATGCCAGAAAAAAATAATAATAATACATTCAAGTTTAACAAAGAGAAACAAGGTGCTTGAATGCTCGAGCTACAATAACGTACAAAAAAAAATGCAAATAAAATGTGTGTCTGTTACTTGTATTGCTTGTAAACTGAAGTCAGATTTTGCATCATAAAAACTATTAAAAGATATAACACTAAAAATGGTTTGGACCTTAGAGAGATATAATGGGATGGGAAGCACTGGCCTTGAGATGTCTCTTAAGGTTCGTGGTGTTTTTTCCTGTGATTTTGTGGCCGCATTTCTCCCCATCTTTCTCCACAACACATTCCGTTTTCTTTTCCACTTCTATGTAATGAAAGTTTTACCAAATGTCTTTTCTTCTGTTTCTCCCAAAGACAAACCCCGGCTGGCCGGCCATCGGTCCCTTTCTCTGTGCAATGTTAATTTCGTCAACGAAGACGATGACGAAAAATATTCGTTAACGAACTTTTTTTTTTTTTTTTCTGTGACTAAGACGAGACGTTGACAAGCTAAAAATAATATCTGATGATAAAAACTATGACGAAATGTATGCTGCGTCTTCCTTAACAAGACGAGACGGGACTAGAATGTTATTTACGGACTACCGGACATTGAAAATACATCATACAGGCTAAGGCTATGTTCACACTTGGCGTCTTTTTTTGAAGCTGCCGGCGTCTGTTTTACATTATAATGCTATGAAATAAACCATTGCTGCGTCCCAATTCGCCTGCTTATACTATGCCCTAAAAGTATATACTCTTTTTGTGAAGAAAAAGTACATACTTTTGAGTATGTAGCAGAATAGTAGGCAAGCTTTGGGACATACTACTTCGTCCTTCTTTAACGGACGCTCTGTTGCTTAGTTACGTGCATCCTGTAACTGTTTAAACTGTCAATCATCTTGTCACAGTTAACATCATCCACATTTCGTTTAATTTGATTTCCTACCATATTGGAGAGAAATAAAGAAGCACATCGCGGGTCTTTCATGCCGAGAACTCCGCTCATGTATTTGCATAATGATGCATTTCAAAGTTAATGACCAAACGCATCATTATAAAAGTTCACAGTGTTGCTGCAGATGAAGTATAACATGGATAACATTTAACTGATATTTTTTTCATCAGATTAGACATTGATTATTTATCACTCAAATCCCTTTCTCTACCTGTCCGTTGGTCGCGCATATCCACCATGTTTGTAGTTTTTAACACTTTTTATGCGTGTTTGTAGTTCTAATCGAATCTTCGTCCACCACGCAATGTGTTGTGGGCAATATTAGCCGTTAGAGTGTGCATCGATCTGCACTTCGAATTCTAACCGGAAGTAGTAGACCATCCGGGAATCTTTGGCATATTTTTTTTTTAAACATACTATGATTTGGGACATACTAATTCTATTTTCGAATACTATTTAGGACGGATAGTATGCGAATTGGGACACGTTTTCAAAAAAAGTCCAGAGCGCTTTTTAAAACGCAACCGCCGGCGTCTTTTTCTTCAGCTCAGAGCGTATTTTCAAGTTGAAAAAATTTTAACTTTTCTGAAAAAAAAAAACCACCCTATGTCAAGCGCCATTTTGACAGCTGACCAATGAAAAGCGAGTGGCGAGTCGTTTCCATAACAACAAAAACAACAAGCAAAAAGGAGAAGATAGCTGGTAGACAGATCGTACTAGTTTCGGAGCATAAGGAGTTGTATGAAACCGTGCATCATCCAACCGGAGCTCCTGGACTGGACTAAATTGTGGGAAGCACTATACAGTTTACTTCCCCGTATAATGTCGCGCTCCCACAAACGTCGTTGTGAACCGATACCCTCCCCGTTATTCAAAAGCCGACATTTCTGCAGCACACAGCGCTAGGCTACCGTTGCAGCTGTTGTTATAGCAACAAAAGACTCCCTCGGCTGCTATTTGTAACCAAAACGCTGCCAGCTTTTTATTTTACTAAAAAAGCGCTCTTGTCAACTTTTTCTAGTCAAAAAAGACGCCAAGTGTGAACACGGCCTAAGTTAACTGTCTTGTCTTTCAAAATGTGCGTCCTTGTCATTGGATTGCGATCGGATGAGGGGCGTTTGCGTATCTAGTCTCAGTATGGCAGCCGCAGTGGACGGACAGGCTACCAAAAGGCGAACTAGCGGTCTGAAACAATGGCCTCAGGTTTGAGATAGGGTGACCTGACGTCCCGTTTTTCCCGGGAATCACAATTCTTTGTCGATTAATTTAAAGTTAGTGAAGGAGGGAGAGGCGGAATTGCGCTGATAGAAGTGCTCTCTCTCTCGCGCACGCTCCACTTTTTCAGTTCTCAGTGCTCAAACACACACACAGCAGTCCAACTGTCCATCGTGTAGAGTATCTCACATAAATACAGTCAGTTATGGCTTAAGTGAACGTAAACAGGTGGATGAAAACTGAATGTGTGTCAGTATAACATGCATGCCTTCTGCCTTAAAGGGACAGCATTCCTAATTAAATACCCATCTGTGTCATTAATGTTAACCAACAAAAGATGGTAAATAAATGTAAACATGTTAAGTAAGCCTACTGTATCTTAAAAATTAGTTTAATTTGTATCTCAACCCAAAAATGAAAATTGTCATCATTTATTCCAGTTTTTCCCAATTCAATCCTTGATTCAAATTTCTCATGAGCTTAATTGATTTGGTCTAAAAAGAGAAGAATTAATGACTATTTCTGTTAGAAGACTACATATAAAATAGCTACCTAAATAAATGTTGGTAACTGCAGTTTGACTAAAAGTAATGACTAAAAGTAATGGCTAAAAGTTTGACAAAAATGTAATGACTTTTCATCGACTAAAACCATGAAAGACTCAAATGACTAAAATGTGACTAAGACTATTAAGCATTTTCGTCTCAAGACTAAGACTAAATCAAAAATGCCTGTCAAAATTAACACTGTCTCTGTGTCAGACTTAACTTTGTTTGTTGTCGTCTTCTAAATAATGCCGCGAGTGGGGCTTGAGGAAGTGACGTCGCCTGCGTCTGCGCAGTGCGACCTAACGCAGTCCCTGAAGTGAGACACAGGAAACAGAAATACTGCAAAATAATAATAGTAACGTGACTAAACGAGACGAAATAACGTTATAACATTTTGTTTCGTCTCGTTTTGGTCAACAAAAATGAAGAGACATTTTAGCATAGTTTTTATTTTGTAAACTACATTTAGTCTTGTTTTTATTCATCAACAATATTGCATCTAACTGAACTGACCTGATGCAGCCCCTGAAGTGAGACACAGGAAACAGAAATACTGCAAAATAATAATAGTAACGTGACTAAACGAGACAAAATAACGTTATAACATTTTGTTTCGTCTCGTTTTGGTCAACGAAAAGGAAAAGACATTTTAGCATAGTTTTTATTTTGTAAACCACATTTAGTCTCGTTTTTATTCGTCAACAATATTGCATTATACATTTAATTATAGTCATCGTCACATGACCAGCATTTACGTTGCGTCTCGTCTTGTTTTCGTCACATGATAAAGGTTCGTTGACGACGATATTTAGTCATAATTTTCGTTGACGAAAGCAACACTATATAGAAGTATCATTTTATGCTTGGCAGGTTTATACTTGATGTGTTCATTCAGTGTCTCTTGTGGCAGCTGTGTAAATGCAGTGACACTAAGGAGGAAGTGGCATCTTAAAATTTTACATTTCTCGTTTTCATTCAGTGAAAGGAACTCAGAGATAAATAGTTTTATTTTTCTTGAGTTGAGTCTCTTAAAAAGGAGTATTTTTAGCAGTGAAGGAGGAAGTGCATCTCTGTCTCGACCTGCCCTGGTGTGCAGTGATTGCAAATCCACTTTTTTTTAGTAGCCATGTCTTTTTTATGTCTTCCTGTGGCCAGTTGGTGGTCACTGATTCTGTACTTTGTGCCCTTTCTATGTTCTTTCTGTGACAGAGAAGAGATATTTGACTAGGCTGTACTTTTAGATCCAGATTTAATTTGCCTTTGGGTTTTTGTTTGTTTTCTCCAGTGTTCTATGTGCAGTAAGTATCTCTCTGTAAATTCATAATTTCCTTTAATCTAAAATACTGTTGTGGTTCATTAATATTGGGAGTGTTGTTTGTGGGGTGTGGTACAGGCAGGCAGAGAGGATGTTTCTGTGGATTCAGTTCAGTTGTGATTTAAGGCCTTTATATGGTAGGGCATCTTCCCATCTACAATGTAAGTATATCAAGAATTGTAATTTTTAAAGAATTTTAAAAACTTTTAAAAATGTTTTAATTAAATTTAAAGGTAGGCAAACTATGTCCGCCTACACACAAGAAGAATTTTTATGCCGAGTTCTGTGCGGAGACCTTCAGTAGAATGCATTATGGCTGTAATTACTAAATGGACTCCGCACCTCACTCCCAATTAGGGCCATGGGGAATATGACACTGTCAAATATTCAAATCTGTCAAATTTTGATTTGCATAATAATTTCATTTGAATGGCATACAGTGCCCTGCAAGCTTTCACAAGTAGACTCCTTATTGACAAATTAAAGAGGTAGATATTAATAAGGATACTGTAAGGTGTGCTAAAGTAAATTTAAGTCTTTGATCCTGATTTCTGTTTTTGATTTCTAGAGCCCATTCATGACAGCATTGATTTAGGATGTTGTTTTGAAAATCTGGACTTTCAGATTGGTCCAGGAGCTCTGCAATTCAATAATAGAAATATTAAATAAGTTTGGGCTGAGACTGCAGCCATGTCTTACTTTTATGAAAAGTATTCTGTTCTTTTCTGACCAGTTTTTACTGCATATTTGTTTTGTATGTACATATACATTTCATTAGGTCATATACCTTTTCTCATATGCTTTATTATCTCTCCCATAGAACCTTCAGTAAAAACTTCTTAATATAATTTTTTTTTTTTTTTTCCATTATGAAGAACCTTTATTGCAGTGGAAAGTTTCCATGGATGTTAAAGGTTCTTTGTGGAACTAAAGATTCCAATAAAATAACCTTTTTTAGAAGAATGTATCTGCTCTTAATACTGCTTTAAACAAACCCCTATGATCTTAACTACTGAACTTTAGTGCATACCTCATTGATACCATATATCAGGGGTTTCCAAATTTCCATTCCAGAACCCACTTAAACAGGTATAGTGTACTTCAAGACCCACCAAAAATATGGGAAGTATAGAGAGAGGGGGAAAAAAAACACACACTAGAGTTTTCACACAAGCTGCAAAACACATGAAATGTTTATTCATTCTTCTGTAGTTGACATTCTCCTGCTTGATCACTGGCTTTTTAAGAACAGTGGAAAGCTTTCTGATTACTTGATCACAGTCGATCAGAGCACTAGTTCACAAAGTGCTCTCTTAAGGACCAACATAGAGGGTAAAACCTCAGCACACAGTAGCTCTTAACAAATGGTGCCGTTAGCAGGGAGAGGTTAGAGGTCTGAGAACGTCAGTGCTTTTGAGCTGTGGTGGATGTGGAGGTTGGGATTCCTGAAGCTCTTCACAGCATAGAGTTATTTGAACCTCTTGATATGAGCTATAATGGATGTGGTGCACTGTGGCCTGTCTAAAAGCAGACAAAGTGCACTTACAGCTGCATTGACATAGCAATTAACTCTTTCCTATTTGTGTGTATCTAAATAAACAATAGTTTGCTTGTGTGTGACAATCTGTGTTCACAAAATGAAAAACCACATCCTCTGTCCCTTAATGTGGGTATGTCTTTGTCTAACTTGTCATTTCTCGCCTGTGTGTGGAAGTGTGCTGTCGAACCACATCCCCCACCTCTGTCCCAGGGTCTCAAAGATTGACATTGTTTGACAATGAGTCTCTGCACATGTCTGGTCTCTGATTGATGATGTCATACTTGTGACGTATTGAGTTTGTTAGTAAAGTGAGAGCAGAGAGATAATAAGCATCATGTGTTTTAATGACTCGTTGTGCACTTCAGGGAAAATACTGACTCTGAAAATAGCAAGTTAGGCCCCTGTGTTTTTATTGTTTAGAAAAGGGATATGTGCAGTACCTAATGGACACACAAAAGGGATATTTTTGAATTGAAGCTATAGAATAGTGTAGTTTTTTTTTTTTTTTTTTTTTTTTTTAAAGGTATAGCTCACGCGAAAAAAAGAAAGACAATTCTGTCATTTATTCACACTCATGTTGTTATATCCTGTAAAACTTCCATTCATCTTCAGAACACAATTGGGGAATTATTTAATATTTTCTCATCTCTCATTAAAAGTTGTCCATATGATTTAAGCATTTTTTCTTTGTCTTCCAAAAGGACAAGGTTGCTTTATATGATGAACAGAATTAATTTAGACTTTTATGAACATTGACCAATGCACAGACATATAACACATCAAATATGGAAGCTCAAACGCTTGAAGAGAACCAAAAAGGTTTGTCCTGCTGCTGGGATTTTGCCTTTCTACGGCCCTGTCCAGCTGTCCTTGTGTAGCAGCCTGTCTCAAGGTATCTCCTCCATGCTCTTGAGACTGTGCTGGGAGATACATCAAACCTCCTTGTGATGGCACATATGCTTGTTTCTAGGGGTGGGAATCGCAGGGTACCTCACGATACGATATAATCACGATACGTGGCTCACGATAACGATAATATCATGATACAGCGATTCTGCGATAATCGATATATTTCTAGAAAATCCTATAATGATATATCGCGATATCTGTCTAAACAAAATGCCTGTGAAAAGGTTAAGTGCAAGTTTTCTTTCTTTATTCAAGTCCAAACTGTTAGAAAACAGCAAAAAAAGTTCTGTAAATCAATTTTAACATGTTGAGTAAATTAATAATTTTATTCTTGGACTTATTAAAAGCTTACACTTTTCTTTTTCTCTGTGTGTAAACAAACACATTTAACTGCTTAACTTATATAGCCTCTCTCTCTCTCTCCATGTATATATAAATAAACCTGGTACATTTCAAAATTTACCCGGAGTGCTTTCTCAACCTTTCTACTCCTCTCATCATAAAAACGGAGCCCCGCACGGAAAAATAGCCGTTCACAATCACATCGCGTCTTTTGCGCGCTCAGGTTGGTTATTTCAAATGTAGACGCGCGGCAAGCACACACACACACACTGCACACTTCTGCGCCGCATTACGGCTCTGACAGTGTTTTGTCTCGTCCTCCATGCCATAGGTGCAGATTTATGTTTCTGCTGGTCGGTGCCCACTGTTCACACTGCATAACGCGCACTTGTAATATCTGTGAGAGAGGGAGTGCATCCAGTTTTGTTCACATAAAACTGGACGCACCGGCGGCGCTCTCTCTCTCTCATATAGTGAGGGAAATCCACCTGCGATCCGAGCGGAGAGGTTAGGCTACTCATGACTGAATGTGCGCTCTGCAATAATAACGTGATCGGTGCCTATGGTCCACGCTGATAACTGTTCCGGGGCAGTTTTTTAGTTTTCATCTCCATAAACGTGTATATATAGCAGTAGAGCTAATACAGTGGCTGAAAATCTGTTTATCATTCGGTTCCTCGTGCTTCCCCATCTTCATAGAGAACGCGCTTCATAGTTGCTCAGAGCGCTCTTGGAAAGAATGTGGAAATGGCGCGGCCACGATTTCCACGCATTTTTAGATGCTGGGAGCAGGAAAATGTATTTAGAGCACCTTATTGTATTAATTAAAATATCGATATTTGGCGCCAGATATCGATTATCGTATCGCATGGAGAAGGATCACGATATATCGCCGTATCGATTTATTGTCCCACCCCTACTTGTTTCATCCTGGAGGAGCTGGATTACCTATGCAACCTGATTAGGTTGCAGATACAGCCTTATGCTAGTAGTGAAAAGGATTCTAACAAAAACACAAAACTAGAGGCAAGTCAGTCAGGAAGGACAAGGAGAGAGCAATTATCTGTGGCCACTACCTGCAAAACCATTTCTATTTTTGGTGTTTGTCTTGCTGTTGCTTCTCTAGTGCACCTGTTGTCACTATCATTTGTACCAAAGTAAATAACTGTAGCAAAACACTTATGCTTCCTAACACAGATTGATATCCCTGAAGTTCAGTTGACTTGCTGTTATACTGTGATGATTGAGTGTTCCCTTAACTTGTTTGAGCTGTATGCATATTACATACAGGTGCATCTCAATAAATTAGAATGTCGTGGAAAAGTTCATTTATTTCAGTAATTCAACTCAAATTGTGAAACTCGTGTATTAAATAAATTCAGTGCACACAGACTGAAGTAGTTTAGGTCTTTGGTTCTTTTAATTGTGATGATTTTGGCTCACATTTAACAAAAACCCACCAATTCACTATTTCAACAAATTAGAATACTTCATAAGACCGAAAAAAAAAAAAAACATTTTTAGTGAATTGTTGGCCTTCTGGAAAGTATGTTCATTTACTGTATATGTACTCAATACTTGGTAGGGGCTCCTTTTGCTTTAATTACTGCCTCAATTTGGCGTGGCATGGAGGTGATCAGTTTGTGGCACTGCTGAGGTGGTATGGAAGCCCAGGTTTCTTTGACAGTGGCCTTCAGCTCATCTGCATGTTTTGGTCTCTTGTTTCTCATTTTCCTCTTGACAATACCCCATACATTCTCTATGGGGTTCAGGTCTGGTGAGTTTGCTGGCCAGTCAAGCACACCAACACTATGGTCATTTAACCAACTTTTGATGCTTTTGGCAGTGTGGGCAGGTGCCAAATCCTGCTGGAAAATGAAATCAGCATCTTTAAAAAGCTGCTCAGCAGAAGGAAGCATGAAGTGCTCCAAAATTTCTTGGTAAACGGATGCAGTGACTTTTGGTTTTCAAAAAACACAATGGACCAACACCAGCAGATGACATTGCACCCCAAATCATCACAGACTGTGGAAACTTAACACTGGACTTCAAGCAACTTGGGCTATGAGCTTCTCCACCCTTCCTCCAGACTCTAGGACCTTGGTTTACAAATGAAATACAAAACTTGCTCTCATTTGAAAAGAGGACTTTGGACCACTGGGCAACAGTCCAGTTCTTCTTCTTCTTAGCCCAGGTAAGACGCCTCTGACGTTGTCTGTGGTCCAGGAGTGGCTTAACAAGAGGAATAATACAACTGTAGCCAAATTCCTTGACATGTCTGTGTATGGTGGCTCTTGATGTTTTGACCCCAGCCCATTCATTGTGAAGTTCACCCAAATTCTTGAATTGATTTTGCTTGACAATCCTCATAAGGCTGCGGTTCTCTCAGTTGGTTGTGCATCTTTTTCTTCCACACTTTTTCCTTCCACTCAACTTTCTGTTAACATGCTTGGATACAGCACTCTGAACAGCCAGCTTCTTTGGCAATGAATGTTTGTGGCTTACCCTCCTTGTGAAGGGTGTCAATGATTGTTTTCTGGACAACTGTCAGATCAGCAGTCTTCCCCATGATTGTGTAGCCTAGTGAACCAAACTGAGAGACCATTTTGAAGGCTTTGGAAACCTTTGCAGGTGTTTTGAGTTGATTAGCTGATTGGCATGTCACTATATTCTAATTTGTTGAGAAAGTGAATTGGTGGGTTTTTGTTAAATGTGAGCCAAAATCATCACAATTAAAAGAGCCAAAGACTTAAACTACTTCAGTCTGTGTGCACTGAATTTATTTAATACGTGAGTTTCACAGTTTGAGTTGAATTACTGAAATAAATGAACTTTTCCATGACATTCTAATTTATTGAGATGCACCTGTATATATACTGTATGTATACATATTAAGTATATATTTGTGTTCAGGTTCCCATGGTTTGGCTCCAGCGTGCTCTCTGCCATGCCTCCTGCCAAGACAGATCAGCTGGACTTGTGGGCGGAGTCAGGGCTAGATGGAGACGACCAGGTGATGGTCGACTTCCTGTTGCCCACAGGAATATACATCCAGATGGAGGTTCCTCGAGAGAGCACCATCCAACACATCAAACTGGTACGTGTGCAAGCAGATTCTCTGCTCTCTGTTAATTTGTACTTCAAATAAAATAAATGTTGTTTACACTTTTTGATGGGCCCCCTTTACACATTCAATTAATTTCCTAAATTATTTCCTAAATGTTTGTTTGTGTTTTTTATGGCATAAATTTGTTTGCTCTAGAGCATCAATCTGCAGTGTGAAGTAAAGCCTGTTAAAAATGCAAGCATCACAGTTATTATTGTGTATACATTGGAATATTCAGGGATTTGAGCACAACCCCTTAGTATTAAATTTTTGCTGTTTAATTTCCTGCATCATATGTGCTGTGAACATGAATGAAATCTTGTGGCATGTTGAAGAGCAGTATGCTTTTTCTTGTGTAAGCAATTAGATAAAAGATTTTCACACAAATGGATGATGAAATAGAAACATCAGCTTTAATAGCTATATCTAAAATATTTGTTATAACTGTAATTTCATACTCACATTGGTTTTATTATGAATGCAGTTAATTGCAAAGACCTAGCAGCCACATAGCAACACCCTAGTAATTGCTTAAAACATTTTAACCACAAAACAAAGGCCTTTAGCATTCTAGTGGAGTTTTTCACAGGGCAAGCATCACTCACATTTTCTCAAAGAAAGTTTTAGTTTAACCATTACCAGCAAAAATGCAGGGGCACTTAAAATGCAATTTTGATCGGATTATTCACTCTCATCATCTTGCTTTTGTGTTTATCTAGCTGTTATGGAAGGAGGCACAGACATACCCTCTCTTCTCATTGCTGGGGGAGATGGAGGGTCACATGTTCGAGTGTGTGAACCAGGCAGCAGTGCATGAAGAGTTGGAGGATGAAACCAGGCGACTATGCGATGTGCGACCGTTCCTGCCTGTCCTCAAACTGATCACACGTAACTGTGGACGTGCAGAGCGCATACTAGACTCTAAGATCGGAGTGCTCATTGGGAAAGGTGACACATATGTACATAATCACATGTATAATGAGAGATACTGTATACTTTTAGCTAATATCAAATAGACTGGATGAGACTATCTGGGATTTTTTCAGTGACCCTTTCTGCAGGTTAAAGTTGTTACCTGGGGGTGACGACGAGTGACTTTTTTTGTGTGTGTGGATTATGAGAATATCACTGAATCATTCTTAGTTTGCAGAGAAAAGAATAGACAAAACCAGTGTTGGGGAAAGTTACTTTTAAAAGTAATGCATTACAATTTTGTGTTAATCCATAAAAAAGTATCTAATTGTGTTACTTTGTTACTTTTTATGGAAATTAATGCATTACGTTACTTTTGTGTTACTTTTTGTCACCTGGGCTGGGCTTGCTTATTTATTTTTAATAACAGAAAACCCGAAAGTTACATTTTTGGTGACTGTAAAGGCCCTTTCACACAAAGAGTGAAATTAATAAGCCTCAGCCTGAAGAAAATGCCTCTGCCTCTGCACTTACTCCCAGTTTCTCTCAGGAAAGGTGTCAGTAAATAAATAGGAAAACAAAGTAACTTGCGATACCTATTTGAAAAAGTAAAGTAATGCATTACTTCACTAGTTACTTGAAAAAAGTAATCTGATTACATAACTCTTGTGATGCCCTTACTTGTAATGCGTTACCCCCATCACAGGACAAAACAACCAGAAATATTATGTCTAAAATGCACATTAGTATTAACTTTTCTTTTCTGACAATTTTAGTGTTTTACACATCTATGAACCTTCTAATGTGTATCTGTGTATGTAATCTTTGACACACTTTTGGTACCAGCAATTAACAGTAAGTGTTTGTGACTTAGCAGAGGCTGATTTGAGAGTGATGCTGATTGTTTGTTTGTATGTATGTATGTAAGGATGAATCATCATGGGGCTATGATGAGATGTCAGGCTCAGCCCGCAAGGCTTATGCACTCACGCACTCCACTGGCCTTACTCATTCACTGACTTTAAAACACAAACACATATAAAATAGTTAGTGGAGAGGATCAAATTAATTTTTAATGCTCTTTAAATGTCATCATGTGTGTTATCAGGAAGCCATTTGGAACCTTTTCCCCAGAGCTCTGTCTCGGAAACAAAACACACTGATGTCATTCACCAGAAACAGATGCTCATTAAAAGAATAGTGGCATCAATTACTCACTTTTACTTTCACAGATCCATTGTATTTTCTTTTTTCTGTGAAAGCAAAAAGAGATTTTTTTTTTCTTCCATGAAATTTCAAATCCACAAATGTTGTATGCTATATTGCTTAATTCACGCAACTAATTTGTACAAGGAACAAACAGAAATTTGTCAACTTAAAATTACTCCTTGTTCCTCATACACACACTTCACAATAGTACAGTGCAATTCTGTGAATTATTCCCTTAATTTATAACACATTGTTTTTACTCCTTTATAAAACTTTTAAAAAATATTGATTTTGGAAAATACCATTACATTAAACATTACAAATGCATAAGTGTTAAAACCATTTTATCTGTGACAGCGGTTCACACTCTGCTGAGTTCACATCATTTTAAGTTCAGATACATTCTCTGCAGTGGATGTTGTTGATATTGTAAGAGTAAAGTCACAGAACTTTATGCCACATGGCACAGGTCTTCATGAGTTGGATGCCCTGCAAGACCAGGAAGTAAAAGACTTTCGTTCCAAAATGAAGCGAATCAGCGAAGAGAAGATGCAGCGCATGCAGCTGATGTCGTGGGGGGAGTGGCTTCGGAGCTGTTACTCCACACAGCTGGAGACAGGGTCATTGGAGAATTTGATTGACAAGCATGAGGGCGTAATCAAAGTTACCATGCACTACGACCAGTCACAGGTGTGTAGTGTTATTTTAGTATGTAGTGTTGCAGATATCCTTACAATTAAATTAATTATCAATCTTATCCTCTTATTTCTTTTTTTTTCTGTAGGACACAGCCAGCCTGAAAGTGTCATTGCATTGTACAGTAACTGAACTAATGGACCAGGCTCTCAAGAAATGGCAGACCACTCACGGCCCAGAGGAAGACATTGGTACCCGTAGCGATTATGTGCTGCGTATCAGTAGCAGACTTGAGTTCCTGTTTGAAGATCACCCTCTTAATCAGTGCAAAGTAAGATATGTTGGCAGAAATGGCTTTGAAAGGTCAAACTAACTATATTTTCCTAGGTTTACTATTCTTAATATGGCAAAAATACAGCACACTACATAGAGTTTTTAGAGCAATGGGAAGCTTAAAGTGTCAAGCTTTGCTGCACCTATAAAAGCATTTCTTCATTTGCCATTTCAAACCTCTAAGACTTTACATTTGTATGACTATTTTTGCATACATAAGACCAGTAACGTGGTAGTTAAATGTAGTCTATATGGTTTGTCTGTTATATTCTAAATCTTCTGAAGCTATATATAAAAAGAATGAAATAGTTTGTTAATCACTGAAAATCGTGATTCAACAAGAAATCGTATTTTGTGTAAAATTGTGTGAACTGTATTCTTTTACACAAAGTCAAGCTTTTAAATACTTGAAAGTGACAACTGAACATTACATGTAATGATTTTTTTAAATATTTCTTAAGTTCTTCAGTTGGGTTCTCCATTTGTGCCTTAATAAGTCTATCTGTTGTTTAATTGCTTTTTGCATGTTCACATTTAATATTCATCATGCAGCATATTACCAAAGTCAGCTTTAGTGTAGTTCATCAACATTATCATGCAAAAACCTCTTGAGAATAAGATATACAGTAATGCCAGTGTTGTTTTTTGAAAAGCAATGAAAAGAATTCCGCTAGTGAAATGTGTTGAACTGGTAAGTCATGTTCAGACATCAAACAAAAGAGAGTGTGCTTTACTAAATGTTGTGTACACAATTGTTTAGTTTCATCTTGAGCTTAAAACCAGTCAGGTGAGTGATTGGTGGCAGCAGTTCATTAAGGACATTTGTGGCGTGTTTGAATCATTAGTGCCCCTGTTGTTCCAGGAAATGCATAAACACTCAGACCATGCAGACACATAAACACACACACAGTTGCACACACATAGATGTCAGAAATCATTCATTTGCATTTTACAACTTACTAAAAGTTAACCAAAATTTAACAGTGTTACTGTAGTTTTTTTAGGCATGGACCACAGTACCATCATGCTACTTTGAGGTACTTAGGTGCCGTTTGTAGGGGTAGAATTATGATTTATTTTCTGTTTGAATATCTCTGTGTGTTTGTTTGTAGTACATTAAGGATTGTTTGTTGGCCAATGAGAGCCCTCATCTGACACTGGTTCACTGTGACATTGTGAAGGCAATGTTTGAGAAGGAAATCAGCACAATTAGATCAGTGCTTGCGCGGAAAACTTCAAACCCTCCTCTACCGCTGCCCCCAAAGAAGAGACCACCAACGGTAAGGACGCTGTCTGTGTTTCCTGAAATTCAGCTAATCAAAGGTGTTCTTAGTTTTATGCACCAAACAGCAATGCAAAAAGAATGATTTTTCTAAACAGGTTTTCCAAACACTCCTTTCACCTTGCATCTCGTCGTCCATTTTTTAGATAAACAGGCAGTCCCACCCCAAACTCAAGCCAGTGGTTGAGGCAGAAGTTGACATCTCAGCTGCTCAAATAAACCATAGGGCCATAGGGTCACAGCGATTACACTCTTTAGTTCCTTATGAAAATTAACCATGGTTTTACTATAAATAAATCCAAAAAATCATGGTTACTATAGTTAGACCATGGCAGCCACAAATTAACCATTTGTTTTGCAACATTAACCATAGTTTGACCATGGTATTTGTGGTAAAACTGTGGTTATACAAATGATAATCAATACACCCCAAAATAACATGATTACTACAGTTTTACTATAATAAAACCATGGTTAATTTTCGGGGTAAGTCTAACTGCAAATTAAATGCTTGCAGTTCTTATTGCACATTAAACTGGAATAGGAGAAAGTAGAGGCAATTAGCTCTTCTTGCTATGCAGCTTTTTTACAGTTGTAATATTTGTTTAATGGATGGTACATTTTGGATGATGTTTGCTGTCATGTAGATGAGTAATGTGGTAAGTATGTGTCTGACAGATATATCATCTAAGTCATGGTCATGTGTAACGTCCATTGCACAGCAGAGTTTGTTTCCTCACACATGGTTTTGAGCCAGTGAGTTTCAAAAATGTGTTCCAGGAAGTGAGTCAGGCAAGTTTGTGTTAACACTGATCATGTGAGTTATTTTGCCGATGTCAGATTGCTGACCTCTGCAAAACTGCTGGTGTTAAACCAAACTCCTAAGGGGATGTAAACAGTATGTGCATTTGTTTGAGCATCTACAGTATTTGTTTGAATTAGTGTGTATTCATCTATGTGTTTGAATTAGTATGAAGTTGCAGTTTCAGAGGTATAGTGACTTGTATGGTGATTTAGACACTTAAGCCATTCTTTATTTCTGAATATCATTGTATTAGATGAAATAAATATTAAAACTATCCATATGCAATGCAATAGTGCTATACATTTTCACAGAATTAATGTTTAAAAATGGGCTTTTCTGAGCCATTTTTGCAATGTGTCAGTGTGATTTTTTTCAAGGTGTCAGTGTGATTTTTACAGTGTGATTTTACAGGATGCCATGTCCTCACGTTCATCAAGTCACCCTAAAATCTTATATGTGACCCTGGACCACAAAACCAGTCTTAAGTAGCATGGGTATATTTGTAGCAATAGCCAAAAATACATTGTATGGGTCAAAATTATCGAATTTTCTTTTATGCCAAAAATCATTAGATATTAAGTAAAGATCATGTTCCATGAAGATATTTTGTAAATTTCCTACCGTAAATAACAAAACTTAATTTTTGATTAGTAATATGCATTGCTAAGGATTTCATTTTAACAACTTTAAAGGTGATTTTCTCAGTATTTTGACTTTTTTGCACCATCAGATTCCAGATTTTCAAATAGTTGTATCTTGGCCAAATGTTGTCCTATCCTAACAAACCATACATCAGTGGAAAGCATATTTATTCAGCTTTCAGATGATGTATTGTATAATTGTATAATTGACCCTTAAGATTGGTTTTGTGATCCAGGGTCACATATTTGAAATTAAGTTATTAGAACTGCCTCTACATTGAATGAGTTTACAGCCAAACTCAAAACCCATCTTTTCTCGTTAGCCTTTAATTGTAGTTAAATGTGTGGTGTCAGCTCTGTTCTGTGTTGTAATCTATGTTGTTTTGGGTATTAATGTTGTTTATTTTTTTATTGATTGTACAGCACCTTGGTCAACTATCGTTGTTTTTATTGGTGCTATATAAATAAAGTTGAGTTGAGTTAATGGCAAAGACAATAGATTATGTATCTGTACCACTGTAATATAATAATTTTATTGTCATAATTTACTCTCTTCTTTTATCTTTCTCTCTCCTCAGCAGTTACATACGTGTGTTTGGAAGGTTCATTCTCTGTTTAGAATTAATCTTGGGAAAGGTAATAAGGTGAATGCTGAAGATGCTGCTAAGGTAAACATCAACACCTCTGAATTCAGAATAATTACTAACCTTACACTAACCTTTATCTGCCTCCTAGTGGCCCAGAACCAGTATTACATTAAAATGAAAACATATTTATTTAAAGGTGCAGTGTGTCATTTATGTTGCATTCCAAAGTAATAAAGACAGACTCGTATGGTAATTCATAACTGTTTTACATTTTGGAAAATTGGTGGCAAATTTGTATGAATGTGTATGATCTCATTCATGCATTTTCAAAAATGATATGAAATCACCACCTCGTAAAATAGTTACGTTTTATCATGGGATTGGGTTGATAATGTCTAATTATAAAAGTCTATAGAGGACATGAAATAAGTGGAACAAAAACAGAAATATAATAATAATAATGCATAAGAATCCGTGAATGATTCGTTCATTAATTTTTTTGATTTAATATTGAAATAGAAAAATGGAAAAAAAAAAAAAAAAAGGGCTCCATTTTCATTTTTTACCAAAACACGAAAAACGTGAATTCAGCTTAAATTTTAGTTTTTCGTTCAGGGATAGAAAAATGAATAAACAGATTGAATCTTCGACTTCTAAATTGGGCGGAAATTAAACGCCCCTTTCTGCTGATTGGTCAGCCGAAGATCAAACCGTGCCATCATCAGTTCTTCCGCAGTGTCACGCAGCAGAAGGTGTACAGATTCTTAATGCATTTATTGCAGTTACATTTCATCGTTTTTCATCAAACAAACAGACTAATGAATAGCTCGACACAACTCGTACTGGGGTAGAGCCTAGACAGGGCTTTCTTCTGTGTAGATACAAATTCTATTTTTTGCATCAGCTGGGCATGGCAGGGTATGATATGACAGCTGTCATAGTCTACCCTGCTCACCCAGTAAGTCTGTTTGTTTAATTAAGTAATTAATTATTCGTTTTTTGGAGAAAAAAAAAATGAAAAAAGAGCCGTTTTCTTATTTTTCTATTTTCAATATTAAATCAAAAAAACAAATGAACGAATGATACACGGATTCATAAGTTCCATGGGCTTTTGTATGTGTGGAAACATGATATTTGCAATTCTTTAGCCTTTAGTTCTATTTAGCCTGATGCATCTGTGGCATGTTGATTACCACAGACAGTATTAATTGCCAACTGGGTGCATGTTCATAGTAAAAAGATTTTCAAGCCACTTTTACACGCTTAGGGTATAACAATCTTTAACACTTTACACATTGTGCATGTTAGCATGTTGTGATAACATTGTTCACAAACCATGTTTGAGCAAATTACATCATATCATACATATTATGCTACAGGCTTCATTTGTTAATCTAACAGTACACTTTGTTTTATTTTAACAGTTTTTTTTTTTTAACCAAATCCAAATACCTTGCCAGTCAGACAAAGCAAACAAAATACTAACAATAATGTCAGTCAAATGTCTATTTTTGTTAGAAACCTGGATAGGAAGTAGCATTTGCACATAACTTTGAATAATTTAGTCCATAAAGGATTGTATGTCATGCTAATTTATTTTTGTAACTTGGATCTGTGTAGATCCAGGTTCGAGCAGGGCTCTTTCATGGTACAGAGCTGCTGTGTAAGACAGCGGTCAGCAGTGAGAGCAGCAGTCGATCTGAGCATGTGTGGAACAAAACACTGGAATTTGACATCGCTGTTTGTGACCTGCCCCGAATGGCCCGCCTCTGTTTTGCCATTTACGCTGTTATGGACAAAGTGAAGAAACAGAGGTCAACTAAGAACACACACCTGAACAAATACCAGACTATCCGCAAGGCGGGGAAAGTGGTGAGATCAACACACAACTTTATATATATTTTACATATTCTTAAGCACTTGTATACCAGTGCTCAACTTGGCTGTCATATGTGTTATGGGCAATTACCTAAACAATATTTGGTTGTTTAGGTAATTGCCCAAGCCTTATTTTTTTTCCTTTCTAATAGGGAGTTTAACAACCCCCATCCACCCCCACCAATTCATGCAATAATGCTTACACACTAATTATTCATATGTTTTGCATGTTATATTTTCTCTCTAGCACTACCCAATAGCGTGGGTTAACACAATGGTGTTTGACTACAGAGGGCAGCTGAAGACTGGTGACATTATCCTCCACTGCTGGTCCTCTTTTCCTGGTGAGAACACACACACTTACATTCTCAGCTTAACAGAGTTTGGTTGTGTAAACTGCTGGCCAGTTGTGTCATAGGGTGTGTGTCTGTGAAGTTAGAAAAAGACTGCAAGTTATCAATTCATCTGTGAGTAATACTTCATTTTGTGTAAGGTTGTGCACTGATGTCTTGTAAAGGAAGGAAATGTGCTCAGGAAATACCATTTTTTTTCTGTGTGTTGTAGATGAGCTGGAAGAGATGTTGAACCCTATTGGGACAATTCAGACCAATCCATACACAGAGAATGCCACAGAACTACATATAAGCTTTCCAGAATACTCAACACAACCAGTTGTATTTCCTGCTTTTGACAAGGTATGCTTATACTACAGGTGCATCTCAATAAATTAGAATGTCGTGGAAAAGTTCATTTATTTCAGTAATTCAACTCAAATTGTGAAACTCATGTATTAAATAAATTCAATGCACACAGACTGAAGTAGTTTAAATCTTTGGTTCTTTTAATTGTGATGATTTTGGCTCACATTTAACAAAAACTCACCAATTCACTATCTCAACAAATTAGAATATGGTGACATGCCAATCAGCTAATCAACTGAAAACACCTGCAAAGGTTTCCTGAGCCTTCAAAATGGTCTCTCAGTTTGGTTCACTAGGCTACACAATCATGGGGAAGACTGCTGATCTGACAGTTGTCCAGAAGACAATCATTGACACCCTTCACAAGGAGGGTAAGCCACAAACATTCATTGCCAAAGAAGCTGGCTGTTCACAGAGTGCTGTATCCAAGCATGTTAACAGAAAGTTGAGTGGAAGGAAAAAGTGTGGAAGAAAAAGATGCACAACCAACCGAGAGAACCGCAGCCTTATGAGGATTGTCAAGCAAAATCAATTCAAGAATTTGGGTGAACTTCACAAGGAATGGACTGAGGCTGGGGTCAAGGCATCAAGAGCCACTACACACAGACGTGTCAAGGAATTTGGCTACAGTTGTATTATTCCTCTTGTTAAGCCACTCCTGAACCACAGACAACGTCAGAGGCGTCTTACCTGGGCTAAGGAGAAGAAGAACTGGACTGTTGCCCAGTGGTCCAAAGTCCTCTCTTCAGATGAGAGCAAGAATTAAATTTCATTTGGAAACCAATGTCCTAGAGTCTGGAGGAAGGGTGGAGAAGCTCATAGCCCAAGTTGCTTGAAGTCCAGTGTTAAGTTTCCACAGTCTGTGATGATTTGGGGTGCAATGTCATCTGCTGGTGTTGGTCCATTGTGTTTTTTGAAAACCAAAGTCACTGCACCCGTTTACCAAGAAATTTTGGAGCACTTCATGCTTCCTTCTGCTGACCAGCTTTTTAAAGATGCTGATTTCATTTTCCAGCAGGATTTGGCACCTGCCCACACTGCCAAAAGCACCAAAATGGTTAAATGACCATGGTGTTGGTGTGCTTGACTGGCCAGCAAACTCACCAGACCTGAACCCCATAGAGAATGTATGGGGTATTGTCAAGAGGAAAATGAGAAACAAGAGACCAAAAAATGCAGATGAGCTGAAGGCCACTGTCAAAGAAACCTGGGCTTCCATACCACCTCAGCAGTGCCACAAACTGATCACCTCCATGCCACGCCGAATTGAGGCAGTAATTAAAGCAAAATGAGCCCCTACCAAGTATTGAGTACATATACAGTAAATGAACATACTTTCCAGAAGGCCAACAATTCACTAAAAATGTTTTTTTTATTGGTCTTATGAAGTATTCTAATTTGTTGAGATAGTGAATTTTTGTTAAATGTGAGCCAAAATCATCACAATTAAAAGAACCAAAGACTTAAACTACTTCAGTCTGTGTGCACTGAATTTATTTAATACACGAGTTTCACAATTTGAGTTGAATTACTGAAATAAATGAACTTTTCCATGACATTCTAATTTATTGAGATGCACCTGTATATACACTCACCGGCCACTTTATTAGGTACACCTGTTCAATTGCTTGGTAACACAAATTGCTAATCAGCCAATCACATGGCAGAAACTCAATGCATTAAGGCATCTAAATGTGGTGAAGACGTCTTGCAGAAGTTCAAACCGAGCATCAGAATGGGGAAGAAAGGGAATTTAAGTGAAATCCTTTGAACGTAGAATGGTTGTTGGTGCCAGATGGGCTGGTTTGAGTATTTCAAAAACTGCTGATCTACTGGGATTTTCACGCACAACCATCTCTAGGGTTTACAGTGCAACACCTCCTTTTGCCTTTATTTTTTAAAGATGTTACTCTGAGGGGGTTCTACAGAAATTTGATCGGTACTGAAAAAATAAAACCACTTCTCCAAACAAATATTCTCTTTTCCTATTTTATTCCCCACAAGTGCTTAATTATATAATTACCCCAAAAATAAAGAAAGAATATGCACAAACAACAGTCTTATCTCTGTGTAAATGAGTCAAAGTCATAAATGAAACTTTATCAGTGTCCAGACTTTAGATGACTGAAGTGATGATGGTGATGAAATGAGTATGAATCCACAAAGTTATTTGAGAATGATGCAATGATACAATCCAATAATCCAAAGAGTGAGAAGTGAAGATAGTCAATGGTGTTCAGTGACTCGGTAACCTTTACGCCTCGTTGTTTCAAGCCACGTGCCGTAGCCTCCCTACCACGTGCGGATATACAGGTTCGTTATCATTCCAATATCTCACATAGTCCAATAGTGATACACATGAACTGATGTACTAGGTGAAAAAGTCCTTTGTTTGAGCGTAAACTCTACGAGTTCTCAATATAGGACTTAAAATGAGTAGGCCGGTAGCATTAGTTCAACTACCAGTTTTCCCTCTACCAAACGAACTAACTTGCTCGTTGGTGACCAGGCTTATCTCCGGTACCCACTATGCACTAGCGCCCTCAAGCGGCTCCTAGTGGTATTACCTTCAAACAGATACCTCTTAAGCAAATCAGTGAGAAATACAATAATAAACAAACCAGGTAACGTTTAGACTGTTACATACCCCTCCCTCTGGTCTTAAAAATTTTTTCCATGGAAAATTTTTAAATTCTGGGTATGGTAAGTATCTATCTGAATCGGATCGGATAACATAGTTACCCTGTAGTTTACGGGTCCTAGCTTTTTCACAATCTTAGCTGGGCCCTTCCATTTTGGCGAAATTTTAGCCATAAAGGCATCATCTGCTCGAGAGAGAGGATGAGTTTTAACCCAAACTAAATCTCCTTCATTGAAGTTCTGAGTTCTTCTTTTAAAGTCATAGTACTTTCTTTGTTTAGTCTGAGCCTTTTCTACATTTTCCTTTACTGACTCATACAGACTTTTCTGGCGTTCAAGAGTACTATAAGCTGGTTGGTCAGGGTCTGGGGGATTCTGCAAGGCTCTCTGCAGAGGTCCTTTCAGCTGTCGGCCTAGAGCTATCTCTGCTGGAGAATAACCTATGCTTTCGTGCCATGCAGTATTTAGAGCAAATCTGAACTCATAAATCCACTGATCCCACGTACGGTGGTTCTGATCAACATACGTGGCAATCATCGTCTTTAGGTTCCGATTGACTCTTTCAGTGAGGTTAGACTGAGGATGGTATGCTGTGGTGAGTTTTTGTGTTACGTGCCATTGCTTGCAGACTTGGTCAAGGAGGTTGGAGGTAAATTGTGTACCTCTGTCAGACACAATAAAAGCTGGAGTTCCCCACCTCGTGAAAATTTCTTCTATTAAAATTCGCACAATGGTAGCAGATTTGGCAGCCCTCATGGGAAATACTTCTACCCATTTTGAGAAGTAGTCCACTATAACCAGCAGATATTCATTCTGTCGGGTGCTTCGGGGAAATGGTCCCATTATGTCCATTCCAAGCATATAACCAGGCTCGACTATGGGTACACTTTGTAGACTGCCTGCAGGTTTCAAGTTAGTTGGCTTACATTGTTGACATTTCTCACACGTTTTACAGTGCTGCCATACATCTGTGCGAATTGAGGGCCAATAAGCAAACTCTAAGAGTCTCATCAGTGTTTTAAATTTACCCAGGTGACCACTCAGGGGATTGTCATGTGCATAAGTTAAAATTGCTTCCTTAAACTTTTCAGGAATGACAATTTGATGTCTCTGGCCTTCTTTGGAGTCTGGTACACTCCTAAATAAAACCTCGTTTTTGAAAACATAGTGCGTTCTCTTAATGTCTGTGGTTTTCTGGTTCTCTACTTTAACCATCAATTCTTGGCACTCTGGGTCTAGTTTCTGTTCTGCTGCAATTTGTGACAAATCCACTGGCAGATCATAAGTGACAGAATTAAAACCACTCTTAGCTGGTGTGTGCAACAACACAGCTGGTGACTCAACTGCATACCTTCTGGACAATACGTCAGGCACTACATTACATTGCCCTCTTCTGTATCGTACAACAAAATGATATCCCTGCAGCCTTATAGTCCATCTTTCCAGTCTAGATGAAGGTTTGGGATGCTGGAATAGCCAGACTAGGGATGCATGATCAGTGATCACTTCAAATGCTCTGCCCTCTAGGTAATGGTGCCACTTCTCTACAGCCCATACCACTGCGAGACACTCCTTTTCCGATGCTGAATAAGATCTCTCGGCACCTCTGAGCAAACGAGATGCGTAGGCAATTACTCTCTCTTGGCCATCCACCTCCTGTGTTAAAACAGCTCCCAAGCCCACATCACTCGCATCAGTCTGTACCTTAAAAGAAGATTCGAAGTTCGGTGTGTTTAAAACAGGTGCCCTAGTAAGTTCGTCTTTGACGAGATCAAACGAACGTTGGCACTCATCAGTCCACTTCCACTTCGCTTCTTTCTTCTTCAGTGCGTGCAATGGTGCTGTTTTACTAGAAAAATCAGGGATAAAACGATGGTACCAAGCTGCTAGACCCAGAAACCGCTGTACCTCTTTTAAGGTCTTGGGAGTAGGAAACGTCTTGATTGCAGCCACCTTGTCTGCATTCATCTTGACTCCGTCTGCTGTGATAGTGTGTCCTAGGTAGTCAAGTGAAGAGCAGATGAACTTACATTTCTTAAGGTTAAGCGTGAGACCAGCCTTGTGCAAACTCAGGAATACTTGCTTGAGATGGTGCAGATGAGACTGGATGTCGGGAGAGTATACAATGATGTCATCGATATAGACCATGCAACACTTGCTCTTATGTTCTCTTAAGACCTGTTCCATCAGCCGTTGGAATGATGCTGCTGCGTTTTTAAGGCCAAAAGGAAGACATAAGAATTCATATAGTCCTGAAGCAGTAACGAAAGCTGTCTTTTGTACACTTCCCGGATCCATTTCAACTTGCCAGTATCTGCTCTTTAAGTCCAACATGCTAAACACCTTGGCTCCTTGGAGAGAATCCAGAATGTCTTTGATTTGAGGCATCGGGTATGCGTCGAGGTGAGTCTTTGCATTTAGACCACGGTAATCAATACATAACCTAGATCCTCCATCTTTTTTGTCTACGACTACCACAGGTGTGGCCCACGGAGATGTAGAAGGTTTGATGATCTTTAATTGAAGCAACTCCTTAATTTGCTCTTCAATAAAATCATTCTTAACTTTAGAAACTCTGTACGGTCTCTTTCTTAAAGGAAGTTCATCAGTAGTTTTAATCTCGTGCTTGATTAAACTTGTACGTCCTAGATTTGTGGTACATACAGAAGGCCAATCATCCAAGAGAACTTTCAACTGACTCTTTACCTTGTCTGCAGCATGTGAATTTTCCACAACTTGGTCAATCAGTTTTGACTTCTCCTTATCCTTATCGTGAAATACCTCGACTTCTCCTTGTGCAGCATAAAAGCGTACAGCGGGGTGCTCGTGCATTCTATTAAAACACATGGGATGACTAGAGTTTGCATCAGCCAGGGATATACGTGAAACGTTAAAATCGATGGTGACTTTGGCTTCTCTAAGGAAATCCAATCCTAAGATGATAGGGACTGCCAAATCCTCGTCGTCCATCACATGGAATGTGATCTCATGTTTCGTTCCGTACATCTCACATTCCCAGAGTACCTTCCCCTGAGTTTTTTTATTCTGACCATTGGCAAGCATGAACGTCTGAGCGCTTCTGGTCAAATGCTCATCCTTCCCTTTTAGTCTCTGCCATACTTTCTGCTGCATCAAAGAAAAAGTACTTCCCGTATCAATCACAGCATTGAAGAATGAGTGATTTAAAACAACGGGTGCTTGCAGTACACTATTACACTGAGAGTTAGAAGTGGGATCAATAAGCATCAGGCGATTAGGTTGACTTTTTCCACCAGAAGAATTCTTCTTCTGTTCCTCACCTTTCTCTTGACTCCATCTTCTCTTACTCTCAGCCCAGTCCTTCTCAATTTGCGTGCCAAGACGAACCAGCTCATCAACAGTTTTTACCGTTCCCCTCAACAGTGAAGCCAACCGTGGATTGCAGTTTCTCAACGTTGCCTGCACTAATTCGGCGTCATACAACAGAGGGTTAATCTTTAGTGACATCGCTCTAAAGTTAAAAGCAAAGTCTCTCACACATTCGTTGACCCTCTGTCGGTAACTTGCCAACTTCTGTGCAGCAACTTCCTTGTGATCTTCATTCAAAAATGAGAATAGGAATTTCTCTTTGAATGAATCCCAGTCTCTAATACTCTGTTTCTCTGCCCTCCACCAGCTCTTAGCGGTTCCCTTAAGACTCACGGATAATGCTGCCAACAACTCTTCGTGGAGCAGAGGTCTCAATTCAATATACTCTTCAAAACGATCTATGAATTCAATGGGATCTTCTGAATTCAAATTACTAAAGGTAGGTAAATCCATTTTAACAGCAGGCAGGTGAGATGCTGAAGAAAGGTATGTTACTTGCCTCGTAGTGTTTTGTGGAATTGAAGTAATCTTAGAGGGTGTTTGAGATATCTTGTGAGAAGTTGTGGTGCTGGAATGAACAGGAGTTGACATGATCGGTTTGATAGCTTTGAACTGTTGCTCCAGCTGTTTATCACGCCGTTTCAAACAATCCACAATGCTCTTACTTAGTTCATCGATTCTGGCATAACATTGTTGCTGAACACGATCTAGCTCTCTTTGAAGACGATAATTCATTCTGTCTTCATAGGCTCTTAATTTTGTGCTCAATGTCTCTGTGGTAAGGAAGTCGCTGATTCTGTGCTCAAGATCAACAAGGTGCTCTTCAATACTACACATTCGTTGGGCACTTTCATCACTGCCGAATTGCAGCTCATCTTCTTGAAAATCAAGAGGTGGAGGAGGTAAGGGTAAGTCATCAGGATTATCAACTTGCTCAACTCTCTGATCTGGGGACACATCTCTGCCTTCTCTTTCTTCTTCTGAATCTAAGTACAACTCACTAAAAGTATCAATCAAATTTGTTACTGGGTCCCTACGATGAATGAAAGCTTCATCTGAATAATCAGCAATGGGCTCTCTCTCTTCCATAGCAGATGATTGTTTGTGAAGGGTTTTCAGTACCGTCAAAATTTATTTTTAAATACAAGGGATCCCACAAAAGTTCAAGCTGGTCCCTGTTTGGGCGCCATTCTGCAACACCTCCTTTTGCCTTTATTTTTTAAAGATGTTACTCTGAGGGGGTTCTACAGAAATTTCATCGGTACTGAAAAAATAAAACCACTTCTCCAAACAAATATTCTCTTTTCCTATTTTATTCCCCACAAGTGCTTAATTATATAATTACCCCAAAAATAAAGAAAGAATATGCACAAACAACAGTCTTATCTCTGTGTAAATGAGTCAAAGTCATAAATGAAACTTTATCAGTGTCCAGACTTTAGATGACTGAAGTGATGATGGTGATGAAATGAGTATATCCACAAAGTTATTTGAGAATGATGCAATGATACAATCCAATAATCCAAAGAGTGAGAAGTGAAGATAGTCAATGGTGTTCAGTGACTCGGTAACCTTTACGCCTCGTTGTTTCAAGCCACGCGCCGTAGCCTCCCTACCACGTGCGGATATACAGGTTCGTTATCATTCCAATATCTCACATAGTCCAATAGTGATACACATGAACTGATGTACTAGGTGAAAAAGTCCTTTGTTTGAGCGTAAACTCTACGAGTTCTCAATATAGCTCCCAAGCCCACATCACTCGCATCAGTCTGTACCTTAAAAGAAAATTCGAAGTTCGGTGTGTTTAAAACAGGTGCCCTAGTAAGTTCGTCTTTGACAAGATCAAACGAACGTTGGCACTCATCAGTCCACTTCCACTTCGCTTCTTTCTTCTTCAGTGCGTGCAATGGTGCTGTTTTACTAGAAAAATCAGGGATAAAACGATGGTACCAAGCTGCTAGACCCAGAAACCGCTGTACCTCTTTTAAGGTCTTGGGAGTAGGAAACGTCTTGATTGCAGCCACCTTGTCTGCATTCATCTTGACTCCGTCTGCTGTGATAGTGTGTCCTAGGTAGTCAAGTGAAGAGCAGATGAACTTACATTTCTTAAGGTTAAGCGTGAGACCAGCCTTGTGCAAACTCAGGAATACTTGCTTGAGATGATGCAATGATACAATCCAATAATCCAAAGAGTGAGAAGTGAAGATAGTCAATGGTGTTCAGTGACTCGGTAACCTTTACGCCTCGTTGTTTCAAGCCACGCGCCGTAGCCTCCCTACCACGTGCGGATATACAGGTTCGTTATCATTCCAATATCTCACATAGTCCAATAGTGATACACATGAACTGATGTACTAGGTGAAAAAGTCCTTTGTTTGAGCGTAAACTCTACGAGTTCTCAATATAGGACTTAAAATGAGTAGGCCGGTAGCATTAGTTCAACTACCAGTTTTCCCTCTACCAAACGAACTAACTTGCTCGTTGGTGACCAGGCTTATCTCCGGTACCCACTATGCACTAGCGCCCTCAAGCGGCTCCTAGTGGTATTACCTTCAAACAGATACCTCTTAAGCAAATCAGTGAGAAATACAATAATAAACAAACCAGGTAACGTTTAGACTGTTACAACAGAGAATGGTCCGAAAAAGAGAAAATATCCAGTGAGCGGCAGTTGTGTGGACAAAAATGCCTTGTTGATGTCAGAGGTCAGAGGAGAATGGACAGACTGGTTAGAGATGATAGAAAGTCAACAATAACTCAAATAACCACTCGTTACACCCAAGGTATGCAGAATACCATCTCTGAACACACAACACGTCGAACCCTGAAGCAGATGGGCTACAGCAGCAGAAGACCACACCGGGTGCCGCTCCTGTCAGCTAAGAACAGGAAACGGAGGCTACAATTCACACAGGCTCACCAAAATTGGACAATAGAAGATTGGAAAAACGTTGCCTGGTCTGATGAGTCTCGATTTCTGCTGTGACATTCAGATGGTAGGGTCAGAATTTGGCGTACAGAACATGAAAGCATGGATCCATCCTGCCTTGTCTCAAGGGTTCAGGCTGGTGGTGGTGGTGTAATGGTGTGGGGGATATTTTCTTGGCACACTTTGGGCCCCTTAGTACCAATTGAGCATCATTTAAACGCCACAGCCTACCTGAGTATTGTTGCTGACCACGTCCATCCCTTTATGACTACAGTGTACCCATCTTCTGATGGCTACTTCCAGCAGGATAATGCACCATGTCACAAATCTCAGATCATCTCAGACTGGTTTCTTGAACATGACAATGAGTTCACTTTACTCAAATGGCTTCCACAGTCACCAGATCTCAATCCAATAGAGCAGCTTTGGGATGTGGTGGAACGGGAGATTCGCATCATGGATGTGCAGCCGACAAATCTGCAGCAACTGCGTGATGCTATCATGTCAATATGGACCAAAATCTCTTAGGAATGTTTCCAACACCTTGTTGAATCTATGCCACGAAGAATTGAATCTATGCCACGAAGAAAAGAAAAGACAGTTCAGAAGGCAAAAGGGGGTCCAACTCGGTACTAGCAAGGTGTACCTAATAAATGGCCAGTGAGAGTGTGTATATATACACACACACACACCCACTTAACACGTTAAAATGTTAATTAAATAAAAAAAAATGTATTAACTGTTAATGATGGCTTTCAGTTTTACTGTAATGTTAAATGGCTATAATTACTCGTTTTATCACCAGAAATTGGGGAAAAAAAAAAAAAAAAATCTATTTAATAGAGGTATCAGTTTTGGTATCAGTGATGCTTTCCTTCATTCATAGCACTCAGTAAACCTATGTCATTAAACAAATAATTAATATACAGTCTTCATGTTTCTGCATTAATTTGAAAATACAGTGTGAAAATATATTTATGATTACAAATGTTATTGCTAGGTACGATTAATCTTTATTAATTACAGAATTACAGTGTATGTATAAACAAGTGTGTAAAAAACATAAAATAATAACATGGCAGCGTCAAAGAAAAACTTTTTTTTTTTTGTATTGGAATTTTATTGTCTATTTTGTTCCAATTTATCGGTGGCCAAAATTTCGGTGTATCCTTGCAAAAGTCCTGTTATTGTGAGACTGACTGTCAAACTAAACTGTGCTTGAACAAAATAAAAATGTGCACTTTCACACTTGGAAGTTACTTGCCAGTCAGGCAAACAACTGATTTTAGCAAGCGCTTACCATTTTTTGTGTGTATTAGACGGTCAGTGAACGTTCCGTCAGTGTGCCATCTGGGTCTGACATTACACACATTCATAATGAGGCAACACTTGTCATGTTACCGGATGTTCTGATTTTTTCCACACAGATCCTGGAGAAAGCTGCAGAAATAGCTGGAGCCAATGATTGCATGACAATGGTAAAACATAACATCTGTTCAACATTTAAGGTTTTGTAAAGTTTAAATAATGCACAGCTTCTTGTTTTTATGGTGTTGTATATTCTAGTTTTATCGAATCCATTGATATCATCCATCCTATTATGCCCTTTTTGCCCCGTATGTAATATAGGTCTCAAAAATGAAAAATTTATTCTTTTGATGCATTTAAACTTACAATATATGGTTTTTGAAGCGGATGCTCTTTCATGCCAACTCCCTTTGGAGTGGACGTTGTGCCTAGTAACTTTGCAGATCTTGTTCATGCACAAACAGCAACACTACACACTAAAGGAAGTTGAAAATATATTTTAAAAAAAAAATCATAATAGAACCTTTTTAATATCATTACCTCCATATAAATACTGTTGTGTCTATGAGTTGTCTGTATTAATATATTGAAATGAATGTCTGTAGGGTCGTGGGGGTAAGAAGTTTTACATAGAGCTAAAGGAGATCATGGTGAGGGATCCACTCTCTCAGCTTTGTGAGAATGAGAAAGATCTGATATGGACACTTCGCTATGACTGCAGAGAAAACTTTCCTCAGTCTCTCCCCAAACTGCTGCTATCTGTCAAATGGAGCAAACATGAAGACATGGCTCAGGTATACCCACAAACATACACATATACATTAACTAACAGATGTGTTGAAACTCAAGCATCTTTCAAAATTATTTCTCTCTTGTACTGCAGCTACAGGCTTTGCTGCAGATTTGGCCCAAGCTAAGCCCTCGAGATGCTCTAGAACTTCTGGATTTCAACTACCCTGACCAATATGTCAGAGAATTTGCGGTCAATTGCCTTAGAGATATGAGGTGAGAAGTCCACGCTGTCAGAGCGCACATTGTCAAGGAACCTCATAGGAAATACTGAAATCCCAAATGTTTGTTTCTGTGTGTGTTAGTGATGATGAGCTGTTGCAGTATTTACTGCAGCTTGTGCAGGTGTTGCGCTATGAGCCATACTATGACTGCGCCCTCAGCCGTTTCCTCCTGGAGCGCGCTCAGTCCAGTCGCAAGATTGGCCACTTCCTCTTCTGGCATCTCAGGCAAGTGTATACATGTGAAGAAGCCGGAATATGTAAATACTTTAGTTCACCTGGTATTTCAGTATGCTTATTCCAAGTTTATAATTGCGTATTTTGTACGCTACAGGTCTGAAATGTACATGCCAGCCGTGTCGGTTCATTTTGCTCTGATTTTGGAAGCATACTGCCGAGGCTGCATCCCACACATAGAAGTTCTCAAAAAGCAGGTGCATTATTTTCATTTTTTGCTCATTTCATTTTCTCATTTTCTTCATTTTTGAAATTTCTAAAGTTTTATTCAGAGAGCATTTATTGTATTTTATATAAAATCAGAATACATACACACACACACATGCTTATAGATGTAGCCAGAAGATGTGTGTCAAAGCAAAATGAAAAAGTCTTTACATTCCAATCACAAATACAGCTACAAAGTTGAGTCATATTAAGTTGATTTCTAATGAACAGTTATAATGGACATTAGTTAATTTGCATTCTGATAAGTGAGTTAAAGCAACAGGTTCAAAGAGGCCAACTACTGGTCACCAAATTCTAATATGTTAAAGAGAACAGTGTCAAAAATAACAAGAGCAAATGCCAGACACGGACAAACTTATCAGCAAAGAGGAACAGTACTTAAGAAACAAAGCTTGCCAACAATGACAGCTGGACATTTCACAATAAAGTCAAAAGTACAGTTCAAATGATCACAGAATGAGTCACCTCTTCTGTGATGCATTGTCAAAAATATTTGATGTTTAATAACCGTGTTAACCAAAACTAAAGATTTCCACCTTCCTGCAGAGTTTGGCTGCAGCCTGCTGTAACACAACTGTCCTATAATAATCTTGCAGACCTTCATGGCATCCAACATTGTGTACTGTTAGAGTAGGTACTGCATTTGATGAAGAATTTTGCAGCTTTCTTGTCACTCAAGACTGCTCTCCTGTGGCCTCATGGAATAGTGAAGTATTAGAGTTGTGCTTTAGAATGGCTTGAAGTATATACTGTAAATTTGGACATACTACTCATTACATATACTGCTTTTCTCACAGTATAGTAGGCATATTCAGATACGAGACCTGATTAGCTTGTTCTGGTGCACTTAATTAGGGTTGGATCTAAAATCTGCAAGTTGGCCCTCAAGGAGCAGAATTGAACACACCTGATTTTACATGGAAGAGACTAAACTTTTTATAGCTTATCACTTTGTGGGACTTTGTAGGATCAGTCACTTTTGTTATTGTATTTTTAATCTGTAATTTGCTTTGGATAAAAACATCTATAGGCCTCCTGACTCTTCTAGCATCTAAATATCACTAAACATTTATGGTATTAAGTTCTAGATTGTAAAGTGTGCATTCCTTCAAAGAACTACAGGCTTTTCTTCTTGAACACTGACACACTAGCTGGGATTTTATACTATTGTATTTCATTTATGCAAACAAAAAAAAAAGTGGAATCAGTGTTTCCATCCAATGTGATTTGTTTAGACATCAAAACATGTTATTGTTTTGATATAAATTAATTTATTCGTTAAATGTGTTTGCATCATTGTTTTTGTACGTTTCTTCATTCAAATCCACTCAAAGTGAGTGTACATGTTTTTTATGTGTATTAAATTTTATTTTCATCTTGATATTTTTATTTCATTTTTTTATGTGATTGTTTTTATGTGGAACTTAACATTATGGTGTTTTGTAATTATTTTGTAGGTTGAAGCTCTCAATAAGCTGAAAGCTGTAAATGAGCTGATTAAATTTGGCACCATAAAAACTAAGACAAAACAAGCTCATCTTAAAGAGGCCATGATGACCTGCCTTAGACAGACGGGATTCATCGAGACTCTTTCCGACCTGCATTCACCTCTCAACCCCAACATATTGCTTGCTGGAGTACAGTAAGATCTGTGTGTGTGTGTGTGTGCGTGTGTGTGTGTGTGTACTGTTCTATGCATAAAGTGTTTTCAAAGTAGTACACTGCACATTAGTTGAATTTCATAAGAATAATGAACTACTGTATATTAGTTGATGGAGGAATTGTTTATTTTCTTTTTCTATTAATATTCTATTAATAAAGTAAATATGCAAAGGCCTTTACACATCCATAATAATCAGGTTAGAAAAAGTTGTCTCTGTATGGCAGGTAGTTGGGGGGAAGAGTTAAGAAATAATTGGTAGTGACGTCAGCTGAAAATGAAAGTGGTTTTAAAGACCCAGTGAGTTATAATTTGATTAATTATATGGATAAATATTTGTATGTTGAATATTAATGCTAATCTGGAATACTATAATGAATACTGTAAATTTGGACATACTACTCATTTCACGTACTGCTTTTCACATAGTATAGTAGGCATATTCAGACGTGAGACCCGGTTAGCTTGTTCTGTTGTGTTCAGTTAAGTTTGGAGTTGAACTTTGCAAGATGGCCCTCCAGGAGCACACTAGGATGAATCACTTTGATGAAAAATGAGTGTGGTTTCAAAGACTGAGCGCGTTGTTATATTTTGATGGAAAATTATGTATAGACAAACATTTTTATGTTAATAATGTTAATTATCAAATTGTTGTTGCAGTAATTTCAGACAAAATACTGCACACAAGAGTATAAGAACTTTAACAGTACCCTTTTTCTGTTTCTCTGCCAGTGTGGAGAGGTGTAAGTACATGGACTCTAAAATGAAACCTCTGTGGATTGTTTACAATAACAAGTTGTTGGGAGGAGACACAGTTGGCATCATCTTCAAAAATGGAGATGGTGAGAGACAGATGGCTCAGACAATAGGCAAAGACAAAACGCTGTCACAAGATGACATTAAATAAACTTTTTAAAATCTGCCTTTCTCAGACCTGCGGCAGGACATGTTGACTTTACAGATCTTGAGGTTGATGGATCTGCTGTGGAAGGAGGCTAACCTGGACCTCAGGTAAAGAGTGTGTGTGTGTGTGTGTGTGTGTGTGTGTGTGTGTGTGTGTGTGTGTGTGTGTGTGTGTGTCAGTGTAAGAATCTGAGTATATTCTGTTGATCCTTATGTTTCAATTTGTAAGTGTGTGAGTATTGAGTGAATTAGATTTACATGTGGTTAAAAAGGGGAATGTTATAGAATTTAAGAAGAGACACTCATGTTCACCATTTTCTTCTCCACTGAATGTTGTTTAATTGAATATGCTTTTGGACACAAGTTTCTGAGTTGTGATGCCCCTTTTCCATTACTTCAAACTCAGTATCCAGAATATTCAGAATATTTTGTCCTCAGTCTTTTGAACTAGATTTGGAAGCACACTACAGATGTCTTTGTATTAGATTTATAACCCTAACAATTAAATCCTTGTACTTGAATGCCTGTTAACTTTAGAAACAATGCCACATATATGATGTGCAGGATTGGAAAATAATTAGCAAAAATGCCACCAAACTGAACAAAAATGCCCCACAAATTCAAGATAAAGGAGCAAAAATTGACCCTGCACAATTAAACTAAATCTATTACAGCTCTTAAGATTAAAATAAATTAATGAAAAGTGTCAGTTGGCGGAGTTACATTTAGATCTGTGCACACTGCATCAGATCTTTTTACGCAATGTTTTTTTCAAAATTTTTTTTTTTTTTTCTCTTCTTTTTTTCATAAATGTCTCGTAGAATTGTGCCTTATGGTTGCTTGGCGACAGGAGATCACTCTGGTCTGATTGAGGTTGTGTCATCAGCTGATACCATTGCGAACATCCAAAAAACAAGCAGCAACATGGCCGCTGCTGCTGCCTTCAATAAAGATGCTTTACTGAACTGGCTTAAAGACAAAAACTCTGGGTGAGTTGGACTTGTAGCAGACTATTCACTACTTTGTGAATTTCAGTATTATGTAAAGTTCATTTAGAATGTTAAAGCTTGATGTTGCAAAATAATCTTATCTAGATCTAGCATCCTTGCAGTTCTTGGCAATATAGAATTTTATATTATAAGTGACAGTACCCATGTTCTTATTAAATATAGTTGCTGTTTGAGTCAAAACTAATTTGTGATGTGATTTGTTGACAGAGATGCTTTGGACAAAGCCATTGAGGAATTCACTTTGTCTTGTGCTGGTTATTGTGTTGCTACCTACGTCTTGGGCATTGGTGATCGGCATAGTGACAACATCATGGTTCGCAGTACAGGGCAGGTAAGTTGGAAAACCTTTCTACACATGAAGCCACATGAATGCAATGTTTCTAGAGGATATAAGCTGCTTCAAAATGACACTCTTTCTTAATCTTTTATGGTCTTCTGCTGATTAAAATAGTTGAAATGAAATTTGATTATTTTTAGATTAAAAGGATATTTAGTGTATTGATATTTATCATTTATTATTTATTTAGTGTGTGTGTGTGTGTGTGTGTGTGTGTGTGTGTGTGTGCGCGCAATTCAGCTCTTCCATATAGACTTTGGCCATATCCTAGGAAACTTTAAGTCCAAGTTTGGGATCAAGCGTGAACGTGTTCCTTTCATCCTCACACACGACTTCATCCATGTGATTCAACAGGGAAAAACAGGCAACACCGAGAAATTTGGAAAGTTAGTGAAAAACAGACTTTGTGTGTTTCACATTTTCTCCCTCAATCTTAATGCACAATTTTTTACATGATTTCACTTTTTCAGCATTACTAATGATATAGGACGTTAATTTAACAGTGCTTTGTATATGTGTATAGTTTTAGGCAATACTGTGAGGAGGCGTATCTGATTCTGAGAAAGAATGGAAATATGTTCATCACACTCTTTGCTCTGATGCTCACAGCAGGCCTGCCAGAGCTTACGTCTGTCAAAGATATCCAGTATTTAAAGGTAAAGACATGTCCAGCACAACATGAAGATGAGAATTGTAATTTTTTTCTTCTTTCTTCTTCCATAATGCAAAGCCTATTCTGTTCCATGAAATGGTAAATAAAAACTAATGGGGCTGTCAAGCTCTAAAATGACTGAAAAAGCACCATAAAAATAATCCAAACATATATTTCCAAGTCATATCATAGATTTGTATGAGGAAGAGAAATTTAACCAGTTCACTAAAAATCTTCAACCCTAGCTTTTCTTGTGCGTTATTTATATACATGAATGCGTATTGTGAA
This sequence comes from Spinibarbus caldwelli, assembly GCA_039654775.1. Lineage (NCBI taxonomy): Eukaryota > Metazoa > Chordata > Actinopteri > Cypriniformes > Cyprinidae > Spinibarbus > Spinibarbus caldwelli. Next base: position 24,762,203 of record CM077253.1, on the reverse strand, counting down.
TGTGCCAGGTATGTACATGCTGAAAAGTAAACTGTATTTGAAAGCTATGGCAAAAAGAAAGATTTTCTAAAAACAATTTAAATATATACATTTTATGGACTATCCGCTTGTTAAGTGATGACGTATCGAATATTGTTTCTGGCTCCAAGGACTGTAGTGCATAGTACAGTATCCAGGCTGATGGTGTTTTTACAAAACAACAAAAAAGTTTTTCTTAGCAAAAACCACAACAGCAAATTAACAGCAAATTTTCAATATGCAAAAAAGAGTAGCCCATACTGTTCACAAACTGTATATTGAGGGTCAACTTTAGAGAAATTATGCTACTTTCTGGTTATCTTCAAACTTGTCCATGTTGCCTACAAATACATTATAGTAAAATAAACACCTATCTCAAGCATTTAAAAAATATTTGTATGTTTATTGGAAAATTAAAAAAAAAAAAAAAATGTCTTACAATTACACCTGTATTAGATGCTGAATCTAAAGAAAGCTTATATTTTCAGTCTTTATTTTTTAGTATATTCTGTATACTGTATGGGCAATGATACATGTATTACATGTTGACTAGATCTAACCATTTCTACCTATTTAAACTCAACTTTGTTCTGCTATAAGAAAAATGATACAAGATTTAATTTGTTGAATGCACAAATATCTCTCCATCATATGCTGTATTGCAAGTTAAAATGTGTACTTTGTCTGTCTGTATTATTAATTATTTACTTACATGACTCCAGTGCAGCCACCCAAGAAATGGTTTAACTCATTAAATGCAATAAGCAGATTTTATAGGGAAAAATATGAATCCTTCAATACGCCTGAAAACACTTCAAAAGACCCTGATTTAATTATCAACAGATCACTATTTACTAATCTTAGCTATTTAATTATCATACATTTGCATCATCATTGGGTAAAGAACAATACTATTTGCTGTAGTTTGATTACTATTACTTACAAATAAAAATTCAGTTAAATCAAATCAAAGAAACATATAAAGATTGGACCATAGAACAACCACCGCTTTTATAACCCATCAAAAGCATTAGTTATTCAGTAAAATTATACACTTTAATTTCATCACCACACACTCTTAAAAATAAAGGTGCTTCACGATGCCATAGTGTCACGCCCAGTTGCCTGCACCACTGTGAGGCATTAGAGGGCGTTCCTGTTTTGCGTTCCTGCCTGTTGTTCTGGTCATGGACTCCATTTCCCATAATGCTGTGTTTTCATTAGTGTCTACCTGGTTCAGCTGTGTTCCGTTTCCTGTTTGGTTTTATGTTTGTGTATATTAAGCCCCAGTCTGCTATTGTCAGGGTTAGTTGTTGATAAGTGTTACCTCCTGTGTTTCTTGTGACCCTTTCTTGGTTCCATCATGTATTTTGGATGTGTATCTCTGTGGATTATCATTAAAGGATCTTAAACTGCATTTGGACCCGCTGCCTGTTGCCTACTTGTGCTCATTCGTAACAGAACAACTCACCCTGACAATAGCAGACTGGGGCTTAATATACACAAACATAAAACCAAACAGGAAATGGAACACAGCTGAACCAGATAGACACTAATGAAAACACAGCATTATGGGAAATGGAGTCAATGACCAGAACAACAGGCAGGAACACAAAACAGGAACGCCCTCTAATGCCTCACAGTGGTGCAGGCAACTGGGCGTGACACATAGAAGAACCTTTTTTGTCTAAATGGTTCCATAAAGAACCTTTAACATCTGAAGAACCTTTCTGTTTCACAAAAGGTTATTTGTGGTGAAAGAAGGTTCTTCAGATTATAAAAAGGTAAGAAAGAGATGGTTCTTTAAAGATCCTTTGACTGAATGGTTCTTTGTGGAACCAAAAATGGTTCTTCTATGGCATCACTGTGAAGAACCTTTTAAGCACCTTTATTTTTAAGAGTGCAGATCACAAATTCTGAAAACCACTCTGCAGAAATACATTAAACATAACTACTAATACAATCATACAATTGATCCAGTATAAAATTTTACATAGAACACATTACACAACACTGCAAGCTTATTCATGCCTCATATACTGTATGCATGTGTATGTGAAAAACCTTGCAGTGGTTACACTCTTAAAAAAAAAAAGGTGCCAGGAAGAACCAAAAAGGGGGTTTTGAGGCGATGCCATAGAGGAACCATTTTTGGTTCCCTGAAGAACCATTTTGTGAAAGGTTCTTTAAAGAACCGGTGTTTTACTTGGTGTCATAAAACACCTTTTCTGGTACTACAAAGAACCCTTTTTAAAGGTTCTTCAAAGAACCACTGATGAATAGGTTCTTTATGGCCCCATTTCTTCACCTTTGTTTATATAGCGCTTTTAACAATACAGATTGTGTCAAAGCACTTAACAGTATCAAATTGGAGGATAGAGTGTCAGTAATGTATAATAATAAGATTAAACACTCAATTTTCAGTTAAAGGCATTTCATTATTGAATTCAGAGATGTCATTGTCTAGCTCAGTTTAGTTTAAATAGTATCTATGAAATCAAATTGACGATAATCACTAGAAATTAAGTGTCCCCAACTGAGCAAGCCAGAGGCAACAGCGGCAAGGAACCAAAACTCCCTCTGTGACAGAATGGAGACAAAAAACAAACCTTGGGAGAAACCAGGCTCAGTCGGGGGGCAGTTCTCCTCTGGCCAGGATATTATTGTTTTTTTTTTTTTGTTATTTGTTTTTGTTTTTTTAGGGCCCAAGCCGGTAAGGCGCAGTGCCCTATTGATCCCCTAAGGATTATTATTAGGGCCCAAGCCATTAAGGCGCAGGGCCCTATTGATCCCCTAAGGATTATTAGGGCCCAAGCCACTAAGGCGCAGGGCCCTATTGATCCCCTAAGGATTATTGTTTTATTTATTTATTTTTTTCTTTTCAACCTTCCGGGGGGTTTAGGGGGCCTTAACATGCTCAAAAACTCTTGAAAATTGGGAGGGCCCTATTGATCCCCTAAGGATTATTATTTTATTTATTTTATTATTATTTTTTTTTTCTTTTCAAACTTCCGGGGGGGTTAGGGGGCCTTAACGTGCTCAAAAACTCTTGAAAATTGGCACACACCTTGGAAGCTGCGGCCATTAGGGCGCCGCAGAGGCTGGGACCCGGGCGCCGCACAGGGGCTCTACGGCGCCCCCTGGAAAACTGTCAGAAAACTTGATGTATAGCTCACACATACTTGCACGTATTCATGTGAGTCTGTAACTCAGTAGACATACAGATCTCATTGAGCTGAACAAATTTCACGCTGCATGTCATAGGCTCCGCCCAACAGGAAGTCAGCTATTCAGGGCTGTTTAAAAAGCACATGCTCTGGAATTTGATATACTCCTCTAACGATTTCCAACAGATGAGCACCAAACTCGGTGAACATAATCTCAAGACACTGGGGATGCTAAATTGTGAAGGGTTTTTTGATATCTCAAACGGTTTGCCCGTGGCGAGGCGACGAAATTATGGCGAGAAATGAGAAACAGGATGTCTAATAACTGTTGCACACATTGTGTGATTTTTTTAATGAAACTTCAGTGGTTTGTTCGTTCTATGATGCCGATCGCATAGATGTGACTATTAGGAGTCAAAGTTATAGCGCCACCAACTGGAAAGCAGGAAATGTCATTTTCAAAATGCTTTGAATTCAGCATCTTAATTTTACTCGATTTGCTTCAAACTTCATCAGAATAATGACAAAACACAGGCGATGAGAAGCTGTAAAGGGGTCCTTGATATATTACATACTGTTGCCATGGCAATGTGTCAAACGTTAACATTTGTTAAATTAATGCTAAATTGCGAACGGATTTTGGATAAAGCATTGTCCCAACATTAATAGTCATTAGTAAATAGTTTATAAATACAGCTATAAATGCCTTGTTCTTTATTTATTAGGCATATCTATTACAAAGGAGATTTAAATTGCAAACGCCTTTTTGGATAGCTTGAACGGTGTTGAAATGGTGATTTATTAAAGTGAGAGTAAAAAAGATAGCAGTAATTATCTTATATCTTTAAAGTGCAGTTTCCAAACACTTAAAAAAAACATTTTACATACAGGGAAAAAGCCATTCTGAGGAAACATGCTTAGTTTCAAAAATGTATCATGCTCAGGGGCCACAAAAAATTAAAACGATCACTGAAAATTGTTTAAAGGTGAAGAGTGTAATACCGAAGATGACCACCAGATGGAGGCATAACCTTAATTCTGATGAGCCACCTGATCTGCCTGTGTATCAAAATGAAAAATAATGCATAGAGTCAGCTGAAATGTTCTGTACTGTCAGTATACTTTTACATAATTATTGTAGAAATGCCTATAGAGCATTAAAATATTTTTTAAAAATCTTTAAAGGAAAATCATCACAACTTTCATGTATCTTAACCTCTCACTGATAGGATAAGAAATATTTAAAGTCTTGACCATTTACTGCTCATGTCAGTTAAACAGAATAAGAAATACATACATAAAATAAGTTAATATGTATTTTACTGCTAATATAGTTTTATATAATTGTTTCAGAAATGCTTATAGATAATTAAAATTTTAAAATGGTTATAGATCATAAAATTGTTGGCAACAATTTCCAATAAGGTCATTAATATATATATATATATATATATATATATATATATATATATATATATATATATATATATATATATACAATTTACATTAAGGTCTCTTTGGTTAACATAAGTTATTGCATTAATTAACATGAACTAAAAAGGAACAATATATTTTAAAATCATTTATTAATCTTATTTAATGTTAGTTAATACTAACATTAAAAATATTAATTTTATTTTAATTCACAGTACATACACTAATGTTAAGATACAACTTTAAATTTTAATAATGTATTAATTTTTGTAACTTAACATAAATTAACATTAATAAATGTTATATAATTATTGTTCATGTTAACTCGTATAGTTCAATAATATAGTTTTTAACATTAGTTAATTCAAAACTAACAAACTAAGTATGAACAACATATGTTTTACTATATTTCTTTGTGTTAGTAAAAAATTCTTTGTTAGTTCACGAAACAGTAACTGATGTACATTAACTAGAAATTTTAATTAATAATGTAGTAGTCAATTTTGAACATATTAACCAAGATTCATAAACGCTATAAAAATATTGTTCATGTTAACTTCATGTTAACTTATATAATGTTAAAAACTAAAATCTTATTGAAAAGTGTTACAAAAGTTTTACATAGTTCTATGTGTGTGTGTGTGAGAGAGTGTATGTGTGTGTGAGAGAGAGAGACTAACATTAATAAAAACTATATAATTATTGTTCATAATATTTAATATAGTTAATGTTAATAACTGAAACCTTATTGAAAGTGTTACCAAAATTGTATATAATGTTGTGTGTGTGTGTGTGAGAGAGAGAGAGAGGATAGAGAGAAACTAACATTAATAAAAGCTATATAATTATTGTTCATATTATTTAATATAGTTAATGTTAATAACTGAAACCTTATTGAAAATGTTACCAAAATTGTATATATTGTTGTGTGTGTGTGTGTGTGTGTGTGTCTTTCACGGTCTTGATAGTTTGGATTAACCCTTTCATTGCTGTATCCCTCAAAACCAGACTGCCAGAGGGCTACTGTAATGCACGTGCCCGCTGGGCACAGTTTTCCTGATGCCACCGGGGTGGCGTTTGCACTGACGGCTTGGGCCCGCCATCGCTGCTTGCAGCTATATTTTTAATTTTATTTTATTTTTTATTTTTTGGACTATCCGGACATTTTTGGGGGCCTTAACATACTCAAAAACTCTTGAAAATTGGCACCCCGCAGAGGCTGGGACCCGGGCGTGGCACAGGGGCTCCACGGCACCCCCTGGAACACAGTCAGAAAACTTGATGTATAGCTCACACATACTTGCACGTATTCATATGAAACTCGGTACACATATAGATCTCATTGAGCTAAACAACTTTTGCGGTGCATGTCTTAGGCTCCACCCAACAGGAAACTGGCTATTCAGGGCTGTGTAAAAAGCGCATGCTCTGGAATTTGAAATACTCCTCCCAGGATTTCCAACAGATCAGCACCAAACTCGGTGAACATGATCTCAAGACATTGGGGATGCTAAATTGCGAAGGGATTTTTGATATCTCTAACGGTTTGCCCGTGGCGAGGTGCCGAAATTATGGCGAGAAATGAGAAACAGGATGTGTCTAATAACTGTTGCACACATTGTGTGATTTTAAAGAAACTTCAGTGGTTTGTTCGTTCTATGATGCCGATCGCATAGATGTGACTATTAGGAGTCAAAGTTATAATGCCACCAACTGGCATCAGGAAGTGTAATTATATAGTTATATAGTTTTTATTAATGTTAGTCTCTCGCTATCCTCTCTCTCTCTCTCTCTCTCTCTCTCTCTCTCTCACTCACACACACACACATAGAACTATGTAAAACTTTTGTAACACTTTTCAATAAGTTTTTCATTTTCAAAATGCTTTGAATTCAGCATCTTAATTTTACTCGATTTGCTTCAAACTTCATCAGCATAATGACAAAACAAAATGAGAATGAGAATCTGTAAAGGGGTCCTTGATATATTATATACTGTTGCCATGGCAACGTGTCAAACTTTAACATTTGTTTTCTGTGCTTTTGAAGCACTTAACATGTTTAGAATGTCATGAAACTCAACACACACATCAGTATTAATGATAGAAGCTCATAAATTGGCATGGAGGAGGCACTCTATAGCGCCACCTTTTGTCAAAAGTGGGGAGGTTAGTTTTAGCTACAGACACCAAACTCGGTACATATATTGTACTCATCAAGCCGGACAACTTTCTAATTTACAGTCATTAGCTATGACCAACAAGAAGTCGGCTATTTTTATTTTAATATGTTTTTTTTTTTTAAACAAGCTGTAAATAAATTCATACTCCTCCAAGCAGAAACAAGTAGTTCACACCAAACTTTGTCAACATGATGCCAAGGTACTGAAGATGCTAAACGGATTTTAGATATTTTGAACGGTGTTGTAATGGCGATTTGTTAAAGGAACAGTAAAAAAGATAGCAGTGATTTTCTAATATCTTTAAAGTGCAGCTTCCAAACACTTAAAAACTTTTTACATACATAGAAAAAGTCATTCTGAGGAAATATAGCTAGTTTCATGACTTTACAAAACTATGGATAAGAGAAAATTAAAAAAACTATCAGACTATCTGATCACACTCTACCTCTATGAGTGTGTGGGGGGTGTGGGTGGGGGGGTGTTGAGTGTGGGGGTGAGTGAGGGGGTTGGACAGAGAGAGAGAGGGTAACACTTCATAATAACTGCATGCTATGAATCATTAGGTAAGCATTAGTAAATAGTTAGTTCATCCTTTATAAAGCATTGTCCCAACATTAATAGTCATTAGTAATAGTTTATAAATAAATGCCTTGTTCTTTATTTATAAGGCATATCTATTACAAAGGAGATTTAAAGGCTCAGTTCTCTTCTTAACAGAAAAAAATAAACAAACACAACACGGAGGGATACAAAACAGAAATATTTTATTCAAGATACAAAAAATGAAACTGTACACTTGAGTTTTTTATTTTATTTTTTACAATGAAATTGCTGAGGTTTATTTTTCATTTTTAACAAGTGTACAGTTTCATTTTTTGCATCTTGAAAAAATATTTGTGTGTTCTGTATCCCTCTGTGTTGTGTTTGTTTAACTTTTTTGTTTGGGAGATAAATGAGCCTTTAAATCTTCTTTGTAAATGCTTTATAAGGTGTAAATAGTCCTCACTTTAGATGAGCTCACACAAATAGATGGCTGGCAACTGCTAAATGTTTTATAACTACCTGACTTTATCATGAATTACAGCAGGAATGTATTTTGATAAAGCATTTATTAACACACTGAGCAATTATGATGTGTCTAAATAATATGATTTATAAATGTACATTTTAGAGGTGTCGCGATATACCGGTATTGGCGATAACCCCAATATTTAAAATGAACAGTACTCTTATGATAACACATGTAAATACTCCAGCGCCAGTACCTGATTGACATCCAGGTGGCAGTATTGCACCTTAACCCTGACACCTGTCGAACAATCAGAATCAGAATCAGCTTTATTGCCAGGTATGTTTGCACATACGAGGAATTTATTTTAGTGACAGTAGCTCCACAGTGGGACAGAATGACGGCGACAGGACAGGACACAGATAATAATAAAGAATAATGTACAAATATACAAAATGGACAGTATGCAAAATAGCACAAACACAATATACAAAAAAATAGACAATTCAGTATGTACAGGTATGTTAGGTGCAAATTTGAAATGTAATAAGTATGTGTGTTAAATAAAAAATAAAAATAAAAAGTAGATAGTGTTGTGTGTTTCCTGTTTATTGTTAAGAGTTCAAATGTTCATGAGATGGATTGCCTGAGGGAAGAAACTGTTCCTGTGTCTGGTCGTTCTGGTGCTCAGAGCTCTGTAGCGTCAACCAGACGGCAACAGTTCAAAGAGGGAGTGTGCTGGATGTGAGGGGTCCAGAGTGATTTTACCAGCCCTTTTGCTCACTCTGGATAAGTACAGTTCTTGGAGACTGGGGAGGGTTGTACCAATGATTCGCTCAGCAGTCCGGACTACCCTCTGTAGTCTTCTGAGGTCAGATTTGGTAGCTGAGCTGAACCAGACAGTTATTGAAGTGCAGAGGACAGATTCAATGATGGCAGAGTAGAACTGTTTCAGCAGCTCCTGTGGCAGGTTGAACTTCCTCAGCTGGCGAAGGAAGTACAACCTCTGCTGGGCCTTTTTGACAATAGAGTCAGTGTGATTGTCCCACTTCAGGTCCTGGGAGATGATGGTGCCCAGGAACCTGAATGACTCCACTGTCGTTACAGTGCTGTTCATGATGGTGAGTGGGGGGAGAGCAGGGGGGTTTCTCCTGAAGTCCACGATCATCTCCACTGTTTTGAGCGTGTTGAGCTCCAGGTTGTTAAGATTGCACCAGACAGCCAGCTCCTTAACCTCCTGTCTGTAAGCAGACTCGTCACCGTCCTGGATGAGGCTGATAAGTGTGGTGTCGTCTGCAAACTTCAGGAGCTTGACAGAGGGGTCTTTAGATGTGCAGTCGTTGGTGTACAGGGAGAAGAGCAGTGGGGAGAGAACACAGCCCTGAGGGGCTCCAGTGCTGATGGTGCGGGTGCTGGATGACAATTTTCCCAGCCTCACTAGCTGCTGCCTGTCTGTCAGGAAGCTGTTGATCCACTGACAGACGGAGGTGGGTACAGAGAGCTGAGTTAGTTTGGGCAGGAGGCGGTTTGGGATGATTGTGTTAAAGGCCGAGCTGAAGTCCACAAACAAGATCCTCACATAAGTCCCTGGTCTGTCTAGATGTTGTAATATGTAATGCAGTCCCATGTTGACTGCATCATCCACAGACCTGTTTGCTCTGTAGGCAAACTGCAGGGGGTCCAGTAAGGGTCCAGTGATGTTCTTCAGATTAGCCAAAACCAGTTTTTCAAATGACTTCATGACCACAGATGTTAGAGCCACAGGTCTGTAGTCGTTGAGTCCTGTTATCTTGGGTTTCTTTGGGACGGGGATGATGGTGGAGCGTTTGAAGCATGAGGGGACTTCGCACAGCTCCAGTGATCTGTTGAAGATCTGTGTGAAGATGGGGGCCAGCTGGTCAGCACAGGATTTCAGACAGGCTGGGGTCACACCGTCTGGGCCTGGTGCCTTCCTTCTTTTGTTCTTTTTGAAGACCTGGCGCACATCATCTTCTCTTATCTGCAGTGCAGGTGTGGGGGAGAGGGGGGTTGCTGGAGGTGTGAATGGTTGTGTGGAGAGGTGTTCAGGGCGGGTGTGGGGTGTTTTTTCAAACCTGCAATAGAACTCGTTCAGATCGTCTGTCAGTTGTTGATTCTCCAGAGTGCTGGGGGATGGTGACTTGTAATTGGTGATGTCTTTCAGACCTTTCCACACTGAAGCCGTGTCACTGGAAGAGAACTGGATGCTTAGCTTATCGGAATAATTCCTCTTTGCCACTCTGATCTCCTTTTCCAGTGTGTATTTGGCCTGTTTATACAAGACTCTGTTCCCCTCTCTGTAAGCATCTTCTTTGGCCTGACGGAGCTGTCTGAGTTTTGCAGTGAACCATGGTTTGTCGTTATTGTAGGTTAGATGAGTCCTGGTGGGAATGCACATATCCTCACAGAAACTGATATAAGATGTTACAGTCTCTGTGAGCTCATCCAGATCATTTGCAGAAGCCTCAAAAACACTCCAATCATTAAGGTCGAGACAGGCTTGTAAAACCTGCTCTGTCTCATTATTCCATCTGTTTACAGTCCTTAATACAGGTTTAACTGATTTGAGTTTCTGCCTGTAGGTAGGAATAAGATGAACCAAACAGTGATCAGAGAGTCCTAAAGCTGCCCGCGGAACAGAGTGATATGCATCCTTTATTACTGTGTAACAGTGATCCAGTATATTACTGTCTCTGGTGGGACATGTAACATGCTGTCTGTACTTTGGCAGTTCACGGGAGAGATTTGCTTTATTAAAGTCCCCTAGAATGATTAAAACAGAGTTTTAATCCAAACAGTCTCAGTCTCAGTCTCTCAGTCTCTGTGATCTGATCAGCGAGTTTCTGTAAAGCGGAGCTCACGTGCGCTTGCGGAGGAATGTAAACACTCACCAGAATGAACGAGCAAAACTCCCGCGACGAGTAGAAAGGCTTGCAGTTAATGAAGAGTGTTTCTAGATCTGAACAGCACATCTTCTTTAACTCAGTTACATCTGTACACCACCTCTCATTGATGTAAAAGCACGTTCCGCCGCCGCGCGATTTCCCCATTGATTCTGCCTCACGATCTGCTCTAAACAGCTGAAAGCTCGGAAGATGAAGCGCGCTGTCCGGAATGGCGTCGTTCAGCCAGGTTTCCGTGAAACACAGAGCACAGAGAGTTTGAAAAGTCCCTGTTTGTCCGGGAGAGCAGAAGGAGTTTGTCCGTTTTGTTGGGTAGAGAGCGGAGATTCGCCAGATGGATGCTAGGCAACGCCGTTCTAAATCCGCGCTGTCTGAGCTTCATGAGCGCGCCGGCTCGCTTCCCCCGTCTGCACGTCCTGTAGCGTCTAAACAACACTGCCGCTCCGCCGACTACTATGTCCAGCAAAACATCCGAATAATCGAAAACCGGTTGGAGATTTTGTGGTGTGTTCTGCTGAATGTTCAGCAGCTCTTCCCTAGTGAAACTGATCATGTTTGACAAACAAAAAACAGGAAAAACTAACAAAAACACTAAAACAACTGGAGAGCTAAGCACAATGGCTGCCATGCGCGGCGCCATCTTGAGAAGAAGACACAGTGCACGCAGCTACTCCGAGGAAAGCCATGTTCCGTTATACAGAGTAAGTTGCGATTATTTTATTAGTCATAGAATGGGAAATGTTACATTAACCTGTTAACAGAGGTTTTCTGTGTTCATATATTTAAGTAAAGGGTGATTATTTTAATAAGTACCACGTTTTCTTTGCTCGTCGTCTTTTTGTATTTGCAATCAATACGGCCCATGCGTAGTAACACTTCATTTCTTTGTTCAAATCTATTATTAACAGTTACACGATTAAAACTGATCTTGAAAAACTGAGCGACCACATTGCTATATTAAACTCTGTAAAATGTTAAGTTGGTCGCAGTGCCATGCACTTAATGCCTCATCTGCAGCTGTTCTAGATGCACATTAAAACTGAATTATCAGCGCTCTTACTGCATGACTTCAGTGGCACTGGCACAACTATAGGTTAAAGAGCATAAAATTACGGGTATACAAGTTAACAGGTTAAAGTATCAGTTTGGATGTTAATATGACAACACTTTACAATAAGGTTCATTAGTTAACATTAGTTAATTGCATTAGTTAACATGAAATAAGAATGAACAATACTTCTGCAGCATTTATTAATCTTAGTTCATGTTAATTTCAGCATTTACTAATGCATTATTAAAATCACAAGTTGTGTTTGTAAACATTAATGCGCTGTGAATTAACATGAACAATGAACGACTGTATTTTTATTAATAAAGATTAAAATATTGTGTAATGTATTGTTCATTGTTTGTTTATGTTAGTTAATACATTAACTAATGTTAACAAATGACATCTTATTGTAAAGTGTTACCATTAATATTTATTCATCATACTGTTGAACTTGACAGTATTTTCTCTCTTGTTATTTCATAGGAGCTCCAAAGAAGACAGAGAAAGCCAGAGTCTTGTACCCTGTTTATCAGTATCTTTGTTTGTTGGGTGAAAAAGACAAACTCAATAAACAAAGTAAAAAATAATTTGACTGTTACCCCCCCACCCCCCATCTATATATATATCGTGATATATCGATATTTTGAATTCTTATGGCCACAATAACCGTGATATGAAAAATCTAATATCGTGACAGCCCTAGTACATTTAAATAGTTTATTAATCATTTACTTACACTTTCTAAATGATCTTATGAACCACTGACAACTCCTAAAAAACTGGTTTGTAAATAATGTAATAATTTAAAAATGTTAAATTGATCATTAATAAAGTATGAAAATACATTTATTAAACTATATATATATATATATATATATATATATATATGCTCAAGAACAAAACATTTATAGCTGTATTTATAAAATGCTTACTAATGCCTATTAATGCTGGAAAAATGCTTTATAAAGGACAGATTCCCTATTTATTAATGCATAACTAATGATTCATAGTGTGCAGTTATTATAAAGTGTTACCATGTTAGTTAATCAAAATGTTCATGTTAATTCACAGTGCATTAACTAATGTTAACAGATAAAACTTTACATTTTAATAATGTTTATAAGTATTGTTCATGTTAATTAATATAGTTAATGTTAGTAAATGGAACCTTACTGAAAGTGTTACCAAAGTTTTATGTATGATTGTGTGTGTGTGTATGTTTCACAGTCTTGATGGTTTGGATTAACCCTTTCATTGCTGTATCCCTCAAAACCAGACAGTCAGAGGGTTACTGTAAATGCATGTGCTCGCTGTGCACCGTTTTCCTGATGCCACCGGGGGTGGCGTTTGCACTGGTGGCTTGGGCCCGCCATCGCTGCTTGCAGCTATATTTTACTTATTGTTTTAATTAAATTTTAAATGTATAAATGTATTATATTTCTATTTTTATTTTGTTGCAATTTCTAACAATAATAGTATTATGTAGTTAGGTATTTTATTATATTTTTAGTTATTTTGTTTAATTTTTAGTTTTATTGTATTTAAGTCGAGGTCTTCACTGGGGATATGTCCCCGGGGCTCACCCAGGTGTCTGGCCTCCGCCGACAATCAGGGTCGCAGGCATCATCTCCCGGCGCTGATCCACCATCTGATCTGGACACGGACTGAGAAACAGAATAAGAAAGAAACAGACAAATATTAGCGTAGATGCCATTCTTCTTAAGATGTAATGAGTACATTGTGTGTTATGAGGAGTGTGCCTGGTTCCGGTTGATCTAATTAATGCAGCCTAACAATCCTTTAACGGATTTGAATAATAGAAGTGTATTAGCGTGTTATGTGTAAGCCAGGTTAAAGAAATGTGTCTTTAATCTAGATTTAAACTGACAGAGTGTGTCTGCCTTCCAAACAGTATTAGGTAGATTGTTCCAGTATTTGGGTGCTAAATAGGAAAAGGATCTGCCGCCCGCAGTCGATTTTGATATTCTAGGTATTATCAAACGGCCAGAGTTTTGAGAACGCAGCGGACGTGGAGGACTATAATGTGATAAGAGCTCACTCAAGTACTGAGGAGCTAAGCCATTCAGGGCTTTATAAGTAATTAACAAGATTTTCAAATCTATCCGATGTTTGATAGGGAGCCAGTGCAGTGTTGACAGAACCGGGCTAATATGGTCATACTTCCTGGTTCTAGTAAGGACTCTAGCTGCTGCATTTTGGACCAACTGTAGTTTATTGATCAAGCGTGCAGAACAACCACCCAGTAAAGCATTACAATAGTCTAACCTTGAGGTCATAAACGCATGAATTAGCATTTCTGCTAATCTTCCAGATCAATATCCTTACATTTATCATACTATAAATTTTCTTTAATAGGATTGTTCATAAAATAATTTTGAAAAACAAAAAAAATCCAGAAGTAACTAGACTTAACAAGATGTATGATTAAAATGTTTATTGCATTTACAGTATACATCAATGTAGTATAGATCATACCTCAATACTGTGTATATGTGTTTAATAGGGATGTGCACAAGTACTGGAGTACTCAGAGTTGACAGCAATGATTTATCATTTTTTAAAGTCACTGCAATCATCGTTTTCATGACCAATCATCGCTGTCAAGTTTGAGTACTCGATGATCACCTGACTTTATATATTTCTCTTTTTCTGATTGGTTATGGCAGCATTTTGAGTGGTACCTGAGCTCTGACTAGTTAGTGTTAGGACAGCATGCCATCCAGACAAAATCAAAACCACCAGTACTTGAAATGAAAAACTGACAAAAATGCCCATCCCTAGTGTGTAATACAGTGAATACAGCAGGTTAATATCAGTACCCCCATCATCCACTAGTATGCCCTTTTTCATCCCGTGGAAAATGCCACTGGTGGTTCAAAGAGTTCCCGCTTTCACAGTCCTTTTGATGAATGGTTGAGGCTGGGTACATAGGATCCTGTAACAAAAAAAAAAAAACAAAAAAAAAACTTTCATTAGTTTCTTAATTTTCATAGGCTTAGCACAGATATAATGATGCAAAATGACAAATAAAGATAATGGAAAGGTATTTTTAAACTGAACAGCAGTAAGAATAGAAACAAAATCAAAGCAAGTCAAAGAATTTTGGAAGTTCATCCATCCATCTATTCACTCTCCAAACCACTTATCCTCTCTAGGGTCGTGGGGGCTGAAGCCTATCCCAGCATCTTTGGCCACAAATGCATCCAATTAATGGTATTTAAGCAATATAAGCACTAGGTAACAATGTTATACAGTACCTGTCAAAGTTTTGGAAACATTACAATGTTTTTAAAAGAAAAAAAAAAACAAACAAACAAATAAATAAAAATCTCTTCTGCTCACTAAGTCTGCATTTATTTAATCAAGAATACAGAGAAAATAGTAATATTGTAAAATATAATTACAAATTAAAATAACTTGTCTATTTTAATATACTGTAAATTGTAATTTATTCCTGTGATAAAAAGCTGAATTTTCAGCATCATTACTCCAGTCTTCAGTGTCACATGATCCTTCAGAAATCATTTTAATATGCTGATTTGCTGTTTTGTTTTGTTTTGTTTTTTTTCCTTTTCTTTTAAAAGAATTTTACATTTCTTATTCTTAAAACAGTTGAAAACAGTTTTTGATTTTTAACTTTTTTTTTTTTGTGTGGAAATGGTGATACCTTTTTCAGGATTCATTGAAGAATAGAAAGAACAATGAACAGCATTTATTAAATTTATTAAACAATTTAGTAAATACAAATCTTTTCCAACATTATAAATGTCTTCACTGTTACTTCCGATAAATGTAATGCATCCTTGATTAATAAAATTATTAATTTCTCTCTCTTTTACCACAAATGTATTAATTTCTCTCTTGTTTCCATAAAAATGTTAAGCAGCAATAACTGTTTTCAACATTGGTAATAATCAGAAATGTTTCTTGAGCTGCAAATCAGCATGTTAGAATGATTTCTGAAGGATTGTGTGACACTGGAGACTGGAGTAATGATGCTGCAAATTCAGCTTTGATCACAGCAATCAATTACATTTTAAAATATATTCACATAGAAAAGAGGTATTTTAAATTGTAAAAATATTTTACAATATTTCTGTTTTTACTGTATTTTTAATCAAATAAATGCAGTGAGCAGAAGACATAAAAAAAAATGTCCAAAAAACAAAACAAAACAAAACAAAACAAAAATCATACTAATCTCTAACTTTTGAACAGTAGTGTATGTTTGAGGATTTACTTACTAGTTATATGGTTCATAGCGCCTTAGAGATGTTGTCTGACAGGAGATCTGCTCCAACTCTGCTGCACGGCCATCAGCATAGAAGAATCTAGAAACATAATATGCCATTTATCACAGAGCCAACAATATTTCGTATACAGGCAGGTTTATTTAAAGGAAGCAACCTAGAGCAGAAGTGAAATGCAGGAAAAAAAAAAAATTATATATATATATATATATATATATATATACATACATACATACATACATATACATACATATACATATATTAGGGGTGTAACGGTACGCATACCGAACTGAAATTGTTCACATGGTAAATTCCAAATGGAAGTGATCATCCCTATCCCCTTGGTGTGGGTACTTTGGAGTGAACAGGGCACATTATTTAGTCATTTGGAATGCACTTGGTGAAGGGAGAGAGTAATTTCCTCATCATCTTCAGCTGGGATGTTCCCGTGACAACGCAGCACAGTGTGTGTCAGCAGATGTCGCTGTTTTAATGGCATAGCATT
The DNA here is from genome assembly GCA_039654775.1 of Spinibarbus caldwelli. Lineage (NCBI taxonomy): Eukaryota > Metazoa > Chordata > Actinopteri > Cypriniformes > Cyprinidae > Spinibarbus > Spinibarbus caldwelli. The sequence continues at coordinate 24,745,646 of CM077253.1, read as the reverse complement.
AATGTCTTTTTAGTGTTGTTAGCATAACTGTTGCAAATGAACATACATTTTATATTTTAAAACATTTTTTAAAGTTTTATTTATTTATTTATTTTTTTGCTATATAATATATAAAAACTAATATGTATAAAACTTTTTAAAATATAAAATGTATTTTTTTATGCCGGTGTCCGTCAGCGAATCTGCTGACGCACACCATGCTGCGTTGTCATGGGAACATCCCAGCTAAAGATAATGAGGAAGTTACTCTCTCCCTTCACCAAGTGCAGTCCAAGCAACTACATAATGGTACGCACGTGCCCTGTTCACTGTTCACATATATATATATATATATATATATATATATATATATATATATATATATATATATATATATATAACACACACACACAGTTTCTTAAAATAACAGAATTAACGTTAATGTTTTTAGGTTTGTGTCACTCAGGTTTGGATGTCAAAACCTTCCTAAAATAACTGTAATATAACAGATGCATGGTGATATAAGAAAATATGTTGTGAGAAAGTGCATATGAATGTATTTAAAGAGCTTTCTCAGCTCATCTGTGTTTCCTGCATTTCTGTCAGCAGCTCCCTTCAGAAACTTTGGAGCTTCTCTTCTGTTGTAGAGAGATTATATTGTCACTCCTGAAACCACAGAACAATTTTTATCAATATTTGTTTACCATGAAAAATAAAAACATGTTTGAACTAACGTTAGATTCAGTTAATTCGCACTCCTTGTAAGTGACATCACCGATTAACAGTACAGCACATATTTTAGGCTAAATGAGTTAGACAACTTTCAATAAACCATTGACAAACTGACAGCAAACCCTTTACAAAGTTATCAAAACCTCTCATCTACACATAAGCAGCCATATCACCCTGTAGCCCAAGACTGATTGCCCACTGAAGCTAAGCAGGGCTGAGCCTGGTCAGTACCTGGATGGGAGACCTCCTGGGAAAACTAGGTTGCTGCTGGAAGAGGTGTTAGTGAGGCCAGCAGGGGGTGCTCACCCTGTGGTCTGTGTGGGTCCTAACGCCCCAGTGTAGTGACGGTGACACTATACTGTAAAAGCAACCGTCCTTCGGATGAGACGTTAAACCAAGGTCCTGACACTCTGCGGTCATTAAAAATCCTGGGATGTCCTTCGAAAAAGAGCAGGGGTATAACCCCGGCATCCTGGCCAAATTTGCCCATTGGCCTCTGACCATCATGGCCTCCTAATCATCCCCATCTGCTGACTGGCTTCATCACTCTGTATCCTCTCCACCAATAAGCTGGTGTGTGTTGGGTGCAATATGGCTGCCGTCGCATCATCCAGGTGGATGCTGCACACTAGTGGTGGATGAGGAGATTCCCCCGAATTCATGTAAAGCGCTTTGAGTACCCAGAAAAGCGCTATATAAATGTAACAAATTATTATAAAGATGTGATTAAAAGCCCAAACTCTCATAAACAAGAGCTCAAGCTATAGAGTTAGCTTACCTCGCCTGAAAACAGTTGAGATGCTAACAGACTTTTTCGAAGTTTTCTGTGAAGTAAATATTCAACAGAAACATGTCAGTTACATGTAAGAAAGTGTCTGGAACAGTTGTATGTGATATTTGTGATTTTAGGGACTAAATTCTCCTGAAAGCAGTAAAAACGTGAGACGGAGATTTACGGTTTGTCAGTTGGTGTTGTCGCCCCATTTTCATGGCAACTCCCTCCGCTCCAGTGTTTGAATGAGACTAGTATTCAGCGTGCACGCCCATTAAAACACGTCAAAGTCACGCAGCATTTGCATAAATAAACCTCTAGAATTAGAACACTACATAAACAACTTAAAATCACATTAAATCTTTATTAAATTGCGAATTTGAAACTAATTTTGTAGTTCTATGACCAATTCATAGGTGCAAAATGGATAGTGGGACAAAGTGGCACTTTTATATTTTAAGATTGTGTATCACTCAGCCTTTTTAGTTCATTTTAAAACATGATTGCAGTATTTTTTATACTAAACTTAAATGACTAGCCTAATATTTTTTTTTTTTGAGTCATGCAAAACATCATTAAAATAGATAATAGATATAAAAGGATCTACTGGTCTTTTTTAATTAATAAACATCACAACACTATTTATACAGTGGGGCAAAAAAGTATTTAGTCAGCCACCAATTGTGCAAGTTCTCCCACTTAAAAAGATGAGAGAGGCCTGTAATTTTCATCATAGGTATACCTCAACTATGAGAGACAAAATGAGAAAAAAAAAAAATCCAGAAAATCACATTGTAGGATTTTTAAAGAATTTATTGGTAAATTCCTCGGTAAAATAAGTATTTGGTCACCTACAAACAAGCAAGATTTCTGGCTCTCACAGACCTGTAACTTCTTCTTTAAGAGGCTCCTCTGTCCTCCACTCGTTACCTGTATTAATGGCATCTGTTTGAACTCGTTATCAGTATAAAAGACATCTGTCCACAACCTCAAACAGTCCAACTCCAAACTCCACCATGGCCAAGACCAAAGAGCTGTCAAAGGACACCAGAAACAAAATTGTAGACCTGCACCAGGCTGGGAAGACTGAATCTGCAATAGGTAAGCAGCTTGGTGTGAAGAAATCAACTGTGGGAGCAATTATTAGAAAATGGAAGACATACAAGACCACTGATAATCTCCCTCGATCTGGGGCTCCACGCAAGATCTCACCCTGTGGGGTCAAAATGATCACAAGAACTGTGAGCAAAAATCCCAGAACCACACGGGGGGACCTGGTGAATGACCTGCAGAGAGCTGGGACCAAAGTAACAAAGGCTACCATCAGTAACACACTGCGCCGCCAGGGACTCAAATCCTGCAGTGCCAGACGTGTCCCCCTGCTTAAGCCAGTACATGTCCGGGCCCGACTGAAGTTTGCTAGAGAGCATTTGGATGATCCAGAAGAGGATTGGGAGAATGATGAAACCAAAATAGAACTTTTTGGTAAAAACTCAACTTGTTGTGTTTGGAGGAGAAAGAATGCTGAGTTGCATCCAAAGAACACCATACCTATTGTGAAGCATGGGGGTGGAAACATCATGCTTTGGGGCTGTTTTTCTGCAAAGGGACCAGGACGACTGATCCGTGTAAACGAAAGAATGAATGGGGCCATGTATCGTGAGATTTTGAGTGAAAACCTCCTTCCATCAGCAAGGGCATTGAAGATGAAACGTGGCTGGGTCTTTCAGCATGACAATGATCCCAAACACACCGCCCGGGGAACGAAGGAGTGGCTTCGTAAGAAGTATTTCAAGGTCCTGGAGTGGCCTGGCCAGTCTCCAGATTTCAACGCCATCGAAAATTTGACCATAATTTGCAAATAAATTCTTTAAAAATCCTACAATGTGATTTTCTGGATTTTTTTTTTTTTTTTTTCTCATTTTGTCTCTCATAGTTGAGGTATACCTATGATGAAAATTACAGGCCTCTCTCATCTTTTTAAGTGGGAGAACTTGCACAATTGGTGGCTGACTAAATACTTTTTTGCCCCACTGTATATCTCAAAATTAATACTTTTTATTACACTATAATTGAATGCAACTAATGGAAAATAAATCTGGAATGAGTTCTGGACCAGACAGGACAATTTAGCTAACTTGATCTCACTTTCCAGAAACAAATATTTACAACATGATGAGTGTGAATAACCATTAAATAGTCTAAAGAACCTTTCTGTGCTATAAAGAACCTTTTGTGCAATGGAAAGGTTCTTTGGATATTAAAGGTTCTTCATGGAACCATACACCCTGCCAAAGAACCATTTAAGAACCTTTTTTTTTTTTTTTAAGAGTGTAATGTACTGCATGTATGTAAATTCCGTTAATCATAAATACATTACAATTGATCATATTACCATTATTCATTATATTTATACGATACAATTTATATATTTTTGTCTTCTATCTTCTTTTTTTTCTAGTCGTTACAACTGTAATCCGCACCATCTTGTTTTATGTATTCATTAAAAAAAAAATAAAAAATCTCCTCTTCTCATTTTCTCTCATTTCCACCTTTAAAGACATTATTATTATTATTATTATTATTATTATTATTATTATTATTATTATTATTATTATTATTATTACCATCATCTTCTCTCTAACCATCTCCACCTTTGCTGGCAGGGAGGTTGGGAGGGAGAAGAGAGTTGAAAGGAAAGGGGTGGAGAACAAAGGTGGAGGAAGAGAAGAAATTTCTTTGTTTGCCCAATTCCCAGAAATCCTTAAAATTGCCCTGTCAGTTATAAATAATATGCTACTACGTTGATCTGTACCTTTGTTTATGTACCTGTCATGTGTCTCTTCAGTCAGTTTAGGTCAATGCATAGCTGTGTTAATGTGGTGGTTTATAAAATAAATAACATATAATTGCATACATAATAACACCAGCTGTATGTTTATGTCTTCCAGGACTCACTGGCGTTAGGTAAAACAGATGAGGAGGCCCTCAAACAGTTCCGGCAGAAGTTTGATGAAGCTCTGCGAGAGAGTTGGACCACCAAAGTCAACTGGATGGCCCACATTGTGGCTCACCCCTCATAAACCGAGGGAAACACAACATCAGGCTCCAAACTGAAGTCAGGGTTCACTGTAAAGCATTATTAAGTGCAGCAAAACCGTGATATACAACTTATGATCTTATGAAATCGATGGCCAAATCGCATGGATCTAAGTGATCTACAAAGGTCTGGAGTCTACAGGAATAAACGAAAAACTTGTAAGCTTCTACGCTTTTTTATTCTGTTGAATATCAACTGCCTCTGACCACAGGAGAACCATACAAATCCCTGACTTAACATCGGATATAATTGCCTTATACAAGGTAAAAAAAAAAATTAAAAAAGAGAACATTTCAGCTTTTTCTTCCTCCACTGAAAAGTCAATAAACAATTAAATAACTCCAGCATATCCTTCTAGAGAGAAACAGGAGTCCCTAAAACACGACACAACAAGGCAAGTTTTGGCCATCCAGAAATAAGATGTTTATTGTACAACCATCGTAACATTTTGGGACTCATAGACTTTTGAAAATGGACAAATCAAAGCACAAGCTCAGAGAAAGTGCATCTTATCATACCAAAAGGTAAACGTGCCTCACTGCACAAGAAACTTTTTTTTAACCGTATGTGCCAGACTACTTTATTATGAGGAACAGTCTTAAAAACACTGGAATCATGTTATAGGTATAAATATTTGATGAGTTTAAATGTTGTAATAGTAAAGCACTGTTCCTGATGATACCACAGTACTACTTTATTTATAGCAGAAATGGCTGTAATTTAAAAAAAATGGGACGGCTTCACACACAGATATTCATTGAGGATCACTTTGAACAAATGCTGTGTAGATGAAGGACCTTCCTCTCCTCTCTTTTTTGAGCAAAGCTCATGTAGTTTGTTCTTTGGTGCTAGCCATAAAAAAAATCCCGCATCTATATGCAAGCACAGCATTGTAGCCAAACCTGTTGTTTAATGGATTAGACCATGAAAATTGTTTATTGTTGGTGCCTGTTATTTTAATGAATTTAGTAATTCATGAATTTATATGGGCTTATTATATGCCTGCATATCAAAACTTACAATTTCAACCGCCTGTTTACTCAGAATATCTGCACAAAAGACTCAAGAGGACCAAAAAGGGGAGGTCTAACTGTTATGACTGCTACTGTCTACTGACAGCTCAGGCAGTAGTCATCACTGATTAATGCCTATATTGTAAAGCACAGAGAGAAATTATCAATGTTTTGTACTACACATAACATGCTCCTCTCTAGTGCTGCTTCTCTTTTTGGCTGTGTAACTAGAGATGTATTTATGCACTGAGCATGTTATTTTTACTCTGAATATCCGTATGTGTGAATGGGAAGAAAGACTGTACTGTGATATGAGATTATTAAGAGCAATGCAAAGATTCTAGAACCAACATCTCCTGTGCTGTTATGGTATACCAGATAGTAAGATTTGTCTATTAAATAAATTTCATTTTACACTAGAACAGGTTATACTCAAATGTCCACTGGCCCTACTCCTTATGCTATATTAGATGATGTTTCAATGCCTTGGTGCAATATGCAAATGTAAAAGTGCAACTGTAAACCTATTTTGAGAGTGTGTGTGTGTGTGTGTGCGCATGCGTGCGTGCGTGCGCTCATGCTGCTGTATGTTACACTGATGACCTTTGATTTCACTGAAACTTTTAATACAGGCTTTGCTCTGTCTTGCCCATTTTATAGAAATACTATTAAAGTTGTTTTCATTGAACTCTCCTTTACAATTTCAATTTGATTTAGAAAAAAACAATTATTGAAAAAAGTTCAAAAAAAGTTTTAGAGTTTGGTCCAAAATAAAAGACACTTGGATTAAACCACTGGAGTTAAGGATTATGTTTATGCAATGCAGCCAGTCCTTTTTGAAACTTTTGGACCCCATCAACTTCCAGTGTATAGACAGCATGAGGGTAAGTATATAATTTTTGAGTGAACTGAACTGTTCTAGGTACAGACCAACCAATGTCTCTACTGAATACGCAACTACCCATTAATACATTTATTTACACAGACCTGCACAAAAGTGTGAAAAAATAAAAATAAAAATCTTTGTCAGGCTGAATCATTTTTGTGTGTTTAATTAAAAAATATATCAATATATAACAATTTTTGTAACAGCCTGTGCATTTTTTTTTTTTTTTTTTTTTATCAGTCATGTCCACATTTCATGATCCTCATGAAAAATATCCTTGCATTCTCTGAAGATTTACCTAAATTAAACTTTGATTATTACTGTAAAACATCAAAACATGAAAAAGGTTTGAATACTTTTTATATACACTGTATACAGCAGTGGTTCTCAGCTCAATGGACTAAATCGACTGTCATATAAGAGAGGTAGAGGCTGTGTCCGAATTTGCCCCCTATACCCTTAAATAGGGCACATTTTGAGAGGAGAGCCATTTGTAGTGGTGTCCAAAACCATAGTGGACATTATTGAGTGCACTCATTCAATCCCATAATGCACTGCAATAACGACTGTACAACAGATGTACACTCAAGGGCTAGAGAATACCCATAATGCACTGTGAGCTTCGTGATGAATAAATTCCCAAGTCTCGCCAGAAGATGGCGCCTACAGCCATTCATCCATTTTCCAAACCACTGCTCCAATGTGGGTATGGTATAACATCATACAGGAATAATTTTCTTTTTAATTGATTATTAAATTGTTTAACTAAGGTTTATACATTTTAGTTTCCACGACAGAATATAAAACTTTTCATTACTACTGGAGCTGCCAGTTTGCAAAGTTTTCAAATGATTATTAAACAGCAAGCACAAACTTTGCAAAAGCAGCAGCCCTTCTGGTGCCCTCAGTGTCCGAATTTGCGCACTCATTTTCATTCACTCAATTTCCTCCTTAGTACATTAATGGATTAATGGGGAATAGTGAATGAGGGTATATGGGGCAATTTTGAACACAGCAATAGAAAATGTGAAGACCATTGGACTGGAGATAAGAACCACTGGTATACAGTACAGGGCCGTAGCTGGGGTCTGCGGGGCCCCGGGACAGGTTGTACCCGTGGGCCCTGTTTGAAATTGTTTAATTGTATGCTTGTTATATTTAGTTATTTGTGCTATTTACACAATATTTAAGTTTTTTTTTTCCAAGTTTGTAGGTGTCCAGGTACATAAACCGAATAATCAAATGTAAAATAGCATGGCAGAGTCTTCACTGTAAAAATGAAATATACAGCCAAACCAAAATTTATTCAGACACATTTCTCACATTATCACAGTGTATTCGCTATAGTTTCGAAACTAGTAATAAAATATGACAAGAACTCAGAGTTAAACTGTGTCAGAACAAATTCATCTTGATAATGTCAGATAACTTTGACAGAAAGGTATGTAATGGATTGCAATCAACCAAAAATCCAGAAAACTGTTAGTATGACAATATTTACTCAACTATCAATACTTTGTTGACCAATTACCAAACAATGCTTAATTTTGTTCAGTCTGTAGCGTAAAAATGTATCATTAGCAATTAAAGAAAAAACACTTAAGCAAAACATGCTCAGGTCAAATTGTCTAAATAATTTTTGGTTCCAAATTTTTTATCAATTTTACTTGTAGTCCACTGTATGAAGATTTTTTGGGTATGTCACAGTTTACTTTATTTTGCTATACTCACTTACATAAATGAACTACAGTGTCCTGCACCCACTAGTAAAAAAAAAAACTATTAAAAAAAAACAATAAAAAATAAAAAATATTATATTTGGTGTCTGAATAATTTTTGGTTTGTGGATTAATTCTTGTTAAAACTACAAAGTAATTCAGTCAAGAGCAGTGAGTGATTTTTTTTTTTCCTTTCATTTTCTTGGATTAACATTAAGGACACCGACAGCAGCTAGTAAATTAGGTGCGGTCACTTTAAGAGACAATGCATCCATTATAATGATACACATCTAATTTCTTTCCCCACTGTTTACTTGCACTTTATAAATAACCGACAGTTTTTTTCGAGGATGCTCTCCAAGACCGGTATTTTGACATAATTTTGTATGTATATGTCGGGACAAGAGTAAGAAGAGGCAAATTCGGTGTTGAAGCGCTTTGAGACGCGTCTCTCTGCAACGCGCGCGGGTGGTGAATTGGGCTCTTTCATATCATTTTCTGTTTGCATGTGTAAACTGCGACTTGCATTTGTTCGTTCAGGTGCAGGAGGACGCGAAGGAGAGCTCGGTTCGGTGTTGCTGTCCGTGAGACGCGGCTCTCTGCGTGCGCACCGAACACAGCGCGCGAGTACTCAGTTGAGCTTTTCCGCGTCTTGTGTTTGAATGCTTTAAACTCTTTTGAATGTTTAAGTTGGCAAGGCTTAAAAACACGCGCAAACGGTAAGCTTTCGTGACGACGCACAGCAGTGGCCCATCAGCTGTCCTGAGCGTCTTTTTAGGCTGGCCTCAGCCAGTCGGTTGAGATCGCCGGGGGCCCCCCCTCAGCCGTGGGCCCCTAGAATCGTCACCACCTTTCACCCCACTAGCGACGGCCCTGTTAATAAATATATACACACACATACATACACACACACACACACACACACACACACTACTGTACAAAAGTCTTAGGCAGCTAGTATTTTCGCCAACAAAAAAAATGTTTTTAAGTCAGTTATTTCTATCTTTTGCTGTAGTGTGTCAGTAGGAAATATCAGTTTACATTTCCAAACTGTCATGAATCCTGTCCATGCACTTCCGTTCACTCACCATCAGAGGTCACTACTCCATCACATTGACGCTTCTTCTTCTTCTTCTTTTGCGTTTAATGGCGGTTGGCAAACCAGCTTAAAGTGCATTTCCGCCACCTACTGGGATGGAGTGTGAGACCTTGATGAAGGAAACTATTATATTCTAAACAAAAATAATAATAATAATAAATAAATAAATAGAGGGGGAAAAAAACAAAAACAAACAAACAAACTAAATTCTTCTAATCAAATCAGTGTCTCTCAAATATTTAAGAAGAAAATCATACACCCTTAACTGTTTCTGTGCATTCTGAAATATATTCTTAACTGAAATGTCACTGATTTCCATATCTCTTAGTTTTTCAACAAACTGCTTTCTTTGATGGTTATATGCCTCACAATGTAAGAGCACATGTTCAACTGTTTCTGTTATTCCACAGTAATTACAGCAATCTGACTCACTTTTTCCCATTATATGCAATGAATAATTAAGGTTTCACATTGACTCTCACACCACACAGACTGTTATATATTACCCTGGACTGCATTTCCCATCATTCTTTGCACTAAGTACACACAGCTGTCTCAATCACACGCTCACACCTGAGAACTGTCTCACAATCACACACCCTATATAAACCGTGGACTTCCGTTCACAGATCGCCGAGTATTGATCAGCGTATAGCTCTCTTCTAGTGCTAGCTGCCTTACCGTGCCATTCTGTGTTTCTGTTCAGTTCCAGTGTTGTCCTGAGTTTATCACTCCCCTAGTGTTAGCTGCGATACGGAACCTATTTGTTGTTTTCTAGTCTGTGTTCCCTGTATTTACCCCGTCTCACTGTTCGGACTCTGTTTATTCCCTTGCCTGGATTATTGCTGTGTACCTGGATTTACTCTCTCTGCCTTGCCCTGTTGGATACTGTTCGCCGATCATCGACCCACGCTTGTTCTAGGATTACTCTGTGTCTTGCCTGTGTTATACCTGTTTGCCATTGCCTGAACCTTGTTTGTCTTCTGACCATGACTTTAAATAAAAGCCTGCGAATGGATCTGCACGTCTGACGTCTCATCAAGCCCGTTACACAAACATTATTGCCATTAATTGTAATAATCCAGTGAGATTTTTGTATGCACAAGGAGTCTGACAACAGCCAGTGCTCCACACAGAGGTCTGATCTCTTCATCATCCAGTCTGTCTGGAATGACATGAAGAAACAGAACAAGCTGAGACAGACTAAATCCAGAAGAACTGTGGCAACGTCTCCAAGACGCTTGAAGAAACCTGCCTGCAAAGCTGCAGCACTGTTAAAAGTTTTAGGCAATTGTGTAAAAATGCTGTAAAATGAGGATGCTTTCAGAAATAATGCCATAAATAGATTTTATTTATCAATTAACTTCTATTAACTAAATCAAATCAACATTTGGTATGACCACACTTTGCGTTTAAAACAGCTTTTGTCAGAGGTACACTTGCACATAGTTTTTCAGGAGCTTTGCAGGTAGGTCTCTTGAAGCATCTTGGAGATGTTGCCACAGTTCCTCTGGATTTAGTCTGTCTCAGTTTGTTCTGTTTCTTCATGTCATTCCAGACAGACTGGATGATGATCAGATCATATCTCTGTGTGGAGCACTGGCTGTTGTCAGACTCCTTGTGCAAACAAAAATCTCACTGGATTATTACAATTAATGGCAATAATAATGTTTGGAAATGTAAACTGATATTTCCTACTGACACACTACAGCAAAAGATAGAAATAACTGACTTAAAACCATTTTTTTTTTTTTTTTTTGGTGAAAATACTAGCTGCCTAAGACTTTTGCACAGTAGTGTGTGTGTGTGTGTATATATATATATATATATTATAATGATTTATTCATATACTCATATATAGTCATTAGCCTTTTATATAATTTATCATTTGATTATTTTTATCATTATCATTTAAATCATTAAGCATTTTAACATTGATTCATTTACATATTAATTTTATTATGCTTCTATATTTTATATTTCTTATTTTTCTTGCTTATGCATTTCCATTATTGTTCAATTTTATGATTGTGGGGTTTAATGAACTGTTTTGTCTGTATGAATAAGAGATAACAGTGAATGTTTATGGAAACTCAAGGTTTATGGGATGTTGTTGTGAATCAGTTTGGAATAATTCTACTTGCTGAATTTGTGCTCATCAGACGAAGTCTGAGCATTGAGACAAACACAACTAAGATTGGTCAATAAATGCTACTTTTTACCATCATCACTTCGTCTCCTGCTTCTGCTCTTCTCTGGCTTCCTCAGGCAACTTCTTGACTGACAGAAGACTGCTAACAGTTGTTTTGGGTATTTTTGGGTAACAGACAAGACTTGTTGTTAACAGGTTTTGGGTATCAACAGCTCTGCTGAGTAGTTGTTCTGTTACCGGACAAACTGTTATTTTCTAACGGGATCTGGCGTCCGGGGCTGGATCTTAATTGTCTAGGTGTGGGTACTCGATCTAACAACACAGATATTTTGGAAAGAGAGACAGACTTTGACTCAAAACCTGTATACCAGGAGCCAGACACTGACTCAGAGGGTCTCAAGAGTACACCTGAGGCCATGAAAGTACAAGAGGGAGAGCCTGGAGTAAATGTTTGGAGGTGAAAAAATAAATAAATAACCCTATGGCAAGAAAAATGAGAGATAAGATTAGGCCACAAGAAGGGTCCTCAAAATTAAGACATCCTTGGACAGACCATGTGTACGACTGCTTTAAAGAAGAAGAAAAAAAATCCATGTTGTACTCTCTCATTTAAATATCAACATGTCAAGGTTCCCTAGAGCAGAAAAAAATCTTCCATATTTACAAATGAAAGCAGTGTGCACATTTCCCTCTTGCCCAGCCAAATACTGTTTCACAATCCAAAATAATCCTTCTGCACCGGGCCAAGATGTAAACATGTTAGTCCAATAAACTGGAGATATACAACACAAACGTTCAGAGAAAAAGGCTAGGACAACCAACCTAAAAAGAGGAAAAATATAGCAAAGGCCCTAACGCATGAACCCAGTCAGCATTTTTACAGCACATTCAACACCAAACGAGCAGCTCTTGGCTGGGAACATGACTCAAAGTGTTGAAAGTAATAGGCTCAGAAATCAGGAAAAAGGAATCCTGACATCATGATAGAAATATAATTAATGCAGACAATAATCAAAGAATGTGCCACAAAATACTTCAAAATACCGCGCTACATACAACTTTTCACTATGAATCTGTTCATTGTTCATTTGTTCACAGATTATGTCATCAGCATTCTTGTGCATCATTTGCAAAGTAGGTATCCTGTGTCTTTCTATCTCCATGCCACTGGAGGAGTTGTCAAAAATACCAGAACAGCTGAAGCATTAATAAAATTATGATACTTATTTCCACACAGTTGAACTGGTTTATTTGAACTTAAATTAAGTTAATTGTACTGATGAGTAAAAATCATGCTACTTTAATGAGATCACATCAATTTCATTTGACATATTCCGTGAATGTAGACAAAGCTTTCTGCATTTTTATGAAAATGGAAAGACCTGTCAGTTTAATATTTACTTATTTTGAACATTTAAAATAATTTGTACAGTATGTATATATATATACATATTACCATTGTGGTGAAGAGTAGAGCTTGTGCTAACTATATTGTACTATCAGTAGCTGTCATACATACATAAATGTTCCATGATTGTTTGATTATTAAAGATAGAAAAGCTAACCATATAGACTGTATAAGTTATGCGATTACTCTCAAATTTATTTTATTTATTCTCATAAGAACAAACAGCCAACATAACACTTGCTCACATGTTAAGTGAAATTTTTGTAATGTGCAAACAAGCGAGATCAAGAAAAAACATTTTGATCACTGCCTTTAACACATCTACACATCTGTGGCCATAGCCTAACCACAAGGTCTACACTTCACAGTAATGGTAACCTCAAAAATCGGCATAAACAAAAACTCTTTTAAATGTCAAATATAACTGAACAACAAACTTTAAAAAGTCTTTCCCTTTATTAAAAAACACATTAAACAGCACCTAATTTCCACATTTACGCTCCTGATCTAGCCCTATGCAAAACATGCTGGGAACTAGAAATCCACTTCCCAGTTTCAGGATTTACAGAAGTTTCTTTTATGTTGGTTTTGTAGTGTTACCGTTGTGGTGAAGAGTAGAGCCTGTGGTTAGGTTGAGGATGGACAGCAAACTATTAAGACTATGTATACTCCATGTTGTTTGACTATTTGCATGTGAATGTATAGTGAGAGTCTTTTTGGTTATTACATTATGCTGTTGATAACCAGCACTAAAAAAAATAAAGATTGGCGTGAACATGATGTTTATATAAACAAACCATATATTTAGTCATTTAACCGATGCTTTTGTCTAAAGCAACTTAAAAATGAGAATAAAACTAAAAAAAGAGCAATAATATGCAAGTGTTATGACAAGTCGCGGTTAGCCTAACGCAATACACGTAACAAGGTGTTTTTTATTTATATATGTGTGTATATATATATAGATTAAGAGCAGAGTGTGTTAGAGTTAGAGGGTAAAATATAGATGGACAAGATGTGTTTTTAGCTGTTTCTTGAAAATGACTAAGGACTCAGCTGCTGAAATTGAGTTGGGAAGGTCATTCCACCAGGAGGGAACAGTTAATGTAAAAGTCTGTGAAAGTGATTTTGTGCCTGTTTGGGATGGAACTACACTGCACCGTTCACTTGCAGAACGCAAGCTTCTAGAGGGTACATAAGTCTGAAGTAGTGAATTTAGTTGCAGAGCCAGTGGTGGTTTTGTAGGCAAACATCAATGTCTTGAATTTTATGCAGGCAGCTATTAGTACCCAGTGCAAATTGATGAACAGTGGTGTGACATGCATTCTTTTCAGCTCATTAAAGATTAATCTTGCAGCCGCATTCTGTAGTAATTGTAGAGGTTTGATAGAACTGTCTGGAAGACCTGCCAAGAGAGCACTGCAATAGTCCAGCCTGTACACAACAAGAGCTTGAACAAGGAGTTGTCTATTATGTTCTGAAAGAAAGGGCCTGGTCCTCCTAATGTTGAATAAAGCAAATCTGCAGGACTGGGCAGTTTTAACAATGTTGTCTGAGAAAGTCAGCTGATCATCAATCACAACTCCAAAGTTTCTGGCTGTTTTTGAAGGAGTTATGGTTGATGTGCCTAGCTGGAAGGTGAAATTATGATGAAGTGATGGGTTTGCTGAAACTACAAGCAGTTCTGTCTTGGCAAGGTTGAGTTGTAGGTAATGGTCCTTCATCCAGCAAGAAATGTCTGTTAGACATGCTGAGATGCGAGCAGCTATCATCGGATCATCAGGATGGAATAAGAGGTAGAGTTGAGTGTCATTAGCATAGCAGTGGTATGAAAAGCCATGTTTCTTAATGACAAAATGTAGACAGTGATTCCATGTAGACAGAGAAGAGAAGTGGTCCAAAAACTGAGCCCTGAGGCACCCCAGCAGCTAGATGTTGCAACTTGGATACCTCGACCCTCCAACATACCTTGAAGGACCTATCTGAGAGGTAAGTGTCAAACCACTGGAGTGCGGTTCCTGAGATGCCCTTTGCCAATAGGGTTGACAGGAGAATCTGGTGGTTAACCATATCAAAAGCAGCAGACAGATCCAGCTAGTTAAGTAATGAAGATTTGGAAACCACTCTTGCCAGTCTTAGGGCTTCAACAACTGAGAGCAAGGCAGTTTCGGTCAAATGTCCACTTCTGAAACCAGACTGGTTGCTGTCCAGGAGGTTGTTCTGTGTGAGAAAGGCAGAGACTTGGTTGAACACAACTGATTCAAGAGTTTTTTGCAATGAAAGGAAGAAGGAAAACCGGTCTATAGTTCTCTAAAAGAGTTGGGTTAAGAGTGGGTTTCTTAAGTAGTGGGGTTATATGAGCCTGTTTAAAAGCTGAAGGAAAAACACCAGTGTGAAGGGATGTGTTGATGTGAGTAAATGCAGGTACAACTGCAGGAGAAATGGCTTGAAGGAGATGAGATGGAATATGTTCAAGCAGACAAGTAGTAGGATGTTTAGAAAGGATGAGTTTAGAGACTTCTGCCTCAGAGTGGAGAGAAGGATGTGAACAGGTGTATGTGTGCTGGTAAGGTGTGTTTGACAGTTTGTGGTGTGGAGAATTGTGCACTGATGGTTGCAATTTTATTGATGAAGAACATGGCAAAGTCGTTAGCTGTTAGAGTTGATAAAGGAGGGGGAGGAGGAGGACAAAGGAGGGAGGGAAATGTTTTAAAGGGCATGCGAGAGTTAGACGAATTGTTAATTTTGTTATGATAGTATGTCCTTTTAACAGTGGAGACATTAGCAGAGAAGGACGAGAGGAAGGCCGATACACATTAAGGATTTTTTTATTTGTGCCACACCCTTTCAGCAGCCCTGAGCTTAGAAAGATGTTTGCGGAGAACCTCAGATAGCCAAGGGGCAGATGGGTAGGTATGGGCTGACCTGGAAGACAAGGGACAGACAGTGTCTAAACAAGACGTAAGAGTGGAGCAGTAGCACTATTAGCATCAAGAGATGATAACTGTTTAGGGGGAGGAAGTGAAGATGAAACTAAAGCAGAGAGCCGGGAGGGTGAGAGTGAGCGTAGTTTACATCAAAAGATGACATGTGGAGGGGTGTTTTGTCAGGAACCATGTTGAGGTTAAGAATGAGCAGGAAGTGATCTGAGGTGTGCAGTGGGGTAACCAGCACACGATCAATGGAGCAGTGTCCTGAGAATTAATGAGAAATGATTAAATTAAATAAAATTTAATTAAATTAATTATTAAATATATACTTATCATTGTAATGCATGGGGTGGGACTGAGAGCCATGAAAGCGAGGCTTGGTGGCTCCCACAGCTTTCTGCCCCGCCCCACTTATCACAAAAATTTGAAGCTATACTTAACTTAAAATAAATGAGTTTGTTTACTCAAATATTTTGAGGTGATCAGTTGCCTCAGATTTTTTGAGTATTCTTAACTTACCAGGTTTTACAGTGTAATAAAATTGAGTGCAAATGACTGTAAAAAAAAAACTAAAAAAAAAAAAAAAAAAACTAAGGATTTGTGTTGTTTTATCTATATTTTAAGTAAACTGAAATAAGCAAAGAAGTAATATATATATATATATATATTTGTTTGTTTGTCTGTTTGTTTTTTGAGTGTGTTCTACTATATTTGAGTGTATATACTACTCTTCCAGGAAAGACTTGAGATTCACCACTTCTTCCCATTTATGAAATGCTCTCCAGTGATCACTCGGTACCACCAATCAAATTCTGGCTAATGCAATTTACATTGCATTCGTCAAAATACACACAAATAAATATTCACCTGATCAAGACTGATTACGGCTTTAATACAAAGTGTGATGCTTGCTTTCAACAAACAGCACATCAGCTCTTACCTTAATAGAGCATATGAGTTCTGCATGGGGAAAAATCATATATTGTTCTGCACATTTGTTCTGTGCACATTTTGAAAGCTGTCAGACAGGCATTCTCTAGGCAAATAGATACAAAGGACTGAGACTTTGCCACGTATGCTTTCCCAAGACTCCAAAATGCCAGCAACATTGCTAAATCAAGAAATGTGCTCCATGCATTATGTGCCCTGCTCACAACCCCACAAAACACAAACCTTGTCAAAGACAGTCTGTATATTTTGGAGAGTCTAATTTCAAGATCCAAAGAGGATATACTGGAAGAAACTACTCAATCTAAAGACTGGAAAATGTGTGAAAGTGAAGACAGAAGACATGCGTGGAGATATCATTCACCATAACCTTCCTCAAAAGCTATTGCTCCAACCTGAGCCACCTATGAACCTTGATCAGTCTCAAGAAACTTGGATGAAGAAGAAGGAACATTTCCCATCCACCAATTCCAAATTCTTTTCTGTTCCACAAAAAAATTTTTTTAAAAAAAACCTGTTCTCCCCAAAAAAGGATCCACAAGTATGTGACACAGAGCAAGAAACGTTCAAGTTTTGATGCATGTCAGCTTCCTGCAAAGGTATTCCATGTAGAGGAAGAGGTAATGACGTCATTATACATATAGTCATTATATGAGAACTATTTATTTATTGCATATATTAAGGTACACTATTATTTACTGTATGAACTTTATGTCATTATAGGTCAACATGCTATGGAAGAAGTTGCCTTCAGAGCTGGTTGTAGCCATTGTGAAGTCTCCTAGCCAGAATCTGGAGTACCTGTTACATCACAAGGAATTCCAAACACTGAGGCCACATGAATGGTTATTTGGAGAGGAACACATATCAAAACAAAATCTGAATGCATAATTGTACAATTATATTTGTATTTAACACTCTGATAAGTAAATGCTGTCCTCAATTATCCAAGTATTTTGATTCAAATTGACGTTTGATTCAAAATGCTGTATCATTTTTAGATTATTGAGTGCTATTTAAGAGCTGTACTTAATATAAAGGGTGCAAATCTCTACCAGCTAAGCCATTACACCACAGGTGTCATTTTAAATAGCACAAGGGAGCAGATGGCATGGCAAGGATTGCGAAAAGTGAGAGCAACTCCTTATGATTCTTAATTTTTACATGTACAATACGCAGACATGACGATGTATATTTCTGATAAGCAGGTCAACTTTGCGCAATATGATGGGCTCATCATTTTCGTAAATATCAACAACATACACTAGAGGTTTGTGGTAAGTAAAAAGACTGCAAATACAAATGTTAAGCTAGTACATATAAACATGGACATGGCCATATAGAAATGTTTGATCTTTTCAGTGACATTTAATTGACTTAGTAGTTATAATTTATTTGTTTCCTTTTCTCCATTTTAGTGTCTACATGCTTACACTGACACCATTTTTAATACTTGACCCTCAAAGTGGTGCAAATGAAATGAAAGAAGCAGTTTGTTTTAAAAAGTAATTTAGCATGTTTAGCTCCACAACACTAATAATGTTAAATTAGCATAGTTGGTGTTGTTTAAGACCACCATAAACACACATGCTGCATTTTTCCAAAAACAGAGAATTTTTACAAATGAGAAAAATAAGTATGGAAGAGAAGACTTGGTGAACACCAAGTGGAAACCTGGCACAATCCAACATTCATTTCAGGAGGATGGTTCCAGCTGTGATGGCTTTGTGATATTGATAAATGGAGGGGGAAAGTGGTTTACATACATGCTGTCTATTAATTTTCATTGCTGTCCTTCTAGATGGTGAAATAGGTGGTGGAAGAGTTCCCAAAAATTCCTGACAGCATTAATATAAGGAGATAAAGTGCCACTACAGGAAAAATGTGGCCAATTTTTCTGGCATCAGGTATAAAGTACTTTGAAAGAACAGTTTGTTTCCATGTCAGACACAGAGAGATGAATTATAAACCTATATATATTCAAATAATTGCAGTGTCAAGAGAGGAGTACTGCTCTGTGTGTGGAGGAAAAGAAAGAGCCCAAACAGAGGAGCAGTGCATCTGGGTATTCACTATGCCATTTCTGCCTGTTGACTTTGTGTTAAGGGTGTACAGTATAATAATTCCAACACTTTCTTAATAAATCTAACAACATGTCCTCTTTTCCTTCCAGATTCAATGTGAATTATGCCAGAGGTGGTTTCATGTTCAGTGCCTCAGCATTAATCTGCCACCAGAAGAACAACCATGGATTTGTGATTTGTGTTTGTAAGCTATTTAGTTAGAGGAGCTTATGCTGAAAGTGTGTTTAAATGGTAAGAAATATGTATTGCCTATTTGATATATTATGGAAATACTTTTTGTATTGCCTATTTAATATGTTATGGAAATTTTTTTTAGTATTCTGTTTATGTTTCATACTGTTGTGGTGCTTGTTGTCTTCTGTTGGCCTTTTACGTGAATGCAGTTTTTAAAAAAACACACTTGCATTTGTGAGGGAGAAATAAATGTGACATTTGATATTTTGATAGTTTTTATTTAATATCTACAAAATGCTTACAAGACCTAAAATGTTTATTTCCTAATTAGGATGCAAATGCAAGAATTCTACAAATAGTAGTTTATCTGGCCAGGAAACTTTGCCAGACTGCAGCAACAGGGTACTTTGAACAAGCTTTGCAGCTGTTTGTTCCACCATATAAGATTTGAGCTTTATATATAGCTGCATTTCACAGTCAACTAAATGCAATAAATATGCCAATCCCCATGGTGTAGTGTGTTTGGAGTGTGCATAATTACATTAAAGTGGTTTAGGGCTAACTTGAGTAACCATCGAAAAGTTATTGAAACTTTACTTTGCAGGTAGGATTGTGTATGGACCTTCAGTACCACATACATGGACAGCGCCATGTCATAAAAACATAGCCAAGTTTTCCTAAAAATTAAAACTGTCAAGTTCATTTGAGATTTAATGCTTAGCCGTAGTATATTCAGTAAGGTTAGAGAAAGACATTACAGACCATTTTTAATTTCTACCATCACTGTATTCTATGGGTTTCTCCATTGACACACCATCCAATTCGATAGCTTTCGAAATGAGGGTCACAACGCTCCCAAACAAGTTGCAAAATAATTATCTGACCCTATAGAACATATTTCAAGTCTTTAATGTAGAAGTGTTTAGTGTAGATGTTCAATTTCTACCATCATTATATTACAGTGCCTTGCGAAATTATTCATACCCCTTCATTTTTTTCACGTTTTGTTATGTTGTTGCCTTATCTTAAACTGCTTTTAAATGACTATTTTTCCACATCGGTCTATACTCCATACACCATAATTGTAAAGCAAAAAACAGGTTAACATCTTCGCAAATTTATTAAAAATAAAAAAACTTAAATGATTCCATTGCGTAAGTATTCATACCCTTATCTGGGACAGTTGGAATTTAGCTCAGGAGCATTCATATTGCTTGTAGATGTTACACTTTGAGTGGAGTTAACCTGTGGCAAATTCAATTGAATGGGTATGATTTGGAAAGGCACACGTCTTAATAAAAGGTCTAACAGCTGATAATGCATATCAGAGCAAAAACCAAGCCCTGAGGTCCAAAGAACTGCCTGTAGAGCTCAGAAACAGGGTTGCGTCAAGCCACACATCTGGGGAAGAGTTGAAGAAAAAATTCTGCTTCACTGAAGGTTCACAGAAGCATGTAGTCTCTGTTACCCTTAATGGAAGAAGTGTGAAACAACCAGGGCTCTTCCTAGAGCTGGCCTCCTGGCCAAACTGACCAATTGATAGAGAAGGGCTTTGGTTGGTATGGTGACCAAGAACCTGATGGTCACTCTAGTTGAGCTCCATGATCATATGTGGAGACAGGAGAAACCTACAGAAGGACAAACATCACTGCAACACTCCACCGATCTGGGCTTTATGCCGGTGTGGCAAGACTCAATCCTCTCTTCAGTGTAGACACATGAAAACACACTTAGAATTTGCAAAAAAGCACCTAAAGGAGCCTCAGAGCCTCTGCTATCTTCTGATTGCTGGGCGCGCCCGGTCGGCCCAACATAGAGCCGTGGGTGATCTCCCCCAGCCTGGGAGATGACTCTTGACCAAAAAGACCCAGTCTGCAGTTCTGTTAGAACCCCAAGAGGATGAGGAAGATGTGAGCTGGAGCTCTTCTGGACCCTTAAATTTTTGTGCCAGGCTTTATGGCCTTGTCTTTCCATTCAAACAAAGATTCTTGGATCTTAGCTGATGTCTCTTAACTTTTCTTCACTTTTCACCTGGGAAGAAACTCCCGATCACCACTGAGTCAGAACATCTTTGGAATTCATCACTCTTCAACCCGGAAGAACGTGATCACGAGTCCAAAAACCTTGAAACCATCAAGACTTTTCATCCGAGACAGCATTCTGGACACAAAGGAAGTGCAAGTATAGTACATTTAACTAAATGAAACAGAGGTTTAGTATAAGTTATAGACCCCGTTATAAACGGCGCTGATGGTTTTACTCAGGTGGTTAACTGACTGTTTTCTCTAATGGCTTCATTCATCCACTTTAGCTCCACTTTGTATGTATGCGTGAGTGTATGTTATTCGTTGTTTGTTTAGATTAGTTATGCGTGTTAGTGTTTAGTTAATAAAACTCTTGTGCACAAATTACATGAGTTTCTGATTCTGCCTTGCATATTAATGTCCCTTTTCGATTTTGACCCTTGCTACATGCTCTAATGCATTAATAGGAAGATATTTTCTGTCGCCACGGAAATATCCTTTCTTAGAGTTGATATGAATTTACACTGAATGTTCGCTGGACGAACAGATCAGCTGATGGCAATTTAACTCTGCTTAAGTTATTACCGTCAGCCGATATAAATAATTGAAATGAATCATAATTAATTGTAATTATTTATATACAATTCCCTTGTTGAGCTAATTTGCTACAAGTGTGCTGGTAGCAGCCTCATGCTGTGGGGCTGTTTTTCAGCGGCAGGGACTGAGGGACTCGTCAGAGTAGAAGAAAAGCTCAAGGCACCAAAATATTGAGATAGCCTTAATGAAAACCCAATCCAGAGCATTCAGAACCTCAGACTGGGCAGAAGGTTTACCTTCCAACAGGACAATGGCCCTAAACGCACAGCAAGAGTGGTTTATAGACAACTCTGTGAATGTCCTTGAGTGGCCCAGCCACAGCCTGAGCTTGAACCCAATCAAATATTTCTGGAGAAACCTGAAAATGTGCATCTGCCCCCGTCCAACCTGACAGAGCTTGAGAGGTGAAGAGGTGAAGAGAAGAATGACAGATAATTGCCAAATGCTGATGAGCAAAGCTTGTCGCATCAAACAAAAAAGGCTTGAGGCTGTAAAGGTGCTTCAGCCATATATTTAGTTAAGGGTATGGATACTGTTACGGAGCCGACGAGACGAGAGACGTGCAGATCCATTTGCAAGCTTTTATTTAAACAGGGACGTGGTCAAAACACAGACAGGGTCAAATAACAGCAAACGGGTATGGCACGGGCAAAACACAAGAGTAATCCTAGGGCAAGCGTGGGTCGACGATCGGCGAACAATATCCAACAGGGTAAGGCAGAGAGATAATACAGGTACAAGAGCAATTGTCCAAGAGAGGAAGAAACAGAGTCCGAACGGCAGGGCAAGGGTTAATCCAGGAAACACGGGCTAGATTCGAAACACGGGAAAACAGGCAAGACAAGACTATGACAACTAAGTGGGCTCTGTAGAGTAGCTATCGCTAGGAGAGTGATAAACGCTATACAATACTCGGCAGTGAGGGAGAGGAAGTCCATGGCTTAAGTAAGGGGTGTAATGGGAATCAGCTGTGTGATCAGTCTCAGGTGTGAGCGTGTGATTAGTGAAATGGCTGCTGGGAAATGTAGTCTGGAGGTGACGTGCAGCAATTAGTGTAGTGCAAGAGTCCATGTAGTGAGCGGGTGACCTCACCACATGGACTCTTGCACTACACTAACCCCCCCCCCCCCCCCCCCCAACCCCCAGGAGCCCACCAGGACAGAGCAGACAGGACAGGAGTCCACCAGGGCGGAGCAGACGGGACAGGAGCCCACCAGGGCGGAGCAGATGGGGCAGAAGACCTCCACAGCAGAGCAGATGGAGCAGGAGCCCACCAGGGCGGAGCAGAAGATCTCCACGGCAGAGCAGAAGATCTCCAGATCTGAGCAGACGACCACCACTGCGGAGCAGATGACCACCAGACCGGAGTAGAAGACCACCACGGTGGAGCAGATGACCACCAGACCGGAACTGTGGACCATGGCAGGGACTGGGATCTAGGGTACACTGAGACACACGAGACAGACAGAGCATCCATGGCCCCAAGGGACGAAGCAGAGAACACTAAAAAATAGGTTCACTGGCTGACACGGGACAGGCTGACAGTTCAAAATCGGGTTCATTGACTGAAACTGGACGTGATGACAGTTCATAAATAGTCTCTATGGCAGTGACAGAGTTAATATGAAAGACATGGGATGCATTGATAGTTTCTGGGCTCATGACTGGCAGGTTTAAGGGTTCCAAGGCAGGTTTCTGGGTTGTGACAGACAGGGGAACAAACTCGGTATTGGCTTCCTTGAGAGCGGTTGGACAGACAGAGAGTTCAATGTTAGACTCTAGGACTGGAACAGGACATACAGATAATTCAGGATCTGGGGCATAAACAGAAACTGAAGCAGACAGTTCAGTGACAGAAACTGGCAAGACAGACAGTTCAAAAACAGACTCATTGAGGGCAACTGGACTGACAGACATGGAAAAGGACTGACAGATAGCTCACAAAAAGATTCATGGGCTGATATGGGATAGACTGACAGTTCAAAATTGGATGTATTAACTGAAACTGGACTGGTAGGCATCTCAGTGACTGAAATTGGACAGACAGACAATTCATACTCAGACCAAGAACAAGACGAGTGTTCGGAGATGGCCCCATAGGTCGGCCCAGAGCAAAGCAAGGGTTCACTGATGGCCTCCATAGCCGTGACAGGACAGGGCGAGAGTTCACAGACGGGCTCCTTAGCCATGACAGGACAGGGCGAGAGTTCACAGACGGCCTCCTTAGCCATGACAGGACAGTGGGAGAGTTCACAGGTGTTTACTGGACTCATGACAGGGCTAACAGGGCATACAGGGAGTTCATTAACAGTTTTCATGGCAGTGACATGCAGAGAAGAGAGTTCCTGAATGGCCCTTATAGCCGTTACCGGGCAGGACGATAATTCACAAACGGCCTTCATAGCCGTTACAGGGCAGGACGAGAGTTCACAGACGGCCTTCATAGCCGTTACAGGGCAGGACGAGAGTTCACAGACGGCCTCCATAGTCGTGACAAGGCAGGACGAGAGTTGGTTGAATGGGTACCACTGACACCTCTGGAGGTTCTGCAGCAGTTGCCGCCACCTCTGGAGGTTCTACAGCAGTAACTCTCTCCTTGATCACGACATGACAGGCTGAAAGTACATTGCTGGACGCTACCACCAAACCAGGAACTGAAGCGAGCACTGCTGCTCCAGGAGGTTTTGCAGCATGTGCCGCCACCTCTGGAGAAGCTACAGCGGGTGCCGTCGCCTTGGAGAACACAGCAGTGCGTGTCACTACCCCGAGAGGTTCTGCAGCTTCAGCCACCACCTCTGGAGACATTTCAGTGGACGCCGCCACCTCAGCCAGTTCGGTGGTGGTGTATGCAGCCCAAACGCAACATAAAGAGATCCCCATCATGGGAAGCGCTTCAGGCAAGGGGATAAGTTCAGGAACAGGAGGGTTAGAGTGAGTGGGTTTGGGAACACCAGCTGTGCGTGCAGACACCAGCGGTGCATCCCTCACGCTAGATACCAGACTGGGATACCGAAAGACTGACCTTGAATATCTGGGTGCAATAGACAGGACGTGAAGAGACTCTGGATGATGGCTAAGGCGTGACGTGACTCTGGACGATCGGCTGAGGCGTGAAGTGACTCTGGACGATCGGCTGAGGCGTGACGTGACTCTGGATGATCGGCTGAGACATGACGAGACTCTGGACGATCGGCTGAGACATGACGAGACTCTGGACGATCAGCTGAGACATGACGAGACTCTGGACGATCAGCTGAGACGTGATGAGACTCTGGACAATCAGCTGAGACATGACGAGACTCTGGACGATCAGCTGAGACGTGACGAGACCTGGACAATCAGCTGAGACATGACAAGACTCTGGACGATCAGCTGAGACGTGATGAGACTCTAGAAGATCAGCGAAGACGTGACGAGACTCTGGAAGATCAGCTGAGACGTGACTTGATTCATGAACATCAGCCATGACTTGACTTGACTCGTGAAGAGCAGCCGTGACTTGACTTAAGAAGAGCAACCGTGACTTGACCTGACTCATGAAGATCAACTGTGACTTGGCTTGACTCATGAAGATCAACTGTGACTTCACTTAGCTCATTAACATCAACTGTGTCTTGGCTTGACTTGTGACGATCAACTGTGACTTGACTTGGCTCGTGACGATCAGCTGTGACTTGGCTTGACTCATGAAGATCAGCTGTGACTTGCCTTGGCTCGTGACGTTCAATTGTGACTTGACTTGGTTCATGACAATCAACTGTGACTTGACTTGGCTCATGATGATCAACTGTGACTTAACCTGGCTCATGATGATCAACTGTGACTTGACTGGATTCATGAATGGCAGCTGTGACATGACGGAGCTTTGTTGTGTCCGCCATTTTGTAACCAGGCTCAGCTGTCGCCGCCATTTTGTGAGCGTTCTCTAATGCGGCCGCCATTTCACGAGTAAGTGCGGTGTCGTGTTCCTCTTCCGCGACACCAACAGTAAACGAAGAGCCGATGGAAAGCAAAGCAAAGTCCATAAAATCACTTTTAAATAACAGCAAACGGGTATGGCACGGGCAAAACACAAGAGTAATCCTAGGGCAAGCGTGGGTCGACGATCGGCGAACAATATCCAATAGGGTAAGGCAGAGAGATAATCCAGGTACAAGAGCAATTGTCCAAGAGAGGAGCAAACAGAGTCTGAACGGCAAGGCAAGGGTTAATCCAGGAAACACGGGCTAGAATCAAAACATGGAAAAACAGGCAAGACCAGACTATGACAACTAAGTGGGCTCCGTAGAGTAGCTATCGCTAGGAGAGTGATAAACACTATACAGTACTCGGCAGTGAGAGAGAGGAAGTTCAAGGCTTAAGTAAGGGGTGTAATGGGAATCAGCTGTGTGATCAGTCTCAGGTGTGAGCGTGTGATTAGTGAAATGGCTGCTGGGAAATGTAGTCTGGAGGTGACGTGCAACAGTTAGTGTAGTGCAAGAGTCCATGTAGTGAACGGGTGACCTCTGGTGGTGAGCGACCGGAAGTGCATGGACAGGATTCGTGACAGATACTTATGCAATGTACTTATTTCAGTTTTTTTTTTTTTTTTAATACATTTACAAAGTTGTGACAATTCTGTTTTTGCTTTGTCAATATGGTGTACGAAGTGTAGATTGATGTGGGAAAAAAGTAATTTAAAGGAGTTTAACATAAGGCAGCAACATAAAAAAACATGAAAAAAAAATGAAGGGGTATGAATACTTTCGCAAGGCAGTTTATATGGGTTTCTTCATTGAGACAACTTCCAGTTCAATAGCTTTATAAAGGAGGGCCACACCGCTCCAAAACAAGTTGCAAAACTTTTATCTGACCTAAAATGACATACTACAAGTCTTCAATGTAATGTATTTTTTACTCTAGATGTTGAATATCTACTATCTCTGTATTCTATAGGGTTCTTCAATGGCACACTATCCGGTTCAATAACTTTCCAAAGGAGGATCACACCACTCTAAAACAAGTTGCAAAATATTTATTTGACCCTAAAGAACATACTGCAAGTCTTTAATGTAGAAGAATTAGCTCTATATATTTCATTTCTATGATCATTGTATTCAATTGGTTTCTCCATTGACACACCTTCCAGTTCAATAACTTTCCAAAGGAGGCGCACCCGTTACAAAACAAGTTGATAAATATTTATCTGACCATCTTCAAAATATCAGAAGTCTTTAAACTACAAGTATTTGCTCTAAATTATACATTTTCATCATCACTGTATTCTATGGGTTTGTTCATAGAGACGACTTCCAGTTCAATAACTTTTGAGAAGAGGGTCAAACCATTACAAAACAAGTTGCTAAATATTTATCTGACCGTGTACAACATAGCAGAAGTATTTAAACTACAAGTATTTGCTCTAAATGATACATTTCCAACATCTCTGTATTCCATGGGTTTATTCATTGACACACCTTCCATCCAAAAATATTACATTATCTAAAACATCTACAGTAGATACTACTACATTAAAGACTTGTAGCATGTTCTTTTGGGTCAAATAAACTTGTTTTGTAACGGTGTGAGCCTCTTTTCAAAAGTTATTGAACTGGAAGGTGTCTCTATGAAGAAATCCATAGAATAGAGAGATGTTGGAAATGTATAATTTTAAAGAAATACTTGTACTTTAAAGAGTTCTGCTATGTTCTACAAGGGCAGATAAATATTTAGAAACTTGTTTTGTAACGGTGTGAGCTTCTTTTCAAAAGTTATTGAACTGGAAGGTGTCTCTATGAAGAAACCCATAGAACAGAGAGATGTTGGAAATGTATCATTTAGGGAAAATACTTGTACTTTAAAGAGTTCTGCTATGTTCTTCAAGGTCAGATAAATATTTAGAAACTTGTTTTGTAACGGTGTGAGGCTCTTTTCAAAAGTTATTGAACTGGAAGGTGTCTCTATGAAGAAACCTATAGAATAGAGAGATGTAGGAAATGTATCATTTAGGGCAAATACTTGTACTTTAAAGAGTTCTGCTATGTTCTTCAAGGTCAGATAAATATTTAGAAACTTGTTTTGTAACGGTGTGAGCTTCTTTTCAAAAGTTATTGAACTGGAAGGTGTCTCTATGAAGAAACCCACAGAATAGAGAGATGTTGGAAATGTATAATTTTAAAGAAATACTTGTAGTTCAAAGAATTCTGCTATGTTCTATAAGGTCAGATAAACATTTAGAAACTTGTTTTGTAATGGTGTGAGGCTCTTTTCAAAAGTTATTGAACTGGAAGGTGTCTCTATGAAGAAACCCACAGAATAGAGAGATGTTGGAAATGTATAATTTTAAATAAATACTTGTACTTTAAAGAGTTCTGCTGTTCTATAAGGTCAGATAAATATTTAGAAACTTGTTTTGTAACGGTGTGAGGCTCTTTTCAAAAGTTATTGAACTGGAAGGTGTCTCTACGAAGAAACCCATAGAATAGAGAGATATTGGAAATGTATCATTTAGGGCAAATGCTTGTACTTTAAAAAGTTCTGCAGTGTTCTACAAGGTCAGATAAATATTTAGAAACTTTTGTAACGGCGTGAGCCTCTTTTCCAAAGTTATTGAACTGGAAGGTGTCTCTATGAAGAAACCCATATAATGGAGAGATATGGGAAATGTATCATTTAGGGCTAATACTTGTACTTTAAAGACTTCTGCTATGTTGTAGAAGGTCAGCTAAATATTTAGAAACTTGTTTTGTAATGGTGTGAGCCTCTTTGCAAAAGTAATTGAACTGGAAGGTGTGTCAATGAAGAAAACCTTTGAATACAATGTTGGTAGAAATTACACATATAGAGCAAACAATTGTAGAGTACGTGAGTGAGGCACAATTTATTTATAACCCATCTTAAAGAAAGTTAAGCCATCACTTTCTGAAGTGTTTACCCAAAATACCAAAAATAAACATCCTGTTTGCTGTCATGCTTTCTGAGTACTTGTCAAGAATCTGATGGATTCAGTACCATGTACAGTGATATTTCTGCAGGACTGTTATCAATCAATGCACATGAATTGTGATATTGTCAGTGTAATGTTAAATAAAGATTTCATACAACAGGAAAACAAAAAAGTTATTTTATCCATTCTTTTCTTTTCAACTCAACACTTGGAGAACACTGTTACAATGTTAAGTGTTTATCACACTTAAAACCAGAAAAAAAACAGAGGTGAATAAAACAGCAAGACATGGGCTGCAGTATGTTCTTTAGGGTCCAGACAAGATGTTCCAACTTGCTTTGGAGCAATCGACCCATGCTTTCAAAACCTATAGAAATAAATCATATATGTCATTGTTAACACCAACACAGTTCTTGTTCATTTTGAGGCAAATAAATAAATAAAAAGCATTCTAAAATGATGCGATTAACTATGTTCAGGAGATTACACATGATTTTCCAGTTGTATGTATTGTTACAAAATTACAGTTCATGTACATGTTCATTATTTGTCATTTCCTAAACATCTTTTCAAACAGCATCATTATATCAGAATCAGAATGTTTCTGTACATGTTCATTATTTGTCATTTCCTAAACATCTCTTCAAACAGCATCATTATATTGCAATTTTTCTTGTTGCTAAAGGAGCATTAGAAGGCATAATGTGAGTGATATTTGTGATAAATGCAGTTGTCTGTTTGCACCAGGTTTGCACACAGTGAAAAAAAAAATAGACCTTTTTAGACGGTCCCTTCCTTGCTTACCGTACTACATTGGACATTCGCACGTAAATATGCCATAAAAACAATACTTGGCCATTTTGATCGATTGTGAAAAAATGTAGTAGGTTGACAATGATGTCGCTGATTAGAATTTGCAAATAAACTAATTTATTGCACATATAATTAGAAAGTTATTGAATGCGGAAATGTGTGAATGTTGTGAATCTGCGAATATAAAACCAGCTTTACCCAAGTCAAACCTAAACCTACGAGAAGCGTTAAACATGGACGCACGTGCAGTTGCCGTACTGTATTAAAGCTTTAATCAGGATAAAACCATATATTAAAAGCTAACAGAAGCAGTAGCATTCACAAATAACAGCGTATCTAAATGTATGAGACACCAACAAACAAAAAACATACCATTAAGAGCCGTGCTTGCACAGGTTCTGCAGGATCCTCTTCACTAATATCCTCTGCGTCTCAATCAGGCTCAAATTGATAAGCAATATAGACGACGTCATTTACAATACAACCGGAACACATGCTGCTGAGGCGAGGGGCGTGACGTTTAGACACGCATTAGGCGCAAATCTAGCGAATCACAACACACTGAGCCAGCTGACCAATCTGAGCCTATCGCGTAGTACTGAGGGAGGGGCTTCATAAAACCAGGAAATCATCAGAGCGTTTATCAGAGAAGGGACAGAGCGGTGTGGAATAAAGGTAAATTATGTGAAAAATAATGTTTTTTTTTTTTTTTTTAAATTAAGCATTAACACATGTTAGACTGCACTCCATAAACACAATCAAGCCTAGAAAAAAAAAAAAAACCAGTCAACCACCCCTTTAAAGCAAACGTTCTTTTACACTTCCATTTGTCCTGTTGTCAGCAGACGAAGTATGGAGTATGTCAAACATTAAACAGGCATCTGTTTAATTTATCCAGTGTAAACAGGGATTATAATGGGTTCTATTTGCTTTTAACATTACACCTGTGTCTGGTGTAGCTGTCAGCCATTAAAAACTGTGGTGTGAAGATGTATTACTATTAGTTAATGTGTTGCTCTAGAGGGAGCCATATGCAAATGTATTTGCCCATATGACATCACAAATCCCACAACATCCAAACAAGACGTTTTTGGAACTTGGTTAAATAAATACTTTGTTTATAATGAGGAGACTATTTTAAGCTTTCAAACTTCCAGAATGCTTTAATGGTACAAAGACCCTCTCCAGGGTCAGAGATCAAGGAAAATTTGATTTGAAACTCTTTTCTTTGTTTCAGTCATGTTGTAACAATACAGTGCATGACAACTGGAGAAATAGATATTTGAGAAAAACAGACATTTACTCAGATTAATAATACTCCACGTATCGTCAATCAAGATTTGATAAAGGTTACAAGTTAACTCAAATTAATTGGTATAAGAAGGGGGGTTCAAATCACTGACTGCAAGTTTAAAACAACGTATATCTTTAAAACAGACACTCTTAAATTCACATGACATGGCCATATTTATCACATCTATCTGATCGTGACCCACTCATAACTGTTAACCGTTTGCTTCATTGTTCAACTCTCTTTCTAAAGTACAAAACCAACTTTTATACACTTACAGTACAGCTTATCAGTGTCATGTTAAACAATGTTGTATACACAAAACGGTAATTTATTTGATGTCTTTTAACAAGTTCCTGAAAAAGGAGAGAAATTATGAGAGAAAAAAAGAGGATGCATGGCAGTTCACCATGAAAGAAGCCTATCTCGAATGTTAGTGCATGTGCCAACGCGAGCATGCAAGTACGTAGGCATGACTAATCACATACACATAACAGATTACTTATTATATTATTGTTATAAGAGGCGACTAACAGGGGTGGTGTTAGCACCACAAATAAGGCCCCAGCCAGGTGTGAGGAATCTTATGATACTACAGGTTACAACGATCGCATGCTCCGGCCCAAGGCAATTCATAAAGTTAATATGGAGTTCGGTTGTGGTCAACAGCCTGGAAAAGGTTGGGCTCCATCAGGTTTAGTTCTGCCCAAGACACATGACATAATCAAATACTTTTCGCTTCGTATGGAAAGTGTAAATATTTATTGTTGACAAAAGAAATTCATTGTTACATTTATTTATTTACTTATCAACCATAACCAATATATTAACCCATATATTGAAAAAATACAAAACCTTTTATTGGGTGTACTCTTTTACAGCACTTTATTATTGTAGACAGTATGCAAGGACAATCTTATTAATCTGGCATTCCAGGCCAGGAAGTTTCTGATTGCTGAATAACACTGTCCTTGAAAAGTTAAGTTTCTCAAAAGTACATTTACTTCAGATATTCTGAATATAATATTCACCCTGTTTAAAAAAAAAAAAAAAAAAAAAGTATCATTAAAAAATTAAACAAATAAGCATTAGTTACTTTTACTGCATATTTAAGAAGACAATCAGTGCCTTTTCCCCCAGATGGCACAGATCTGTTCACTTTATTACAAGACAAATCTTAGACTGTGCTTAATTTAAATTATATACATCTGACATGCTACAATGCAACAAATTCTGAAGACTGTATTGTCTTCTTTATACGATTATGCAAATGTATGCAATTTGGCAAATAAGTAAAAAGTAAAAACGTCCACATGACCAAATAATGTGGAATGTGCACACAAGGAGCAATGTATAATTATGGTCAAGGGTGGGAGCCCATTGAATTCTGGGACAGCTAAAAATGGCCACTGAGAGAAAAAGAGTGATACACATTTAGTTTGGGTTCTGTTTGTGTCATCTGTAGTGTTGCCATTTGACAGTAAAATGTATCAGTGTTGTTACATGTGTTATATTTTATGTTGTTATTACATATTACTGGCGTTAGTTTTTGAAAAAAAAAATACTTTATAACTTAGCATATATTAAGGCTAAAGCAGCTTTTTCTTTTTCTGTAATAATTTGCTGTTACAAGTGAAGTTATTCAAGTGCTATGCTATGCAATTATTAAGGAGTTTCAGATGGTTGCTTACTTGCCCAAGTGAAAAGAGCGGAGACATGCCAGTTTTGGATATTTTTGGATAGATATTCTGATTTCTAAATAAGATTCCCCCTCCCCTTGTAGGTAATGTTTTATCACCTACAAGGCAAAAATAACAGTGTGATCATTTAGAAAAGCAATAACACATTTCTTCTCTACAAGCAACACAATTTATGATATTCAGATACAAACAATAGCACAATTGTGTAGGAAGAGTAACAATATAATATTTAATGCTTATAGTTGGGAGTGTGATTGAATCCCTAGCCCTAAATATGACCACTAGGAAAAGCAACACTTAGGGATGTATCTATCACCACTAATGATAATGACATTTATGCAACAATGTAAATCAACATGATTATAATTTTTGGACAACTAAAGAAGTATCTCATTAATGTGTAATCTTTAGTTACTTGGCACATTCCAAAGACACAGTCCCTCTGCAGACACCTAACCAGTGATGAAGTTTTGCTCAGCAAGCCTTTAGTTCTTAAGATCGTATGCTACCTTTGGCATTTTGCAAAGTCCTGTCCGCAACCCTCTCAATCACTCTGTCATTGCTGTTTAGTGTGAATAAGAAAAGAAATTATTAAATTTGTGTTTGAATATGTATGTGTGTTTATCTACTTATAAAAATTTGTTAAAATTGTTTGGGTTAGGTTATATAAAGTACATTTTTAAAAAAATTTATACATATATGTATATATGTCCCTATTTTGATAGCTAATTTCTGTATTCTTTATTTTACGTAAAGTATGTTTGCATGGATTATCTCTGACTTTTTTGTCTCTGTTCCTTTGTCTGTCTATATTTGTGCTTCTGATTTTATGTCCCTCAACCCACGTCTCTTTCTCACACACTCTTTTTTTCCATTCCAAGGCCTTTGGAGTTTGCTGAACCAGCATGTCTAGGCAGAGGATGTGTGTGTAGACTTGGACTGGCATGTCAAGACAAGACATGCACTGAGGCAACATATTTTGCGTCGTTTTGGCGTCACAAATGCTCACACACAAAACATGTAATTCTGAGTAGTTCCAGCCCTCTATTCTTGATTGAAAAACATTTCATATTTTAAGGACAACTATCGAACACCCAAAGTAGTCTGTCTGTACTGTCTGTCAGCAGCAGCTGCAACAACATTAGAAGTAACACAGGAACAACTGAAGAGGTAGGAAATCTTTTATAGTATGTGAAGTTTTAAAAACTTGCAGGAAAGATAGAGGCAATAAAGTGAGAGAGGCAAGCAAGAGAGGAGATTAAGACTGTTTTGGAATAAATTAATTCAAATTCTGCCTTTGTTTCTGGGACAAAAAGACTGAGATAGAGATACTTAACACACGTCTATCTAGTCTTACAATGTAGGAAGCAGACACTGTTTTGAAAGTGACTCACCTTGTTAATATTTGATATTGCTTCATAGAATGGTCATAATGCAATTTTTTTTTAAACACCTTCACATTTGTGGAATGCTGTTTGATATCTGTTTTAGAATATAAGTTGTTCCATGTTCCCACTCTGCTAGATTTTAAATAACCAATAAAAAAAGAGCCAATTTGGCTGCTTGAGGGTGTATAATATCAACACATTCACACACATATGCACAATGCTTTACAGTGTTTAGTCCTTTTGATTTTGTTTGGATCTCTGCTTAACACACTTAATAACTGATTTTGTTCCGTTTCAATTCTTGGCCATATCACATCCTGATGACTTGGGACAAACAAAGAAAAAAAAAAAAATAAAAAAAAAAAAAAAAATATATATATATATATATATATATATATAGATAGATAGATAGATAGATAGATAGATAGATAGATAGATAGATAGATAGATAGATTGATTGATTGCATATGTTAGAATGGTGTACTCTTTTAATGGTGTACCCTAATCCTGTTACGTAAAGCCTAGATTTAGATGTAAATTTACAGAATAAGTTAAGAGTTTAATTAGTCTTAAAGTGTGATGTTTTTATCTCATTTATAAAGCCAGTATGAATACAAATAAGATCTTCACCATAGTAACACTTTTTTCATGAAATGCAACACTGGTAAATGCAAACACTAATTCTGAGAATAACAGAGGTGAAAATTACTGCTTATATTTTAGATTTTTGCGATCTAATAAAATTAAAGTTCCACAAAGCTGCCATTATCTTCCTGTAAGGCTGATAAGTAACTCAATCCACTGACTAGAATAGGAATAGACATTTTTAATCTGTTGATACAGATTTAAAATTGTTAGAGAATTGCATGGCGGTGGCCAATCTGAGCAGCTGGCTGGAAGTGAAATTCTACTGCAATGCAATTTTGATGCTAAAACCATAAAACACAATGTAGTAATGCAACAGCATAAAACTTATGGTAGAGCCTATATTAGCCAGTGAAACAAAAGTATAACACCATAAAACAACTGCCTTTTATACATTGTCTTATACATATATTATAGTTTTTTTTTGTTTTGTTTTGTTTTACAGGTTTTTGAGATGTAAAACATGAATTCAAGATAAATCATTTCAGATTTTTTTTTTCCCTGTATACAATATTAAAATCATGATTTAAGTAACAAACAAATAGAAACTTTTAAGGTGGAAAGAAAAGAAAAAGAAAATAGTTAACCTGGTTGCACCTGCAACCTGGTCTTTGAATAATATATATCTGGTTTGTCATTTCCCCCTGTTGCAAAAGAGCTTCAGGCTGATTATATTGCAGGGGGATCTCCTGTGTACAGCCCTTTTAGGGTAATGTGGAGTCGGTTGCCTCCCCCTTATTATCAGCAGCACCCCGTTTCTTAATCGCCGCCCTTCACCAGGCTCACGACGGGAGTGGGTGTGTGAGAGAGGAGGGGCGCTGAGACAGCCAGGTCTGGCGGCGTGTGATGAGGCACAGCTGAAGGGAATGGAGCCTCATCACCGCCGCTGTTAAATGCCGAGCGCGCCTCTCCTCGGGAGACCGGTCTCTTTCACGTGTATGCACGCTGGTGTCCTCGTGGGTCCAGGAAGGGTGCGTAGAGGGATTCCCGCACCGTCAGAGATGTGAGCCGCTGGACCCGCGGTCCGGACAGAACCGCACCCGTTATACGGCTGACGGGCCAGGATGCTGGGCCGTTCATCCCCGCAAGCGCCGTGGGCTAAAGGAGGTCAAAGCCGCTGGATGAAGCCGCCGCCCCTCGCGCCCCGGACATGAGTGGGGAGCGCGTGCGGCCGCCAGACTCCGCCCCTTACCTGGACCCTTCCTTCTCGAACACTGCCCCTCCTTCACGAACCCCACAGCACGACGAGGACACCAGATCCCCTCTTCATTTTGGACTCTTTATTCCCTTTTAGACACTTATTTTATTATTTCTGTTTAATAAAAGCCTCTTCGAGGCCTGATGCCACACCCACTGTCTGTCGTTTGCTCCTCCCGCCACAGTATGTTTACACGACAACGACGTAATAAAAATGGAAAAGTCTTTGCTTTGCATTTTTGAGTTTCACGTACAGATGACAATGTTGTCAAAACAATCTCCATTTGCACCAAAAAATGTCACTTTGTAAAGACGCACCTGCACACATACGCATTCTTCAAGTGCTGCACATGCCCATAGACTGAACACGTGATGCGGCATGACATCACAGTTTTCACAAATTCACATTTTTGTATAATTTACATGGAGAAAATAATGGTATCATTTTCCAAAACTTGCATTTTGAGGGCCTGCCATACAAACTTTTGAAAACAAAAAGTTTTCTTTTCAAAAGTTTGTTTTCAGGTCCAAAAAATGGTCAAAATTCATAAAAGTTTCAGTTTTTAGTTGAAAACAAGGTTGTGTAAATGCCCTCATAGAGCCATTGCAAGTTGACTGGATTTAGATCCAGGCTCTGACTTGGTCATTCCAAAACCACCATGCTGAAAGGATAAATTACTTTTCCTTTTGAGATTTGTAATGCAGGCCTGCAGGTTTTGTGCCAAAATAGTCTTTTATTTGGCACTATCAGTGATTCCTTTTATCTTGACTACTGCCTTATATACAGCCCTATAACATGATACTGACACTATGATGCTTCATCATGGGTGTGATGTTGGTTGGGTGATGAGCAGTCCAGTCCAAAAGCACTTTTTAAAATTATGGCTCATAAGTTTAATTCAGTTTCATCAAAGCATAAAACATTTTACCCTATGGTTTTGGCTAGATTTAGATTGGGCTTATTTTTTATTTTTATTTTTTCTGTCATGTTCTGTATGACAACTCTCTGAGAGATTGGCATGGTAATGGACACAGCAATGTTAATGTATTTGGAGCAAGTACAGAAATTGCCAATATATCCACAGACATGCTGCTGCTGCACATATAACAGTAATTACCCCCCAGCAAAGCATGAGATATGAACAATTCAAGCCAAAATATTCATGCTGCTGAGTGTAAGAAAACTGCTGTGCTGGAGTTTCATGACAGAACTTTGTATTAATGACTTCCATCTAGCCACCCTCTCCAATAGCCTAGACAGATGAAGAATATGGAATATTGTTGTTACATGTTTAACGTGTCTTGTTGATGGCCTTCACGTTATTCCATGGGAGATCTAATGTTTTGGAAATACTTTTCCTGATTGGTCTCTTTATGATGAGCCTTTATAAGCTCTTCGTCGACTATGGTTTCAGCAATGTGAAGAGGCTAAGGAAATCCTACAGAACTAGCTGATTTTTATTCAGGGTTAATCAGCATCACCAGAAGACAATAATTACTTCTAAGAGTTTGAATGTGATTTGTTAATTCCGTACAGAATACCGTGTTATTATTATTATTATATATTTATTTATTTTTTACATAAATACAGTATACATATACCCATAGCTGATTTAGGTTAATGCTGACAAAGTTGTTGATAGAGATTGCTGTTAAATATGCATTTGTCTACATTTGTGTGTGTTTAAGGGGAAGCAGGGTATAGATCCTGAAGAAAACTGAATTACTAAAGATGTTGCTCAAGGGCTCGAGCAAAGAGTTTATCACTCTCTAGATATGCAGCAAAGTATATATTACAACTTCTTTACCACAACATGCAATTTTACATATGATATAACACGATATGTACCTGGCAAAGGATAAAACAGCAATACAAATGTTCAAACTTGTTCATAGGTTGACAAAGAGAATTTTCATTTGTGAGTGAATAATCCTTTAAAATGCTTACTTCTATCCATGTTTAATGTGGAGAGAAATACATAAGTAGTACAGTAAGCTTTAATATAATGGGCTGGCTTTATACAACCCCATCAGTCAGTACATATAGGTTTTTATTATCATTTTGCCTGGAAACAAATTTGTGTTTACAAGGTACTGAGTACAGTGACATAGCCTTTGAGAAAGAACTAATCATTGGATTTGCGAAAGTGTGCCAGGATAGTGACATCAGAGGTGTGGCTATGACAAACTATTAATAGATTGACATCCTAAAGAGTGTGAATTGTGTCTCTGTGGTTCTTTCAAAAGATTATTCTGTTTGTGTGGTCTGACGTATCAATGTCTGTCTTATATGATAGTATGCCAATAGTATGAGTTTGGGGCAGGACTACCTATTTGCTGAAACAAAAGCAATTATTTTTGCAAACAAAAACCAGAGAAAATTGTGTTTTTGTCAAAGACTATGTCCGGATCGAATTTAGAACGATGGTAGATTGTTTCCATCAACACCCCCAACGCTTGCGCAGTCCTATTCCACTTTCAGTCATTAAAATTATTCACTTTGATTTATATGCACAACCCGACTTCAAATGTATTATTCCACAAGTGATGTGATTCGTTGCTTTGTTATAATTTGCTCAGCAGCCATTGGCCCTTTGTGCAGAGAGGTATGTTTATAGTTACAACATTCATAAGTGTCAGGCTTATTGCTTTTTATCTCTCTTACTACTAAATGAACATGCTTACAGCAGCTGGGTAAGCACTGCCCATCTCTTGGGTGTGGTGTTTAAACCTGGTCCGATGGCATACACATCATAACAGGGCGGCAGACAAATCAACAGTTGTGAAATGACATCACATTCTGCAACGTCTATTATAAACACAAATTCAACACATAACAAATAATAAATCCAAGAGGTAAACACATACAATCTAACCACTTTCCTACAATGCTGCAGTTTTAAATTTATTTTCTTTTAATTGATCTACGAAGTTACGCTGTGGCATATTTGCTTCACTTGATATGAATTTGCAGGTTAGTGTTCACTTGAACTTTAGAATGCAGTAAAATGCAAAACTATTTTGCATGCCTCCTGATGTCTGAAAATAAAACATGAAGGAAAATTTACAGCTCAATCATTCAAACTGACAGATAAAGATTATTTGTAGTGAAACTTCATGATTTTAAATGATTTGAAATTTCAGTCTTTTTGAGTGGAACTTGCCCAAACCAAAGTGCTCTCCATAGTTTAAAATGTAGCAGGCTTGTCTGGTAGCCTTAAGTAAATTCACTTGTCTAAGAAAATGATGAATAAAATCAGAATCAGAAGGAGCTTTATTGCGAAGTGTTTACACACAAAGAATTTGCCTTGGTAACAGGAGCTTCTGATGCAGAAGAAAGTACAGACATAGCACAGATATACATAGGAATTAGGCAATAATAATAATGGAATATAACACAGTAATAACAAAATGCAATCTAGTAATATAAATATAGAAAATATATAATAGATTTATGAATGCACAGATATGTTATTTACATGTGTACAGTTTGAGATGTTTACAGATGTACAATTCTGAGAAGTTATGTGCAAATGTACAGTTAAGACAGTTTTAACAGTTCAGATTTGTTAGACATTTAGAGGAGTTTCTGTTACTGAATTTTGCAGTTACCATTGTGCTGAAGAGTACCGCTTGTGCTAAGGGTGTGGGCGCTCAGTGTTTTACGCTAATGTTAGTACTGACAGAAGTGTATACTTAGTAGTTCATTATATATATTTTTTTTATAATGATGAGTGATGCAGTTGACTCAACCAAACTGATTAATTTGAGTAAACTAAGGTGTTAAAATGTCTTCATTTAAATTAACTGAAGGTAATAATTTCTTTTTTGAGTGTATTTACATCGCGGTGGAAAAGGACTTTCATCATATAAAATGAAAAAGATTATATCAAACTTATTAAAGTCCCCCTGTGGTGAAAATCAACTTTTTTTATGTTGTTTATTTGTCTGTGTGGTGTTTTTAGTATGCTTTTAAACAAACCATGTGCTAAGCCATTTATCAACACCATTGCTGAGTATTTCCTCTTTAAAACTGTAGTCTCCCAGTGGCAGTCAAAGAAATGCGGTTTGAAACAGCCCTCGGTTTGCTACGTAACAAAATTCAATAACCAATCACGTCAAGGGATCCTATCCTCAGCATATCATTAACTGTGCTGCAAAGCAGAAGGTCTAGTGAGAAGGCAGCGAGGTTAATCCGGTAACAGTTATATTTTTTTCTGTCGATATTTCGCTAACTGTTAATATTTCCCCCTATTTTCACAATGTCGTGCAGTTAGCGCTTATTTATTTGTATTTAGAACCGCTAACTTGAATAATACCCCGCGGCAACAGTGTAAAAGTATCCCGGAGTCAGACGCACCTCTCCCGCATGGACATCCGCTCCTCACATGCATATGATCGCGGGCGCGAACTGGAATCACAAACTTGGCTACATTTGAGTCTTTAAGGCATTTTGAGGACACAACATCATCAAGTAGGTAAATTTAACGAATGTTACAGTATCCACTGTAGCTGTCCGCTAGTTACCTCACGAAGTTAGTCATCAGTCTCCTTGCTTACGTTGAGCATACCAGCTTATTTCTGGTTCAAACATATATGGCTTAATTAAAGAAATATTTCCACTTGCCATTGCATCGCGTTTACTACAGTTCAGTTAGTGGATCAGCAGGCCCTGGCTGGTGTGTGACTGAGCGAAGGCGGGGCTAATTTGCATATTCATAGATCCGCATATAGTAAATGAGGCGAGGGTGTAGAGTTACATTCAAGCTATTTTAAGGCATGAGAAAATTATTTTCATAAGAAAAAACTTTGATGATCAAAGATGAGTTTTAAAGGATCAAATTTTTGACTACAGGGGGACTTTAAGTAATTTCACCTAGCTGGAGAAATCGGATTACATCTACTGACAGTTATGCTTCAGTAAAGGTTTTATTATTTTTATTTATTTTTATTTTTTTCTCTCAGGTTGGTTGAATTTAGTTATAATCAATAATCTTAAATAATTTATTTGATTTCAACAAAACGTCTCGGTTACATATGTAACCCTCTTCCCTGAAGCAGGGAATGGAGATGTTATGTCGACTGATGTCATGGGGTCTCACTTGGGAGCCCCAATCACCTCTGAGGTTAGAAGAAAAGGCCAATGAGAATTGGCAAGTGGAATTTGCATGCCAGGCCACGCCCCCGTACATACGGGTATATAAGATGGCGGCGTTCATCCACTCATTCAAGTTTGTGCTGAAGAGCCGAGACACATCCCAGCATTCAGTGCAGTTCAAGGTTGTGGCATGAGGGACGTAATGTCTCCGTTCCCTCCTTCAGGGAACGAGGCCATACGTAACAGAGACATTCCCTTTCACTCAGTCATGGTTGACGTTACGTCGACTGGCGTCATGGGGTCCCTATGGAAAATGCCACAACCGAAACTGCGTTACGTGATTGAGGTTGCAAATGCTGAAAGGCAAGCATGTCAGAACAAATGAAACTCAATACGTAACCTTCCCAACGCCCTAAAAGCCAGATAACGGGCCCACCAGGGGTGCCAGAGTTCTGAAGCAACCGTTGGGGGGCGGAGCACAATGACAGAATGTAAGGTCATGTGGAAAATTTTTGGAAAAACTAAGTAATAGGGGAACACGGTGGGAATAAACCGTTGGAATACTGAGACATAAATACCAAGTCCGGAAGGGAAGATGGAAACTCATTACCGGACCCAGTAACAGACTGCTCCATCTAATCCGAAACTGCGGTGTCACGGAGGATCCAGTGTTCACCAAGGGGGAACAACTGGGAATAAGCGCACGTATCCAACAAGGAATGGCGCTGAAAGCCGAACACCGAGCCGGCCTCCCGCAATTTACCTGATGTTACCCAACACACGGGAGGACACAGGCTCCACCCGAAGATTATAGAAT
Organism: Spinibarbus caldwelli; assembly: GCA_039654775.1. Lineage (NCBI taxonomy): Eukaryota > Metazoa > Chordata > Actinopteri > Cypriniformes > Cyprinidae > Spinibarbus > Spinibarbus caldwelli. The sequence continues at coordinate 24,704,156 of CM077253.1, read as the reverse complement.
CTTACGAAGGTGTTAGGTGTACCCAGCCCGTAGCTCTGCAGATATGGGACTGGTACGCCAAGGTGATGGCATCCACCAACTAATGAGCCAACCTCTGTTTAGAGACAGCATTCCCCTTCTGCTGTACTCCAAAGCAGACAAAGAGCTGCTCAGAGCGCTAAAGCTCCGGGTGCGTTCCACGTAAATGTGCAAGGCGCAGACGGGACACAGCAATGCAAAGGCCGGGTCTGCCTCCTCAGGGGATAGCGCTTGCAGGTTCACCACCTGATCTCGTAAGGAGTGGTGGGAACTTTGGGCAGATAACCAGGCCGGGGTCTCAAGGTAATGTGAGAATCAACCGGACCAAACTCTAGGCACGATTCGTTGACCGAGAATGCCTGCAGGTCCACCACCCTCTTGATGGAAGTGAGCACGATCAGGAGCAAAGTCTTGAGAGACAGATATTTCAGCTCAACTGCATCAAGCGGCTCAAAGGGATCCCTCCGTAACCCCAAGAGGACCACGGAGAGATCCCAAGAGGGGATGAGGTGCAACCTAGGAGGATTTAGCCTTCTCGCACCTCTCAGGAACCTGACGATTAGCTGATGCTTCCCTAGGGATGATCCGTCCTCTGCATCATGGTGGGCCGCGATGGCAGCGACGCACACCTTCAAAGTAGAGGGGGACAGCCTCTTCTCCAGCTTTTCTTGCAGAAAGGAAAGCACCAAACCAACCGAGCATCTCTGAGTGTCCTCTCGGCAAGTCAACTCAACAAATAGACCCCACTTAAGAGCGTAGGCCTGCCTTGTAGAGGGGGCTCTAGCCTGAGTGATAGTATCTATCACAGCCTGAGAAAGGCCAGAGAGGTCTACCGCGTCCCGTCCAGAAACCAGACGTGCAGGTTCCACAGATCGGGTCACGGGTGCCAGATCGTGCCCATCCCCTGAGAAAGAAGGTCCTTCCTCAGGGGAATCCTAAGGGAGGGGCTGTCACAAGAAACATAAGGTCAGCACCCAGGTTCGGGTGGGCCAATACGGCGCAACAAACAGAACCTGCTCCTCGTCCACCCTGATCTTGCACAGGGTCTGTGCAACGAGGCTCATTGGGGGAAAGGCTTACTTGCGAAAACCCCGGGGCTAGCTGTGTGCAAGCACGTCCATGCCGAGGGGAGCCTCAGTCAGGGAATAGAACAGCCGGCAGTGGGAGGACTCCAGGGAAGCAAGCCGGTCTACCTGAGCTTCCCTGAATCGACTCCAAATGAGCTGAACCACCTGGGGATGGAGTCTCCACTCTCTGGGGAGGGTGAGCTGTCGTGAGAGCGCATCAGCTGCACGATTGAGCTCTCCCGGAATGTGAACGGCACGCAAGGGCACTCTTGCCCATAGAAACGCAGGGTCTGACCAATGCCTGAAGTGATGGCGACAACCCGGGGTAACGCCAACCTGGAGAGTGCCACGGCGCCATGCCCATCTCGGGATCCAGCCGTGCAACCAGTGCTGAAGCGGTCTCATATGTCACAGGCCAAGCAGCGTAACTACGGCTGCGGCTACCATATGCCCCAGGAGCCTCTAAAATAGTTTTAGAAGGACCGCTGTCTTGCCCCTGAACGAATTCAGGCAGTTCTGCACTGACTGCGCACGCTCGTTCGTGAGACGTGCGGTCATGTTGGCCGAATCCAGCTCCATACCGAGAAAAGAGATGCTCTGCACAGGGGAGAGCTTGCTCTTTTCCCAATTGACCTGAAGCCCCAGATGACTGAGGTGCTGAAGCACCAAATCCCTGTCCCAAAGAAACGGTCTGTGTCGAGGTAGAATCAAGACATGAAAGTACGCGTCCTTCAGGTCGATCGCTGCAAACCAATCCTGGCGACGAACGCAAGAAAGATGCATCAGCATCTTGAACGGAAGCCTGTGGAGGGACCGGTTCAAGACACCATCAAGATCAAGATCCAGGATTGGCCGTAACCCACCGTTTTTCTTGGGTATGTTGAAACAGGGGCTGTAGAAACCCGAATTCATCTCAGCTGGAGGGACAGGCTCTACTGCGTCCTTCGCCAAGACCGCAATCTCTGCACGCAGGACAGCGGCATCCCTGTCCGTTGGGACAGATGTAAAAAGGATGCCCCTGAACCTGGGAGGGCACCTGGCGAATTGAATCGTGTAGCCGAGCCGGACAGTACGGATAAGCCAGCGAGACGGGCTGGGCAGCACTAACCACGCCCCCAGCCTCTGTAAAAGTGGAATTAACGGAGCGGTTACCGATGTACCTGCGGTGGGGCAGTTGTGGGAAGAAAGGTGACTCAACCCAGAAAGCATAGCATCCCGAAGTAGAGACGAGCTGCTGGGAGCAGCACTTACCTGATCCTCCCAGTCCCGCGGTGAAGTCAATGGAGTGCGAGGAAGCAGCGCGTCCTGCAACTCCAAGGTGTATAGAGGCGAATTCATGCCCCAAGTCTGAGTGTGAGGAAGCAGAGTGTCGCTAACAACCAGAACCCGGCGCGATAGACCCAGAGATGAAGGAAATTGCTCTTTTTGTGAGAAGGTGGGTTCTGCTGACCCGGAGGTCAGCGGCGACAGCGGTGGAAAAAGCCCCCGGCCCTCCCCCAGGGGTGGGGGCGCAGATGTTGGTGACCCCCATAGAACAACCCCAGTCATCTCTGGGTCGCCCGTCTCAGGGATGTTTCGTCTCAGTGCCCCCTTCCTGCGGCCAACTCGACGCCCCTGTTGAGGAGTTACCTCCTTCGGTGTTTCCTGGGGTGGAGCAGGTGTTGAGGCCGCAGAGGGGCACCCTCGGTGACGAGCAGACGAAGACCTGACTCCCGGCGCCTTGGTGTTCGGAGAATCAAGATGTGCTTTATAGCCTCCGTCTGCTTTTGGACTGCTGAGAACTGCTGGGTAAAGTCCTCGACAGTCTCGCCGAAGAGGCCGGCCTGGGAGACGGGGACGTCGAGAAAGCGACCTCTGTCGGCATCATGCATCCGCGCCAGGTTCAGCCAGAGATGGCGCTCCTGGACCACCATGGTGGACATCACCTGACCGAGGGACCGCGCCGTGACCTTTGTTGCTTGGAGAGCAAAGTCGTTCACCGTACACAGTTCCTACATTAACCCCAAGTCAGGACTACCTTCAGGAGCGTGGCTGAGAGTCACATCCAGACCCCAGATACCAATCATCAAGCCTCGAGCATTCAGGAGAAGATGGAGAGTTCACCTCCAACCCGATGTTCTTGGCCGCCCGGAGGAGCATGGTCATCAACTCAGACTCCGACACAGCGCGGCCGCCATGGCGCGGAGTCTTTACAACCCGACGAACTGGGCTGAGTAGAGCCCGAGAGAAGCCTCATTATGAATGAGAGCCGCGACCTTAGCATAGCCATGGACATGCGCTCACAATGTGGGCACGAACCATCCACGAACAGCGTCTCAGCATGCTTACGGCCCAGACACGTGAGACAGCGATCGTGTCCGTCGTCAGAGGTAAGGAAGCTACCGAACCCAGAAGCACACGGTCGGAAAGACATCTCGGAAGACGCTCTCAACAACCGTGCGTGCTGTAGGAAATTGCTCTTTTAGGCGGGTTTGCCCAGGGAAGGACCGCGGCACTTATCTGTGCGCAACCAGGGCGATCTCTCTGCTGAATGCAAGAGAAGCTGAAGATTCTCCGCAGCCAAGAATTCCTGCAGCTGACAGATGACTCTCTTTCTTCTTTTCTTCTTTTAGAAGCCAGCGCTCACAAAGCGATCGGCTCCAAAGCAAAAATCTGAATGAGTGGATGCACGCCGCCATCTTATATACCCGTATATACGGGGGAGTGGATTGGCATTCAAATTTCACTCACCAATACTCATTGGCTTTTTCTTCTAAGCTCAGAGGTGATTGGAGCTCCCAAGTGAGTCCCCATGACGTCAGTCGACGTAACGTCGAACGTGACTGCTGAAGGGGAACCAGTTATTGTTGTTGTTACCACATGAAGTACATTTTCTAAGCTGAAATAACTGAACATTTTTTTTTTCAGTGTGTTCTGGTGCTCGGTGATCTGTAGCGCCAGCCAGAGGGCAACAGTTCAAAAAGAAAGTGGGCTGGGTGTGTGGGTCAAAGATATTTTCTTAGCCTTTTTTTCTCACTCTGTCTGTTGTAGTCCTCTTATGTCTGATTTGATAGCTGAAACAAACCAGAGAGTTTTAAGGGTGAACACAGGTCAGACTCAATGACAGCTGAGTAGAACTGTATCAGCAGCTTAACCATTCATTGAATTTAGTTGAAAAACATTGATTAATTCAGAAAATAAACTTTTTGAGACACATTTCTATGATTTAAATCCAAAATGATGGAATAAAGTATAATTTCACAAAATTATTTCTAATGTACAGTTGCATTCAAAATTATTCAACCCCCTTGACCTTGCTGCCGAGAAAAAAAAAACATTTATAAAAAAATAAAAAAAAAACAATTCAACAAAGGCGTCAGTAAACTATTATAGAAAGTTTATTAATACACATCTGAGTGATATGAGAACAAAGTTGATGAAAAAAAAAAAAAAACTATAATTGGCTCTAAACATTCATATGCAAAGTTATTCAACCACCAAAAGTCAAATTTTGTCCAGAATCTTTTTTTTTTCTTTCTAACCTCCAATAAATGCTGCCTGTAAGTGTTTAGAAGCTTCTGTCACTTCTCTACTGCAATTTTGACCCATTCCTCACTTGAGGAAGCTTCCAGATTACTGATCATGTCTGGTTTTCACGATGCCACTGCTTTCTTCAACTTCCACCAAATATTTTTAATCTGAAGACTGAACATGCCACTTAATGACATTCTACGACCAATCCCTGAATCAAACTTCAGTAGATTTGGATGCATACTTTGGGATGGCAGTCCTGCTGGAAAGTCTAATAAAAGCTTCTGTCTCTGCACTGAAGACAACACAATCTTTGCCAAAATGCCTGATACGTCAAAGAATCCACAATGTCCTTCATACAGTTACTGCAACAGTTTGAACATATCACTCCATAAAACATTCTTCCAGAACTCCATAGGTCTATCCAAATTAATTTTTTGTCAAGAGTGGCATTTGGCAAGATGTCCCAACATGAAGGCCATGCTTCATCAGGTCAAAAAAACAAACAAACAAACAAAAAACTCTGGATCTTAAGAAAAGCTTATATTTTGGAAATTATGACAGTTTCTGGGGGGTTGAATACTGAGGTTTTGATCAAGGCTTGCTCAGCCTGCTTTATGAACTTCTCATCACTGGCAACACCTGCAGCAGGATTCACAGGGCCCTTCACCACCAACTCCTTCTTGGTGGTGCCTCATAACTTGCATTTGAAATTACCTGAAGTGATTACCACTGGCTCTGTCATCTCCCATGTCATTGTTGACATTGTTGACTCAGGACTTTTCTCATACTAGGACTTCCCAAAGACAATTATGATTGACAATGGCCCTTAATTGGTCTCTGTTGAATTTAACTCTTACCTGAAAAGCAAGGGCATCCAACATATTACACTACCCTTTATCGCCCTCAGGACACATCTGCTTTATTTGTCTCTGCTGATAGGTGACAGAAGCTCTGATGCTATTCTGATGGTTTCTGGAGCCTAGGAGTGTGGGTTGGGTGGCTGGGGTGATCTGTTGATAGGAAAGAAAAAGCACAATAAGTAGCGTGGAGACAAAATGGGCTATCTGAGAACAATAATTATAAGGATTAAAATGGAAATAAGAGTACTGGTAGATGCTCAGCCATCATAATAAAAAAAAGCCAATCAATATATAAATCATCACAATAAGATTGAAGAAAAAATATAAATAAAATATTTTTTATACAATAACTGTTAGACTTAACAATTATGTTTGGTTATTTTTAAAGTGGATGCTGAAAAATGTCAAATATTAAAACCATAATCCAACTCTGGCCAGCTTTCTTCCTCTTCTGTAGCCTAATTCATGTTTGTCTATATTTAAAATTTTCCTCTGAGGCAGGTTTCCATACACTGACTTGAAAATCAAGCTAAAATATTTATGTCCACGCGCATATCCCCAGATCCTAAACTGGTGCTAGGACCCAGGAGCGCATGTTGCCTAGCGGTCCGGGCACACACATTCCTGCCATTCCACAGTGAATGGACATGATTGTTGCGAGTCAGTCAAATGTGTTAAGCAGCAGACCTCCAAGCAGCTAAAGAGAGTCCCGGAAATTCACTTACAAAAACTCTCCCCTTTGACAGATTGAGTAATCCGTGTCAGGATCTCGCTGGGTAAATATGACACACATAACTTTGCTAACTTCGCTGTCGTGTTTTTTCGAAGTTTCCTCAGTGGCTTCCAATGTAGCAGATGATGTGATCAATGTAACGTGATGCGTGACTCATCTTTGCAGCTCTCAGCTGGAGTTTAGAAATCTGCATGTGCCAAGCAGGGTTTCTTTACTAATAAACCTTACTGAAAAAAATTTTTTTTCAAATGCAATGGATTACTTAGTAAAGTATCAGTTTAAAGCTTTCATGTCTGACTGCATAAACTATAGCTATGCATTAACTGAATATATATGCTTTTAAATGTTTTGTAATGTTTCATGCTTCCTGTCTGCGATGGAGGGGGGGGGGGGGGGGGGGGGGGGGTTAATAGCTGGCTACGTAATGCTTAAATTCATCTGGTGGTTCTATTTTTGGTTTCTCGGGTACGTTTCCACTGTCATTTCCCTGTCAACTCCTCCCGTAATTTCGCTTGTGTTACATTGTTTTTAATTATTCATATAACTGGTTTTTAGATACTATACTGAGAAAAAATGTGCAGATGTAAGTGAATGTATTCAAGTTAATTCAGTTAAATTGAATATTATAATAATACCAGTTAATTTAAGATGTTAGACAAAATAATCTATAGGCTACATATACATATACATATACACACACACACACACACACATATATATGTTTTAAAAATCTAAAGATTTAAAGCGATCTAAAGCACACATTACATATTAGAATATCCGGTGTTTAACGAAGCCAACAATAGTCCAATGATCGTTCATATAAAGAACGATAAAGATAACTAACCATAACGAGTGTTTATTATAAGCGCGCTGGAGTTATGTTGTCTTTAAATGCTTAAAGGGATAGTTAAGAAAAATTGCTGCGAATTTACTCACTCTTAGGACATTTAATGTGAGTCATGACGTCATTATTCAATAATAATAATAATAATAATAATAATATGTAAAAACAAATAACTATAAAACTTCCCAAACAGTTCCTACTGTAATTGCAAATATTACAGGATTATTTTCAAAAACAAAAGAGCAAAAAAAAAAAAAAGACCTTTTAATATTTTAATAATTTGTTTTGATATAATCATTATTTGTAAAATCAAGATTGATCTATTTTTAAATTGTATTTTTTAATATACAACAGCCTATGTTTACGTCTGAGTAAAAACAAAACTGGAGCGTTCCAGAACATCATTCCTGTTCTTTGGAATTCAGCCTTCAATAACTTGGCCTTGGTCTTTGTCCTCCATGCATGCATAGTATTTTGGGGAGCTGAACAGAAACAAGCACATTTGAGTGTTCCACACACCACTTGCTGGCTGTCTTCAAATACACCATGAACTGGTTCTGTGAACTAACCAAAAACAATAATGTTAACATTGCATGGATGTTCAAAAACACAAAACATCAAAGAAGCTACTAGTTTGTTGCTTCTCCTTTAACAATACCTACCTCTTGTTGTGCTAATAAAGACACTACATTTCATTGTAATTTTATCCAGTTTATTTGATAAGTCGACAACACCTGTTATATCACCTCCGCTTTTTCAAGTTAGAAAGTAATTTAAAACAGTCAGTGGAGAATGCAGATGGCGATATCATTATTATTGGGTGACAGACACAGATCTTAGGTCAAATAAGCACAAATTTATGTGAGTGTTTAAAGAAGCATGTAATTAAGCTCTAATCATTTCAAATGAAAGCTCATTGAAATATCACATATTCATTATTACTAGTTTTATTTGTTTATTAATATTGTTTTTACCCCTCTGTCTGCCTCTATTAGGGTTTTGCATTAAAAAAATGGCAAGCTGTGCCAATTAGGTACTTTTCATTGACATGGGAAATTGTATGGAGCTTGTAATATGACAAAAACAATTTGAATTTGAATTGTGTAAATTTGAATTATTGACAAGTGTCATTTAACAGAACTGAATATTATGTGGCATTTAACAGTTCTGAATTTGATTTTTTTTTTTTTAACTTGAATAATGAACATTTGAAATTGAACACAATTGAATTTTTTATGGCAGTTTTTTAATAGACGTATTATTATTATTATTATTATTATTATTATTATTATTATTATTTATTTTGAAACAGCAGATTTTTTGTTCTGAATTCTTTGACTGCAAATATCCAGTTTTTAAAAATACAGCTTCAAGTTTTCAAGATGAAGAAGAAATTTGGAACATCAAATTCAATATTTAAAATTCAAAGCGCAGAAATTCAGATTGTACAGAAAGTAGGTCAGAGGTCATCCACAAGGAAGAATAGATGATCTCTGAAAAGTTGAACGAAGCATTTACTGTGACCGGGAGGGGACATGTTCGGTTCACTTAGGCTAGTTTTGTCATGGCCACGAGATCATTTTGTCGAGGTAATGATATCCTGGAATCGCCGTGCGTCTGCCTCTTTCTCTCGTAGTGGAAGTGTTTTGTGCGGTCTGGGGGCAGACATTGCCATAGTTGCAAACAACAAGGTCACATTTGATTTTACTAAAACTAAACAAAACATAACGGAAATTTAGTACATATGTTATTTGCTATTTATCATTTCGTGGGACTAGCTATAGTGCAGTTTTCATGTCAGACACAGTTAACTATGACATTTTACATGAAATTGTATTTTTACTTGGCAAACCAACTCGTACACGCATGCTCTGGATTTTTTTCTTTATTTATATCTCTGTAAAAGATTCTTGATGGATCATCCAATGGGAATTCTATTGCATTTTAAATGATCTTGATCATGTTTTCAACACTACCTACATGAGCTCAGTGAAATGTTCTATCGGTTGGTAATTGGTTAAAGCCGACAAAAAGATGAAATTTTTTTTTATTTTTTTTTATTTTATTTTTTTTTTTTATCTCTGGCGGCGCCTGCCGTGAAGAGCCGTGGAAGCGGCAGGATTTTGGGTCCACGAGCACCTGCTATTCACAATTTGAATAAAAGTTTTAATAAATGAGTTTTGCTAAGCGCTATATAAATAAACTTGAATTTTGTCTAGCTCATGTAGGAGATTTAATGCGGGTGTGGTTCGGGTCGGATAACGGGTTGGGTGTTCTGTCAATTACTGCGGGTGTGGGTATCAAACAGGACCCGTGCAGGACTCTGCCTCCAGATGCTATTTTGAGGGAACCACATATTTTCCCTCAACATAGGGGAAATGGCCATGAGTTTAATGCATAAACAAACCTGAGTGACCAGCAACCTGGGATTATCAGAGATGGATTTATTAATATTTAATTTTGAATGAAGAGATTATGAATGAATGAATGAATGAATGAATTAATTAATTATTAGAAATTATTCCATTATTAAATTATTTTGACCATAGGCCTAGGCTACCGGACTGTATTGTGCGCGATGTAGACTGCGTTCGAATGAAGCTTATTATGAATAAATTACATAAAGTACATATAATAAAATAGGCCTACAAGAAAACATTTTTATCCATCCCAAGTCCACTAACTGATCATATTTTCCCATAATATTTGTATATTATTATTATTATTGGTTAGATTTTTATATTTGTTGTTATGCATTTGATTTATTTTCCCTTCATTTTGATCTCTTTACTTCACGTTTTAAATAATAATAGCCTAGTGTAAATGCCAACATGCCAATAAAAATTTGATTATGCTATGACTTACGGGAATTTTTACTGGAAGTGCAGTTTAAAGGTTGAATTTAACATATATTTAAATTTTATTTCGCCTAATTAATAGACTATTAGAAATATAGTGTTTCGTTGAGGAATGAATCATTTCCATAGTTTCATTTGTAAATGAAAACACAACACGCTCATTGTCAAATGAGTGTAAATACACTCATAAAGTCAAAACTTCAATGGCATAATTATCAGGCGCTTACAGTATTTGCAAAATATGGTAGCATATTAATAATACTAGCATAATTATACAGAATGTTAATTAGGTAAAGCTCTACACGAACTGAAAGGGAAATAAGCATATATAACAATAAATATAAAAATATAGCCCTAACCAGTTAATATAATAATATAATTATAATATTATTATTAGCCTATAGTTTTATAATAATAATAATATACAAATATGAAATAAAAAGACACAATCAGTTAACGGACTTACAAGACTGTGGGATGGAGAAAAATGTTTTATCCATCTCTGATAATCCCAGGTTGCTATGATCACGCAGGTTTGTTTATGCATTAAACTCGTGGCCACGAGAAATGGATGTTGTTCCCTCAACACTCCCACAAGTTAATATTTCGTGGCCACGACAAAACTAGCCTAAGTGAACCAAACATGCCCCCTCCCGGTCACAGTAAATACTTCGTTCGACTTTTCAGAGATCATCTACTTTTCCCAGTGGATGACCTCTGACCTACTTTCTGTACAATCTGAATTTCTGCGCTTTGAATTTTAAATATTGAATTTGATGTTCCAAATTTCTTCATCTTGAAAACTTGAAGCTGTATTTTTAAAAACTGGATATTTGCAGTCAAAGAATTCAGAACAAAAAATCCGCTGTTTGAAAATACGTCTATTAAAAAACTGCCATAAAAAAAAATAAATCAATTGTGTTCAATTTCAAATGTTCATTATTCAAGTTAAAAAAAAAAAAAATCAAATGCAGAACTATGTTAAATGTCACATAATATTCAGTTTTGTTAAATGATACTTGTCAATAATTCAAATTTACACAATTCAAATTCAAATAGTTTTGTCATATTATAAGCTCCATAAATTGTAGCACAAATGACAGTGCTCTAACAAGTTATTAGCTGAATACATGAATACATGATAACTGACATTGAACATTAATAAATACTAAAAGAAATAAATAGAAACTCAAAAATAGATGCAATGAAGACAATGCAATCAGTGAAATATCTTCAAAATCCCCTATGATGTCTTCATGTCCATATATTTTATTACCTCTAAACGCTAACAGAAAGAACCGCTTCCACACAAAAGGGTTCTTCAAGATGATATGGTTCTAAATAGAACTGTTGCTATGTGTAACAAAAAAAACCCTTCAAAGAACAATCTTTTTTTAGAGTCTGCCAGTATAATAAACTGATGCATAAAAAATTCTCCACATGGAGTGGGGTGTGCTGAAAAACATGGGTGTTTTAAATTTGAAATTGTTTGAAAATATTTTTAAATTTGTGTTTGAAATTTGTATTAAAAACATGCAGGGCTATAGCCCAGTTGCCAGGGCCTAGTCGTCTCCCTGTATATAAGCATGATAATTTTCTTTTAAATGTATTATCTTTTAAAAGTCAGAAGGGTCATTCCATGTCAACTCAACCAGAGTTCCCCGGCTCAAATTTTTTATTTTGCTAATATTTTTCTGAAGAAAGATAGACATGTATTGTGATGAAAGCAAAAATATTAAATGTCATGGATGAATATTTACTGAGTAATCCACTATTTTGTAGAGAGGGGTCAAAATGGCAGTTTTGACCTGAGATTCAGAGTCAAATTACAGGGGGGGTAAAAATGACTTCAGAAAGATGGCAGCATCATAATGTTAATTTTACCCAGAGATTGGTAGGTCTGTTAGTAAAATCTGTTGACTTTAGCAATCTTTGTTGCATTATGTGCCAGTGGTGACCATTCAAAAATGGGGAAACAGCACTTTTCAAGTTTTTCTTCAAAGTTTGCATGCCTGTAAATCAAGACGTATTAAAGATATCTTAATGCCTTTTTAGATATTGGGTCTTAAACTTTCCTTTTGGCATCTTTATTTTTAAGGCCCTATATGGTTCGGTTCCAGAGATACTGGACTTTTAATATGGCTCCAGGAGTAAATTGTTAAAATGTACACATTTTCAGTGTTTAAAAACCAAATGTGGGTCAGTTAGCAAAAATATGATACATCTTTTCTTTTAAAGAGGAATGTCTGAAGAACAAATAATGTTGAGATGTATATTTTTTTCCTTCTGCACTGTTAAAAGTAATGTTGAATTTACTTAGAAAACCTGTGGAAACTGATTGCCTCAAATTCGTCAAGCAAATTAGTTAATTTTTGAGTTGATAAAACTTGCAACATCTTTGTATAGGTAACTTGTGCATTTGTAGAAGTTACCAAAAAACTTGAGTGTTGATAGCTCAATTTCACAAGTTCAGCCAACTTTGAGATTTAAGTTAAACTTAGTACACAGAACTCAAACAAAACGGTTTACTTAACAAGTCTGCTTGTTCAAAATACTAGAAAAATGTGTGGAAACTTGTATTTGTAATGTATTTTGTACATTACAAAAACAGTTTCAGATACAAATATGTGATCATTTCAATTAGAAATAAGGATTAATATTTATATTACTTTACGTTAATTAATTTTTTAGACATACATACGTATAATTATATAATAATAATTAATGTAGTGTAAAACAATATAAACATTAATTCTTATTTCTCTGAAATTCTCATATTTGTATCTGAAACTGTAATGTCAGTTTTATTAGATAAATAGATAGATAGATAGATAGATAGATAGTAATAAAATAATTCACTCACCAGAATTAAACTATGTTGGGGTATGTTGGTCTCAGTTTGTGCCTTTTTCAGGTCTCTTTTCTTTATCCAGCTCTGAAGGTGGTTACCAGATTTCTACGCAGTCCTAGGGCACGAGCTGTGCACTCTTTCTCACTTGCTATAGCATTTGTGACAGCCAAATGGAGATTATGGCCAAAGCAATTTAGCCACGGCCAACCAAGTTTGCCCACTGCAGCCACAATATTAGCTCCATTATATGTGGTCATGCAGGACTTTTTTTTTTTTCCATCTAATGCCCAATCCGATAAAATACACTTAAGAGTCTCTGCTAGATTATCAGCTGTGTGGTTTTCTGGGGTGTACCTTGTCTCTAGACATTTTGACTCTAGAGCAGGGTTCCTCAAATCTTACCCTGGAGGGCCAATGCGCTGCAGAGTTTAGCTCCAACTCTGATAAAACTCACCTACCTGTGATTTTCTAATGATTCTGAAGACACTGATTAGCATGCTCAGGTGTGTTTGATTAGGGTTAGAGCTAAACTCTGCAGGAAAGTGGATCTCGTGGGCCAGATTTGAGGATCCCTGCTCTAGAGTCCAGTCAGCTGTGATGTAATGAACTGTAAAGCTCACGTACGGAGTCATGTTTGAGCTGGACCACATGTCTGTAGTAGCGGAATAAAAAGGAATTTCTTTCAGATCTTTGACAACATCTTCCTTCACTTGATTGTACAAATTCGGTATTGCCGTTTTGAAATTGTATGTTTTTCCTGGCAATTTATACTTCTTGTTGAAGTTCTGCAGTATTTCTTTAAATGTTGGTTTTTCCACCGTATTAAACGGCTGCATCTCCTTCGCAATGTACCTCGTAACACTGTCTGTCAGTGTGCGCCATTTGATGCTGTCACATTTATAATTCGTTACCCGTTTGAAAACCTCCGCTACTGGCAGATGATGGGATGTATGTGCAGTTGTGGATGCCTTTCAAACTTCGGCAAATTCAGTGGGATGATGTGTCTTTAGATGGTTTCTAAGATCTGTGGTGTTGGCACCTTTCGCTGGTATTTCTCTTTTACATATTCAACACACTGCTGTGTCAATGTCTTTCGGCCGTCCTTTTTCATCAGGTTTAAAACCAAAATGTGCCCAGACAGGTGCCGTTGTTTTCAGCTTCGATATTAAATCCATCTTTGCTGTATAATTGCACTGATATGGCTCAGTGATGCAAAACTCGGCAGAACAGTGTCATTTGAACTTAACTTGCGTATTTGCTTAGAGTAATGCGTGCAGAGCAAACATGTTGGAAGTAGGGTGCTGCAGGCTAATAAAAGAGTGCAATATTTGCGGATGGGTACAATGACCACGGTCATGTCAGACAGTTGCGATCATACGGTTATTTAATAATCGTGACAGCCTTAGCGTTGATCAATGTTTATATGTGAATAAAAGCTTAAATTAAATCTGTTCACCATGTAAAGTGATCAAGGTGAATAACTGATGACAATTTTCATTTTTGAGTGCAACTCTTTCCCCCGGTTTCACAGAAAAGGCAATGACTGATCTTAAAATATATCAGTGCCTTTGTTTTATCTCAAGATGCACACCAGTAATGTTTTTTCCTAAGCATGTTTATAAAAATTACTTAAATGTCCTAATTGAACTATGGCCTAATCCTGGTTTAGTCTAAGCCCTGTCTGTGAAACCAGGCCTATAACTTATAAAGCAAACTGCAAGTTTTCCAATAGGAAATACATCAATAGTCAATTTTCTAAATCAATAATGGTCATGAAAATGCTCCATCATGCTACAGTTACATCAGACAGTTTTTCAGGGACAATATTATAGGTTTGAGTGACAAAGTCACCCTCTGAATGAAACCAAAGGTGTCTTTCAGTACTGCAGGATACTCTAAATTAAAGGGATAGTTCACTCAAAAATGAAAATTCTGTCATTTGACTCACCTGTCATCTGTCAACTTGACTCACCCTCATGTTGTTCCAAACCCGTAAAGCCTCTCTTCATCTTCGGAACACAAATTAAGATATTTCTGATCAAATCCGAGAACTTTTTGACACTGCATTGACAGCAATGCAACTGACACATTCCCAGGCTCAGAAACATACAGTGGGGCAAAACAGTATTTAGTCAGCCACCAATTGTGCAAGTTCTCCTACTTAAAAAGATGAGAGAGGCCTGTAATTTTCATCATAGGTATACCTCAACTATGAGAGACAAAATGAGAAGAAAAAAAAATCCAGAAAATCACATTGTAGGATTTTTAAAGAATTTATTTGCAAATTATGGTGGAAAATAAGTATTTGGTCAATAACAAAATTTCATCTCAATACTTTGTTATATACCCTTTGTTGGCAATGACAGAGGTCAAACGTTTTCTGTAAGTCTTCACAAGGTTTTCACACACTGTGGCTGGTATTTTGGCCCATTCCTCCATGCAGATCTCCTCTAGAGCAGTAATGTTTTGGGGCTGTCGCTGGGCAACACGGACTTTCAACTCCCTCCAAAGATTTTCGATGGGGTTGAGATCTGAAGACTGGCTAGGCCACTCCAGGACCTTGAAATGCTTCTTACGAAGCCACTCCTTCTTTGCCCGGGCGGTGTGTTTGGGATCATTGTCATGCTTGAAAGACCCAGCCACGTTTCATCTTCAACACCCTTGCTGATGGAAGGAGGTTTTCACTCAAAATCTCACGATACATGGCCCCATTCATTCTTTCGTTTACACGGATCAGTCGTCCTGGTCCCTTTGCAGAAAAACAGCCCCAAAGCATGTTTCCACCCCCATTCTTCACAGTAGGTATGGTGTTCTTTGGATGCAACTCAGCATTCTTTCTCCTCCAAACACGACAAGTTGAGTTTTACCAAAAAGTTCTATTTTGGTTTCATCATTCTCCCAATCCTCTTCTGGATCATCCAAATGCTCTCTAGCAAACTTCAGTCGGGCCCGGACATGTACTGGCTTAAGCAGGGGGACACGTCTGGCACTGCAGGATTTGAGTCCCTGGCGGCGCAGTGTGTTACTGATGGTAGCCTTTGTTACTTTGGTCCCAGCTCTCTGCAGGTCATTCACTAGGTCCCCCCGTGTGGTTCTGGGATTTTTGCTCACAGTTCTTGTGATCATTTTGACCCCACGGGGTGAGATCTTGCGTGGAGCCCCAGATCGAGGGAGATTATCAGTGGTCTTGTATGTCTTCCATTTTCTAATAATTGCTCCCACAGTTGATTTCTTCACATCAAGCTGCTTACCTATTGCAGATTCAGTCTTCCCAGCCTGGTGCAGGTCTACAATTTTGTTTCTGGTGTCCTTTGACAGCTCTTTGGTCTTGGCCATGGTGGAGTTTGGAGTTGGACTGTTTGAGGTTGTGGACAGGTGTCTTTTATACTGATAAGGAGTTCAAACAGATGCCATTAATACAGGTAACGAGTGGAGGACAGAGGAGCCTCTTAAAGAAGAAGTTACAGGTCTGTGAGAGCCAAAAATCTTGCTTGTTTGTAGGTGACCAAATACTTATTTTACCGAGGAATTTACCAATAAATTCTTTAAAAATCCTACAATGTGATTTTCTGGATTTTTTTTTCTCATTTTGTCTCTCATAGTTGAGGTATACCTATGATGAAAATTACAGGCTTCTCTCATCTTTTTAAGTGGGAGAACTTGCACAATTGGTGGCTGACTAAATACTTTTTTGCCCCACTGTAGTAAGGACATAAAATAGAACAAGTGACATCAGTGGTTCAACTGTAATTTTACAAATACTTTTGTGTGCAGCGAAAACAAAAATAATTTTATTTAACAATTCTTCTCCTCCAAATCACATATTCCACCATTATGGAGAGTATCATCACGCATGTACATGCTTTCCTCAGCACGTAAACAAGGCTCAGCACATGCGTGTTCTACGTCAGCAGCACCCCATGCGTGCATTGTTTACATGCAGAAGTACTCTCAATAATGGTGGAAGATGTGATTTGGAGGAGAAGAACTGTTGAAGAAAGTCATTATTTTTGTTTTCTTTGTGCACAAAAAGTATTCTCGCAGCTTCTTAAAATTACGGTTGAGCCACTGATGTCACATGGACTATTTTAATGATGTCCTTACTACCTTTCTGGGTCTGGGAACATTTCAGTTACATTGCTGTCTATGGAGGATAAGAAAACTCTCAGATTTCATCAAAAATATCTTAATTTGTGTTCCGAAGATGAACGAAGGTCTTATGGGTTTGGAACAACATGAGGGTGAGTAATTAATGACAGAATTTTCATTTTTGGGTGAACTAACCAACTAACCCAGAGCATAAAGTGTGCAAATTAAAGAGTCCAAAAAGCAGTCACATGAAGATTCTCCAGGTTATCCACTACAATTGTACCTTCTAAAATTATTGCAGCATATGGGTTCAAGAAGCAGTATGGTTCAAGAGTCTTCAGGGATTGCCGTCAGTATGCAGATTTACATCTCTTCTTCATCACAGACCTAAAAACAGGAGTAACATATGACAAAATTAAGTAAAAAAAAGTCATTACATATTTTAAGAATGCATATTAAGGTTCAACCGTAATTTTACGAAACTACGAGAATACTTTTTGTGTGCAACGAAAACAAAAATAATGACTTTTTTCAGCAATACTTCTCCTCTGTATCACCGTAGAATAGGGCTGCACGATATATCGCATGAGATAGTCATGCGCATCTCATCAGTAAAGTCGGTTCTGTGATTACAAATAAATCTCTATCACCTGTTTTCAGATGGAGCGGCATTTAATACACAGAGCCGTAGTTCACTGACAAGCTACGCAATATCACGTTCACTATCGCATGCGATGCATCTGCGATTTTGAGCGCGAATTGCGTAGCTTGTCAATGAACTACGGCTCTGTGTATTAAATGCCGCTCCATCTGAAAACAGGTGATAGAGATTTATTTGTAATCACAGAACCGACTTTACTGACGAGATGCGCATGACTATCGCATGCAATATATCGTGCAGCCCTACCGTAGAAGCCATTATCAAGAGTACCATGACACATGCGTGTGCATTCCTCAGCACGTAAACAAGGCGCAGCACAATGCGTGTTCTATGTCAGCAGCACCACACGCATGTGTCACGGTACTCTCAATAATGGCGAAGGATGGTGACATGGAAGAGAAAAATAGTAAAATAAAGTCATTATTTTTGTTTTCTTTGTGCACCCAAAGTATTCTCGTAGCTTCGTAAAATTACGGTTGAACCCCTGATATCACATGGATTATTTTACCGATCTCCTTACTGTGTTTCTGAGCCTGGGAACATTTCAGTTGTTAATTAATGACAGAATTTTCATTTTTGGGTGAACAATCCCTTTAAACTGCTGCACAAAAAGACAGTAAAACAAGCTGGAGTATGCCCGATATCAATATAGCCAATTCTAAAACTGCTGATTTGATATTTGAAAAGTGATCAAAATACAGCTTTTTTTTCTGAATAAACACTGACTTGTGTATTCTATTCTGTGTGATTACTAAAGACTGATCAGAAAACCATGATCAAGAGAGCACCCACATTCATCTTGCCAATTCTCAAGAACATTAAATAATCAGAATATCACAGGCAAAACTACTTACAAAACATGTCTTCTGAAAAATCTGTAAGGTCCTTTCTGAGGAGGACTGGAAGGCCATGAAGAACTGCTGCTCACCTCCCAGTGATGTCAAATTTCTGTAAAAAAATAAATTAATTAAAAAAAAATAAAAAATGAATGAATAAATAAGTAAATAATAAATAACTCTCAGAACACAAGCATTCAGCATAAAAATATTATGAATATCAGATAATTCTGTGCAAGGTTCCACAAAAAAGCAAAGTATGAAGTAATTGGAGTACTTCTAGTGTATTTTATTCCATGGCTTGCTCAGTTGGGGACACTTAATTTCTAGTGATTATCGTTGATTTGATTGCACAGATACTATTTAAACTAAACTGAGCTAGACAGTGACATCTCTGAATTCAATAATGAAATGCCTTTAACTGAAAATTGAGTGTTTAATCTTACCATTATACATTACTGACACTCTATCCTCCAATTTGATACTGTTAAGTGCTTTGACACAATCTGTATTGTTAAAAGCGCTATATAAATAAAGGTGACTTGACTTTGACTTGACTTGACATATATTAATCAGTAGTTTTTCAACAATTGAGCCCCTCTTTTCATACGGGAAAAAAAAAACAAGCAGACCTTACACTTCCACTGCATGACTGTAAGTCTCCAAAAACAGCACATACAAAACGAAAAGAAAATGATAATAATTAGGGCTGCGCAACGACATACATTGGATTCACAAGTTTGTGATTAGATTCAGTCCAGATTTCGATTCAATTCAATTCAATATAGATTCATTATGTGTATATCAAGTACAGTACATGTCATATTTTTATGAAAGCAAAAAAAATAAATAAATAAAAATCTCTCTCAACCAGTGCTGTAAACTATACAGGGAACCCTGTCATTTGGTACATTACTATAATATAATACTAGAGGTTTGCATTAATTATGAACCGATTAAGGAGAAAGATAATGAGCATGTAATATATTGCATATATTTATCAAATTGCTCTTCTCTACTGTTCTTTTTTTTTTTTTAGCTAACTTTTCTATGGATGACTTTTAGGTAAATGCAGCATTACATAATCAAACAGATTAATTGACGTCTTCCCGCGGTTAAAACACTGATTGAGCGCATACATGAGGCATGATATATTTAGTAAGCTGTAGTGTATCTTTCAAAATACTTTCTTATGTTCACTCATGTTTATGTCGTGATATACAGTAACTAGTAGTAAAGAGGAAGATCTACG
This sequence comes from Spinibarbus caldwelli, assembly GCA_039654775.1. Classification (NCBI taxonomy): domain Eukaryota; kingdom Metazoa; phylum Chordata; class Actinopteri; order Cypriniformes; family Cyprinidae; genus Spinibarbus; species Spinibarbus caldwelli. The sequence goes on along the minus strand of CM077253.1, from coordinate 24,684,574 downwards.
TTTGTAACGTTACTGGGCTACTGGGCTTAACTGTCGGTTACAGCAGCACTCTTCGGTAAAACTAATAACATTTTACTAATAAAATCTGCATGTTCTTTTCCTCAAAAACTACAGGACACTGTGTGAGAATGTAATTTATAAGTAGATAAACAACATAACTAATCCCACTTCCACATCTCCAAAACGAGCTGAAGTTCAATTCTTCGTCTTCTTCTCCTGGTTTTTTTTTCTGGCGGTTTGCCAAACCAACATGAAAGATGGATTTCCGCCACCTAGTGGTCTGGAGTATTCAGGGCAATTGCAACTGTGTGAACAGGCCTTTAGACCAACAAACTAGACGGTCTTAAGTACTGTTTACTAAAATTGTTTAGTTTAACAATTGCATCCACCTGAAAGTTCGCATAACTCAGTCTAGTTAAGTAAAATAAACAAATTTGTCAAGTAACGTTTACAAGCTTTTCTTAGTAGATTCAGTGATTACTTTTTACAGTGTGTCAGGGCAACTGCATTGAACATACCTGTCTGAGTGCCATAAATATTATTTTTCCAAAGTTTACATGCCTATAACTCAAGAAGTATTAAAGATATCACAATATGATTTTAGATTCTAGTTGTCAATAATCATTAAGTTGGCTTGAAAATGCCAACTTACTGAAATCCTGTATAAACTTCTTCTTCTTCTTCTTCTTCTTCTTCTTCTTCTTCTTCTGAGACCAAATTTTAAAATGTATCTCCTCCTAGACCTTTAAAGCTACAACCACCAAACTCGGCCCAGACCTTCAGACTGGTCTGACTCGGGTTGCTATATCTTTTCTAACTGATCCGGCTTACGGTTTTCGTAGAAATTATGATAAAAACTGGGAAAAATCCCATAGATTTACATTGATGGAATGTTCAGATGAGCCAAGACTCATCAAACACCAACTGACAAACTTTCAAATGTTAACAAACTGAAGCCTATTGGACTCAATTAAGCTTCGCTTCTATGTACTATTTCTAATCCATTCAAACTCATTTAAGCTTCCACTCTAATATTTCTAATCTAAATCATGCTAGCAACATGCTAGTAACATGCTAATCATGCTAGAAACATGTTAATAGCATGTTAATAATGCTAAAATCATGCTAGCGACATGTTAATCATGCTGGAAACATGCTAGTGACATGCTAGTAACTTTGCTAATAATGCTAAAATCATGCTAGCGACATGCTAATCATGCTGGAAACATGCTAGCGACATGCTAATCATGCTAACGACATGCTAATCATGCTGGAAACATGCTAGTGACATGCTAGCGACATGCTAATCATGCTAGAATAATGCTAGCAACATGCTAGTCAATTGCTAATCATGCTAGCAAAATGCTAGAAACATGCTAACAACATGCTAGCAACTTGCTAATAATGCTAACAACATGCTAGTAACTTGCTAATCATGCTAACAACATGCAAAAAACATGCTAGTAACATGCTAATCATGCTAACGACATGCTAGTCACTTGTTAATCATGCTAGTGACATGCTAGCAACTAGCTAATCATGCTAACAACATGCTAGAAACATGCTAGATACTTGCTAATCATGCTAACAACATGCTAGTCACTTGCTAGTCATGCTAACAACATGCTAGTAACTTGCTAATCATACTAGAATCATGTTAACAACATGCTAATAACTTGCTAATCATGCTAACAACATGCTACTAACTGGCTAATCATGCTAGTAACATGCTAGTAACTTTGCTAATCATGGTAACAACATGCTAGTAACTTGCTAATCAAGCTAGAAACATGCTAACAACATATTAGTAACATGTTAATCATGCTAAAGACATGCTATTAACTTGCTAATCTGCTAGAAACATGCAAAAAACATGCTAGTAACATGCTAGTAACATGCTAATCATGCTAACGACATGCTAGTCACTTGCTAATTATGCTAGTTACATGCTAGCAACTAGGTAATCATGCTAACGACATGTTAAAACATGCTAGATACTTGCTAATCATGCTAAAAGCATGCTAGTCACTTGTTAGTCATGCTAGCAACATGCTAGTAACTTGCTAATCATACTAGAATCATGTTAGCAACATGCTAATAACTTGATAATAATGCTAACAACATGCTAGTAACTTGCTAATCATACTAGAATTATGTTAGCAACACGCTAGTTACATGCTAATCATGCTAGAAACACACTAACCACTTGCTAATCATGCTAACGACATGCTAGTAACTTGCTAATCATACTAGAATCATGTTAGCAACATGCTAGTTACATGCTAATCATGCTAGAAACACATTAACAACTTGCTAATCATGCTAATGACATGCTAACGACATGCTAGCAACATGCTAGTCACTTGCTAATCATGCTAACAACATGCTAGTCACTTGCTAATCATTCTAGCAACATGCTAGTAACTTGCTAATCATTCTAGAATCATCTTAGCAACATGCTAGAAACTTGCTAATCATGCTAACAACATGCTAGCAACATGCTAATCATCCTAACGACATGCTAGTCACTTGTTAATCATGCTAACGACATGCTAGCAACATGCTTGTCACTTGCTAATCATGCTAGCAAAATGCTACTCACTAGTTAGTCATGCTAAAAACATGCTAGTCACTTGCTAGTCATGCTATCAGCATGCTAGTCACTTGCTAGTCATGCTAACAAAATGCTAGAAACATGCTAACAACATGCTAGCAACTTGCTAATTATGCTGACAACATGCTAGCAACTTGCTAATCATGCTAACAACATGCTAGTCATTTGCTAGTCATGCTAGCAACATTCTAGTCACTTGCTAGTCATGCTAGTCACTTGCTAGCAACCGCATAAATCTGTTTATCGGTCTGTCTGTCTGTAACTATTTGTTTTTCTGGTAAATTGTATGGTTTTCAAAACTTTAAAACTTCAAACTTTAAAACTACTTTAAACTTCAAACTAGTTAAAACTGAAAACTTTCAAACTTTAAGCTTTTAAAACTACTTCAAACTTTCTGGCTAGGCTTTTTCAAGCCAACTTAAAGTTTGTCTACGAACTTTACTATCTAGTTTCTTTTGAAATCTTAAATTCCAAGGCCCTACATTGTTCAGTCCCAGAGATATGGCGAACTCAATGAGGCTTCATGTTCAGATTGTTGAATATTACCCATTTTCAGTGGTCGAAAACCAGATTTGGTCACTTTGTACACAGCTGATTCTTATTTTACTTAAAGAACAATGTCTGAAAAAGAAATAATGTTAAAATTAGAATTGTATCTTGTTTCCTCTATCAAAATATTTGCATGGAACATACCAATCTGAGTCCTAGAAATGCACTGAAATGGTCAAGTAGAGGCACATTACCTTGCTATCTGTAGTCTATTCATAGGATTCTATATTTGAATCAGTTTCCGTACTATTTGGAAGAAGGGATTTTGTTAATTTTAAAAGCTTCTGCAGCTACTAAGAGTTTAAATATGCAGTATTGTTGTGTGTTTGAAACAAATTCCACGCCTCATAGGGAAGTGTGGTTACTTTCTCCACACATTGTCAAGTCAAGTCACCTTTACTTATATAGCGCTTTTAACAATACAAATTGTCAAAGCACTTAACAGTATCAAATTGGAGGACAGAGTGTCAGTAATGTATAATAAGATTAAACACTCAATTTTCAGTTAAAGGCATTTCTTTATTGAATTCAGAGATGTCATTGTCTAGCTCAGTTTATTTTAAATAGTATATATGAAATCAAATTGATGATAATCGTTAGAAATTAAGTGTCCTCAACTGAGCAAACCGGAGGCGACAGCGGCAAGGAACCAAAACTCCCTCTGTGACAGAATGGAGAAAAAAATCTTGGGAGAAACCAGGCTCAGTCGGGGGGCCAGTTCTCCTCTGGCCAGGATATTATTGTTTATTTTTTTATTTTATTTTATTTTATTTTATTTTACTTATTGTTTTAATTAAATTTTAAATGTATTATATTTCTATTTTTATATTGTTGCAATTTCTAACAATAATAGTATTATGTACTTAGGTATTTTATTATATTTTTAGTTATTTTATTTTATTTTATTTTATTTATTTAAGTCAAGGTCTTCACTGGGGATATGTCCCCAGGGCTCATCCAGGTGTCTGGCCTCCGCCGACGATCAGGGTCGCAGACATCATCTTCCGGCGCTGATCCACCATCTGATCCGGACACGGACTGAGAAACAGAATAAGAAAGAAACAGACAAATATTAGCGTAGATGCCATTCTTCTTACGATGTAACGAGAACATCGTGTGTTATGAGGAGTGTTCCCGGTTCCGGCTGATCTAATTAATGCAGCCTAAAAATCCTTTAACGGATTTGAATAATAGAAGTGTATTAGTGTGTTATGTGTAAGCCAGGTTAAAGAAATATGTCTTTAATCTAGATTTAAACTGACAGAGTGTGTCTGCCTCCCGAACAGTGTTAGGTAGATTGTTCCAGAGTTTGGGTGCTAAATAGGAAAAGGATCTGCCACCCGTAGTCAATTTTGATATTCTAGGTATTATCAAATGGCCAGAGTTTTGAGAACGCAGCGGACGTGGAGGACTATAATGTGATAAGACCTCACTCAAGTACTGAGGAGCTAAGCCATTCAGGGCTTTATAAGTAACTAACAAGATTTTAAAATCTATCCGATGTTTGATAGGGAGTCAGTGCAGTGTTGACAGAACCGGGCTAATATGGTCATACTTCCTGGTTCTAGTAAGGACTCTAGCTGCTGCATTTTGGACCAACTGTAGTTTATTGATCAAGCATGCAGAACAACCACCCAGTAAAGCATTACAATAGTCTAACCTTGAGGTCATAAATGCAAGAATTAGCATTTCTGCATTTGAGGTTGAGAGCAAACATCGCAATTTAGATATGTTTTTGAGATGGAAAAACACAGTTTTACAGATACTAGAAACATGGCTTTCAAATGAAAGATTGCTATCAAACAGCACACCTAGGTTCCTAACTGATGAAGAAGAATTGACAGAGCAGCCGTCAAGTGTTAGATAGTGTTCTAGGTTATTACATGTGGGGTTTTTAGGTCCGATAATTAACACCTCTGTTTTTTCCGAATTTAGCAGTAAGAAATTACTCGTCATCCAGTGTTTTATATCGACTATTTATTCCGTTAGTTTCTCAATTTGGTGTGTTTCACCGGGCCGTGAAGAAATAAAGAGCTGAGTATCATCAGCATAACAGTGAAAGCTAACACCATGTCTCCTGATAATATCTCCCAAGGGTAACATGTAAAGTGTGAAAAGTAACGGCCCTAGTACTGAGCCTTGAGGTACTCCATACTGCACTTGTGATCGATATGATACCTCTTCATTTACTGCTACGAACTGATGGCGGTCAGATAAGTACGATTTGAACCATGCTAGGGCACTTCCACTAATGCCAACAAAGTTTTCTAGTCTATTCAAAAGAATGTTGTGGTCGTTTGTGTCGAACGCAGCGCTAAGATCCAGTAGAACTAATAAAGAGATACAGCCACGATCAGATGATAGAAGCAGGTCATTTGTAACTCTAATGAGAGCAGTCTCAGTACTATGATACGGTCTAAATCCTGACTGGAATTCCTCACAGATACCATTTTTCTCTAAGAAGGAATATAATTGCAGGGAAATAGTTAAGCTGACAGAGAAGATTTTAGAACTAGAGACACGCATCCAAACTTTAGTTGAGGATAGTAAGAATGTGAGGGCTGTAGATACTCCTTTGTATGCAACTAGCTCAGGGACTCCTGTACATTGTTCGGTTCCGGTTGTGCCCGTGCAGCAGGGCAACTGGGTGACTGTAAGGCGGCATAGTCGCAGGTCAAAACACCGCTCTTCCGTTCCGATCAGAACATCAAACAGGATCTCCCCACTCGGTGACGCACCCACTGAGAAACCTGATGAAAGTGCTCTAGTTATTGGCGATTCTATTGTACGGAACGTGAAAATAGAGACACCAGCCACCATAGTCCAATGTTTACCGGGAGCCAGAGCGCCTGACATCTTGGCAAATTTAAAAGTGCTGGCTAATGCTAAACGTAAATTCAGTAAGATTGTTATTCACGTCGGCGCTAATGATGTTCGACTTCGCCAGTCGGAGATCACTAAAAATAATGTTAAAGAGGTGTGTGAACTTGCAAGTACGATGTCAGACACTGTAATATGCTCTGGTCCCCTCCCTGCTTACCGTGGCGATGAGATTCATAGCAGACTGTCGTCACTCAATGGCTGGATGTCTAAGTGGTGCCCGCAGAATAACATAAGCTTTATAGACAATTGGAAGAATTTTTGGGGCAGACCTGACCTGTTGAAAAGAGATGGTGTTCATCCCTCCTGGGGTGGTGCCGCTCTTCTCTCTAGAAATATGGCACATAGTCTTAGAGTTCATACTTGACTAACTAGGGCCCAGGTCAGGAAGCAGACAGACTGGCTAAACCGACCGTCTGCTAGCCGCCTCACATCACAGAAGTCAGTTAATTCTCAGCACATAGAGACTCCTTCACCTAGATATCACACTATAGAGACTGTGTCTGTTCCCCGTACTAGAAAATACAGAAAACGTCCAAACCAAAGTAATAGTAACAATTTAATTGATGTTCAACAAATAAAAAATGTTTACAATACAGAGAAACAATTGATAAAACTTGGCTTACTGAATATCCGGTCCCTTTCTACAAAAGCACTATTTGTAAATGATATGATCAATGATCATAAGCTAGATATGCTTTGTTTGACAGAAACATGGCTAAAACCAGATGAATACATTACTTTAAATGAGTCTACCCCCCAAGATTACTGATATAAAAATGAGCCACGTCCAAAAGGTAAAGGGGGAGGTGTTGCTACAATTTATAGCAATATTCTCAGTATTTCTCAGAGGGCAGGCTTTAAGTATAACTCGTTTGAAGTTATGGTGCTGCGTATAACATTATCTAGAGAAACACGTGTTAGTGATAAATCCCCTGTGATGTTTGTATTGGCTACTGTGTACAGGCCACCAGGGCACCACACAGACTTTATTAAAGAATTTTCTGATTTTCTATCTGAGTTAGTACTGGCTGCAGATAAAGTCTTAATTGTTGGTGATTTTAATATCCATGTCGATAATGAAAAAGATGCATTAGGATCAGCATTCATAGACATTCTAAACTCTATTGGGGTTAGACAACATGTTTCAGGACCTACTCATTGTCGAAATCATACTCTAGATTTAATACTGTCACATGGAATTGATGTTAGTGGTGTTGAAATTCTGCAGCAAAGCGATGATATCTCAGATCATTATCTAGTCTTGTGTAATCTCCATATAGCTAAAACTGTAAATTCTACTCCTTGTTACAAGTATGGTAGAATCATCACTTCTACCACAAAAGACTGCTTTGTAAGTAATCTTCCTGATTTATCTCAATTCCTCAGCATATCCAACAGCGCAGAAAAACTTGATGATGTAACAGAAGCTATGGACTCTCTCTTCTCTAGCACTTTAGATACAGTTGCTCCTTTACGCTTAAGGAAGATCAAAGAAAACAGTTTGACTCCGTGGTATAATGAGCACACTCGCACCCTAAAGAGAGCAGCCCGGAAAATGGAGCGCAGCTGGAGGAAAACAAAACTAGAGGTATTTCGTATAGCTTGGCAGGAAAGTACCCTATCCTACAGAAAAGCATTAAAAACGGCTAGATCTGATTACTTTTCGTCTCTTCTAGAAGAAAACAAACATAACCCCCGGTATTTATTCAATACAGTCACTAATTTAACGAAAAATAAAGCATCAACAGGTGTTGGCATATCCCAAGAGCACAGCTGTAATGACTTTATGAACTACTTTACTTCCAAGATCGATACTATCAGAGATAAAATTGTAACCATGCAGCCGTCAGCTACAGTATCGCATCAGATAGTGCACTATAGATCCCCTGAGGAACAATTCCACTCATTCTCTATTATAGGAGAGGAAGAATTGTATAACCTTGTTAAATCATCTAGACCAACAACATGTATGTTAGACCCTATTCCATCTAAACTACTAAAAGAGCTGCTTCCAGAAGTCATAGATCCTCTTTTGGCTATTATTAATTCATCATTGTCATTAGGATATGTCCCCAAAACCTTCAAATTGGCTGTTATTAAGCCTTTCATTAAAAAACCACAACTTGACCCCAAAGATCTAGTTAATTACAGACCGATCTCAAATCTCCCTTTTCTGTCAAAGATACTAGAAAAGGTAGTATCCTCACAATTATATTTCTTCTTAGAGAAAAATGGTATCTGTGAGGAATTCCAGTCAGGATTTAGACCGTATCATAGTACTGAGACTGCTCTCATTAGAGTTACAAATGACCTGCTTCTATCATCTGATCATGGTTGTATCTCTTTATTAGTTCTACTGGATCTTAGCGCTGCGTTCGACACTATCGACCACAAAATTCTTTTGAATAGACTAGAAAACTTTGTTGGCATTAGTGGAAGTGCCTTAGCATGGTTCAAATCGTACTTATCTGACCGCCATCAGTTCGTAGCAGTAAATGAAGAGGTATCATATCGATCACAAGTGCAGTATGGAGTACCTCAAGGCTCAGTACTAGGGCCGTTACTTTTCACGCTTTACATGTTACCCTTGGGAGATATTATCAGGAGACATGGTGTTAGCTTTCACTGTTATGCTGATGATACTCAGCTCTATATTTCTTCACGGCCCAGTGAAACACACCAAATTGAGAAACTAACGGAATGTATAGTCGATATAAAAAACTGGATGACTAGTAACTTCTTACTGCTAAATTCTGAAAAAACAGAGGTGTTAATTATCGGACCTAAAAACCCCACATGTAATAACCTAGAACACTATCTAACACTTGACGGCTGCTCATCAGTTAGGAACCTAGGTGTGCTGTTTGATAGCAATCTTTCATTTGAAAGCCATGTTTCTAGTATCTGTAAAACTGCGTTTTTCCATCTCAAAAACATATCTAAATTGCGACCTATGCTCTCAACGTCAAATGCAGAAATGCTAATTCATGCGTTTATGACCTCAGGGTTAGACTATTGTAATGCTTTACTGGGTGGTTGTTCTGCACGCTTGATCAATAAACTACAGTTGGTCCAAAATGCAGCAGCTAGAGTCCTTACTAGAACCAGGAAGTATGACCATATTAGCCCGGTTCTGTCAACACTGCACTGGCTCCCTATCAAACATCGGATAGATTTTAAAATCTTGTTAATTACTTATAAAGCCCTGAATGGCTTAGCTCCTCAGTACTTGAGCGAGCTCTTATCACATTATAGTCCTCCACGTCTGCTGCGTTCTCAAAACTCTGGCCATTTGATAATACCTAGAATATCAAAATCGACTGCGGGCAGCAGATCCTTTTCCTATTTAGCGCCCAAACTCTGGAACAATCTACCTAACACTGTTCGGGAGGCAGACACACTCTGTCAGTTTAAATCTAGATTAAAGACACATTTCTTTAACCTGGCTTACACATAACACACTAATACACTTCTATTATTCAAATCCGTTAAAGGATTGTTAGGCTGCATTAATTAGATCAACCGGAACCGGGAACACTCCTCATAACACACAATGTTCTCGTTACATCGTAAGAAGAATGGCATCTACGCTAATATTTGTCTGTTCCTTTATTATTCTGTTTCTCAGTCCGTGTCCAGATCAGATGGTGGATCGGCGCCGGGAGATGATGTCTGTGAGCCTGATCGTCAGCGGAGGCCGGACACCTGGATGAGCCCCAGGGACATATCCCCAGTGAAGGCCTCGACTTAAATACAATAAAACTTAAAATTAAACAAAATAACTATAAATATAATAAAATACCTAACTACATAATACTATTATTGTTAGAAATTGCAACAATATAAAAATAGAAATATAATACATTTATACATTTAAAATTTAATTAAAACAATAAGTAAAAAAATAAATAATAATATCCTGGCCAGAGGAGAACTGGCCCCCCGACTGAGCCTGGTTTCTCCCAAGGTTTTTTTCTCCATTCTGTCACAGAGGGAGTTTTGGTTCCTTGCCGCTGTCGCCTCTGGCTTGCTCAGTTGGGGACACTTAATTTTTTTTACGATTAACGTCAATTTTATTTCATAGATACTATTTAAACTAAACTGAGCTAGACAATGACATCTCTGAATTCAATAATGAAATGCCTTTAACTGAAAATTGAGTGTTTAATCTTATTATTATACATTACTGACACTCTATCCTCCAATTTGATACTGTTAAGTGCTTTGACACAATCTGTATTGTTAAAAGCGCTATATAAATAAAGGTGACTTGACTTGACTTATAATTGTGAGGATACTACCTTTTCTAGTATCTTTGACAGAAAAGGGAGATTTGAGATCGGTCTGTAATTAACTAGATCTTTGGGGTCAAGTTGTGTTTTTTTAATGAAAGGCTTAATAACAGCCAATTGGAAGGTTTTGGGGACATATCCTAATGACAATGATGAATTAATAATAGCCAAAAGAAGATCTATGACTTCTGGAAGCAGCTCTTTTAGTAGTTTAGATGGAATAGGGTCTAACATACATGTTGTTGGTTTAGATGATTTAACAAGTTTATACAATTCTTCCTCTCCTGTAATAGAGAATGAGTGGAATTGTTCCTCAGGGGATCTATAGTGCACTATCTGATGCAATACTATAGCTGACGGCTGCATGGTTACAATTTTATCTCTGATAGTATCGATCTTGGAAGTAAAATAGTTCATAAAGTCATTACAGCTGTGCTCTTGGGAAATACCAACACCTGTTGATGCTTTATTTTTCGTTAATTTAGTGACTGTATTGAATAAATACTGGGGGTTATGTTTGTTTTCTTCTAGAAGAGATGAAAAGTAATCAGATCTAGCAGTTTTTAATGCTTTTCTGTAGGATAGGGTACTTTCCCGCCAAGCTATACGAAATACCTCTAGTTTTGTTTTCCTCCAGCTGCGCTCCATTTTCCGGGCTGCTCTCTTTAGGGTGCGAGTGTGCTCATTATACCACGGAGTCAGACTGTTTTCTTTGATCTTCCTTAAGCATAAAGGAGCAACTGTATCTAAAGTGCTAGAAAAGAGAGAGTCCATAGTTTCTGTTACATCATCAAGTTTTTCTGCGCTGTTGGATATGCTGAAGAATTGAGATAAATCAGGAAGATTACTTACAAAGCAGTCTTTTGTGGTAGAAGTGATGGTTCTACAATACTTGTAACAAGGAGTAGAACTTACAGTTTTGGCTATATGGAGTTTATACAAGACAAGATAATGATCTGAGATATCATCGCTTTGCTGCAGAATTTCAACACCACTAACATCAATTCCATGTGACAGTATTAAATCTAGAGTATGATTTCAACAATGAGTAGGTCCTGAAACATGTTGTCTAACCCCAATAGAGTTCAGAATGTCTATGAATGCTGATCCTAATGCATCTTTTTCATTATCGACATGAATATTAAAATCACCAACAATTAAGACTTTATCTGCAGCCAGTACTAACTCAGATAGAAAATCAGAAAAATTTTTAATAAAGTCTGTGTGGTGCCCTGGTGGCCTGTACACAGTATCCAGTACAAACATCACAGGGGATTTATCACTAACATGTGTTTCTCTAGATAATGTTATACGCAGCACCATAACTTCAAACGAGTTATACTTAAAGCCTGCCCTCTGAGAAATACTGAGAATATTGCTATAAATTGTAGCAACACCTCCTCCTTTACCTTTTGGACGTGGCTCATTTTTATAGCAGTAATCTTGGGGGGTAGACTCGTTTAAATTAATGTATTCATCTGGTTTTAGCCATGTTTCTGTCAAACAGAGCAAATCTAGGTTATGATCAGTGATCAAATCATTTACAAATAGTGCTTTTGTAGAAAGGGACCTGATATTCAGTAAGCCAAGTTTTATCAATTGTTTCTCTGTATTGTAAACATTTTTTATTTGTTGAACATCAATTAAATTTTTACTATTACTTTGGTTTGGACGTTTTCTGTATTTTCTATTACAGGGAACAGACACAGTCTCTATAGTGTGATATCTAGGTGAAGGAGTCTCTATGTGCTGAGAATTAACTGACTTCTGTGGCGTGAGGTGGCTAGCAGACGGTCGGTTTAACCAGTCTGTCTGCTTCATGACCTGGGCCCTAGTTAGTCAAGTACGAACTCTAAGACTATGTGCCGTATTTCTAGAGAGAAGAGCGGCACCACCCCAGGAGGGATGAACACCATCTCTTTTCAACAGGTCAGGTCTGCCCCAAAAATTCTTCCAATTGTCTATAAAGCTTATGTTATTCTGCGGGCACCACTTAGACATCCAGCCATTGAGTGACGACAGTCTGCTATGAATCTCATCGCCACGGTAAGCAGGGAGCGGACCAGAGCATATTACAGTGTCTGACATCGTACTTGCAAGTTCACACACCTCTTTAACATTATTTTTAGTGATCTCCGACTGGCGAAGTCGAACATCATTAGCGCCGACGTGGATAACAATCTTACTGAATTTACGTTTAGCATTAGCTAGCACTTTTAAATTTGCCAAGATGTCAGGCGCTCTGGCTCCCGGTAAGCATTGGACTATGGTGGCTGGTGTCTCTATTTTCATGTTCCGTACAATAGAATCGCCAATAATTAGAGCACTTACATCAGGTTTCTCAGTAGGTGCATCACTGAGTGGGGAGAACCTGTTTGATGTTTTGATCGGAACGGAAGAGCGACTATGCTGCCTCACAGTCACCCAGTTGTCCTGCTGCATGGGCTCTAATGCCGGAACCGAACAATGTACAGGAGTCCCTGAGCTAGTCGCATCCAAAGCAGTATCTACAGCCCTCACATTCTTACTATCCTCAACTAAAGTTTGGATGCGTGTCTCTACTTCTAAAATCTTCTCTGTCAGCCTAACTATTTCCCTGCATTCATCACATGTGAATCCCTCGCTGCTGACAGAGACAGATAAACTGTACATGTGGCAGGCGGTGCAAACAACAATAGCAGGACAAGAAGCCCCTGATAGCACACGGACATCTCGGAGACGTCTATTTGACGTCTGCATTTACATCTGCAAGACGTATTTTTTAGAGTGTTTGCTCATCTGCAATACATCTATAGGACGTCTCCTTTTAGATGTCAAATAGACATCTATTAGATGTCTTTAAGATGTTCATGATTTAGAATGTATGTAAAACTGACATGTGAAAGACATCTGTCAGACGTTTGTAGAGAGAAATGAAAAACGGAGCAGAAAAAAAAGAAAACAATAATAGGCGCGAATAGAAACGCGAATGGAACCGCGAGTGACAAGCTAACCGGCTAACGAGTGCTAACGCGCTGCACTCGCGGTTTTAAAAGCGAACAATCAAATTAGTTAGATTAGTTTGATAGATAATACCAGAAATATGGTGGGAATTAAGTTATATATTATCACTTTAAACAACAGAGAGTGAAAGTAAGGTAAACCTCTCAGCAGCACAACAGACAGGAACAGACTCAACAGACACTGTATTCACATCAAACCAAGATTTACCTCACCTGGATTATTAGAATTTATTTTTCTTTCTTATTGTTATAAAATATGAAGCATAGTCATAGATCAAGTAGTATTTACTGCTAAAGGGCATATTTGTTAGAATCATTGTTAGTACCTCAAACATTTAAGGTCTCTCACACTTGAAATAATTAACACTGGGTAATTCTAAACCCAGGGTAAATGGAATCCTGGGTAATCTTATTTTACATTTCACACCGTTCTTACTATACCTAGAATTAACCGTTAATCCTGGTCATTCATAATCTAATGTGTCACACTGTACAATCCTAATCCCTGAGTTATTGTTATTATTTGCATATTTGCATTGTCAACAGTGATGACTAGATAAAAAAAAAAAAAAAAAACACATTTGGTTTTTGACCATTGAAAATGGGTAGGATACTAATTTAGGACATGGTGCTGCACTGAGATTTTGATATCTCTGAGATTAAACCATACAGGGCGTTAAAAATTAAGATTCCAAAAGAAAAGTTTCTTAGGAACCAGAATCTAAAATCATATTAGGATAACTTCAATACTTCTTGAGTTACAGGCACACAAAGTTTGGAAAAAGATTATTTATGACACTCAAACAGCTATGTTATATGCAATCATTTTGATAGAGGGAAACAAGATACAATTCTAATATTAACGTTATTTCTTCTTCAGATATTGTTCTTTAAATAAAATAAGAATCAGCTGCATACAAAGTGACCAAATCTGGGTTTCAACCACTGAAAATGGGTAATATTCAACAATCTGGACATGGAGCCTCATTGAGATCCCCATATCTCTGGGATTGAACGATGTAGGGCCTTGAAATTTAAGATTCCAAAAGAAAAGTTTATTAACAACTAGAATCTAAAATCATATTGTGATCTCTTTAATACTTCTTGAGTTATAGGCATGCAAACTTTGGAAAAATAATATTTATGGCACTCAGACAGGGCAGTTGTCCTGACAGAAGGAAACAAGATACATCTCTAGTTTCAACATTATTTGTTCTTTAGACATTCCTCTTTAAAAGAAAAGAAGTATCATATTTTTGCAAACTGGCCCACATTTGGTTTTTGACCACTGAAAATGTGTACATTTTAACAATTTACTCCTGGAGCCATATTAAAATTCCAATATCTCTGGAACCAAACCATATAGGGCCTTAAAAATAAAGATGCCAAAAGGAAAGTTTGTTAAGACCCAATATGTAAAACGGCATTAAGATATCTTTAATACTTCTTGAGTTACAGGCATGCAAACTTTGGAGAAAAAAACTTGAAAAGTACTGTTTCCCCATTTTTCAATGGTCACCATTGGTACATAATGCAACAAAGATAGCTAAAGTCAACAGATTTTACTAACAGACCTACCAATCTCTGGGTAAAATTAACATTATGATGCTGCCATCTTCCTGAAGTCATTTTTAACCCCCTTTAATTTGACTCTGAATCTCAGGTGAAAATTGCCATTTGACCCCCCTCTACAAAATAGTGGATTACTCAGTAAATATTCATCCATGACATTTAATATTTTGGCTTTCATCACTATACATGTCTATCTTTCTTCAGAAAAAAATATTTTCGTTTTTGTAGTTTAGTTAGTTTAGTTTTTGAGATTTGGTTGATTTGACACGGAATGACCCAGAAGTACATCTTGATCATATTCTTGATGTATTTGTAGCACTATTTGAATAATTATTCACCTTTTTCTTTTGCAGATAACATCATCCAATTCCTCTGAACATATCCGTGCTACCTTTTGCCTACTCGTGCAGCAGCAGACATGCATGGTTCTGAGGAGCGTGCATCTGGAACCGTGCTTCACAGGCTTATGCAAGAACATCTCAGATACGGAACAAGTGGAATCAGAGGAGGGGTAGAAAACGACAGCTCTCAGATGCCAAGCAACCCCACATCTACAGAAAACCTACTCCTTCAAAAGGAGGGTCAAGTAGCCCATTCATATCAGCTTATGCCCCTGCAGTCTCAGTCTCGACAGGAACCTCAAGGTCAGGAGCATCAAGTGGACAGCAGCTCCATGGAAAAAACAGGTGGTGTGAGCCAAGGTGCAGGTGGAGCAGTCCAAGCAGCCCAGACTTTACCTGGGTTTGACAGCCTGGAGCTTCCATCGTACGAGGAGGCTAAAATCCAGTCTCAGCTTTACAGAGGGCAGCAATGTCTGACAGACCCTCAGTTCCAAATCTCTGGCCACAACCACCAGTGTATTCAAAATTCAGATGACCTGTCAAACAATTTTCAACAAAATCAGGACCAAGACACTCACAAAGAGGGCCGTAAAAACATTGTCCACCAAAGTCAGCAGCAACACAACCCGGTTCAGCAGATACAAGAGATATCAACAATGTCTGACAGTCCTGCAAGCTCACGTTCCTGTCTGCCATCACTTTCTAACACACACTCATTTTCTTCCCCTCCTTCACTTTCGTCTTCTTACACCTCTCTCTCAGCAGTTCCCATGAAGGCCCTTTTGGAGGGTCAATCATGGGTCCAGCAAGGGGGCACTGGTGGTACGTTTCTTTGCGATGAAGGTCTGGCAGAGTTGAAACAGGGTCATGTTCGCTCTCTAAGTGAAAGGATCATGCAACTCAGTGTAGAATGCAGTGGAGCTAAGCAAAGTGTAGGACCATCCAATTCACCTTGCACAGGAGACACTACTCTTTGTGGGGCTGATAATACAGCAGATTCTCTCTCACTAACTAGTAAGACCTCCATGAGTACCATACAACTTCCACCACCACCTTTAAACTCTCCACAATGGACTTTGGATCAAAGAGGTCCTCCCCCAGAATATCCCTTTAAATTCAAGGTACAGACTATGCTTTCGCCCACATTACACCCCAACTCAGACTCTCTGGAACATGCCCACTTCAACAGTGATGCCTTGACAGCAGCCATGTTGGAGACCGTGCCACTTAGAAATAAAGCAAGGTAACCGTAACAGACACTTAAAGGTGAATTGTGTAATTTCTGCACTACTAGTTGCACCAATTGGAACTGCAAAAATAATGGTTTCCAAATTCCCCTAAACAGCTTATTATGGGTACAGGATTATTACATGTCGTTGGCTGAGTCAAACACTGACATGTTGGACCATTAAAACAAACAATGTTTTTAAGGTCGCTCAGTATTTATACTGTAAGCCAACATACTTGTTTATAGTTGTCTCTGCATTAAATTAACTCCTGTCTATTGAACTTGTATATGATAAATTGTTTTAAATTTGAAAAGTGTACATACCTCACCTATGCGCATTTATGAACAGGTGTTAACACATTCTCTTTCTCACATTTCACTCGCTGTCTTTCTGTATTTTAGACAGTGCCCTTCGTCTCCATCACAGCACCAAACACAAACCAGTCCCATATCTTCTGAGACTTGTATCCTGCCCTCACAGGCTTCTCAGCAACAGTATCAGGCTATATCCCTATCTCAGTCCCTGGCATTTCCTCAAGCTCAGACTGGATCTGTGACCCAGGGGCTGTTTTCTTGTGTGGCCCCTTTTGGACAGCCTTTCCCAGGGGAAACATTTGCCATGGTAAGCCATGGCAAGCAGATGCTGGAGATCCTAAAAGAAGAGAACCAAAGCCTTAGACAAGATCTTCACAAGCAAAATGAGAAGGCCTGCAAACTACAGCGGGTACTTGTCTGTGTGTCTGTCCACATGTCTGTCTATCTTATAATATTAGAAGCAAAAAAGAAACAGAATTTGGGGTTCTGATAATCAAAACTGCTCATTATTACAGGCTATTTACTCAAAAGTGCTCTGATAATACAAACTAATATGGAATTGTCCAAAGTAATTAAATTACAGTGAAAATTACAGTGTAATTATTACACATGTGATAGGAAGTAGTGCATAAAGGGGAAAAAAAACTATGGGAACATGGGGCTATGGTGAAGAAAATATTGTTGAGATACTGCCCAGTATGATTGTAATACAGCACACTGACAGGAGGACATTTGCATGTTTATACTATGGTGAGGCATTAATAGGAGTTTATGCTGTTTTTCCAGTTGGAGGCGGAGACTGTGCGCCTTTCAGAGGCATATGAGAGTTTAGTGAAGAGCTCATCCAAACGGGATGCTATGGAAAAAAACATAAGGAATAAACTAGAGGCGGAGATCAGGCGCCTGCATGATTTTAACAGAGACTTGAGAGGTGAGATAGTTTATAATGCCCATGCTTTGATTAGAACCTGCGGTTTATACAAAATGGATACAATTTTATTGCTGAAATTTGTGAGTTATAGTATTTTATTTGTTTGTTTGTTGATTTAGTTTATTTTAGCTGTTCTTGGGTCCTCTGGCATATCTTTTTTTTTCATGTGTTTTTCAGACCGATTGGAAACAGCCAATCAACAGCTAGCCAGTCAGGAGCTGAAGGGACAAGATGAGGGACACTTGTATCTTTCACAGAGTGGGATTTTACTTCTTATTGCGTAGCATCACACAAAAATGCTTAATACACTTTTTGTTGAGTCTATTTACTGTTAAAAATATGTCTGGCTGCTCAACCCAAACCATTTCCTGCTTCCCTTCCTTAATGTCCTGTACCTCTTCCTCTCTTGCACTTAAATCTCTCTCTCTCTCTCTCTCTCTCTCTCTCTGGGTATAATTAAAATTCCATTATTGAGCGAGTACACGAAAAACAAAGCTGTGTTTTCAAAACTGTTCTTTAGCTGTAATTTACTAGTGTAACCCTACAGTAATGTTTTATATTTTACAAATTTCAGGTTAACATCATTCATCTTTACTTGTTTATGTCATGCCTTATACAGTAGGACTTTCTTTTTTTCTGCCAGTCTTGATGTAGAATGACACAGATGTACCATAAACCATCGGATTTCCACAGTAAAGCAATGCTAAGTAAAAATGCTAAACCTGTCACACAAAGCTAGTTGAAGACAGAATTCCACACAATTCCAACCTAATTTGGTAGCGGGATCACAATGCTTGCAAAAAACATACTCTGTCTACTTGGGGTTAGAGTTTATGTTTAACTATGAAGTTCGTGCACCTGAAAAGTGTGACATCTGCAGCAAATCAACCTCTCTTCTGAAGATTAAGAAATTGGCATACAAAAAAAAAAAAAAAAAGAGTTTGCTCAACCTAAACGTAAACTTACCTGGGTATCCACTGCAGCTTTGCGTAATTGGCAACTACATCCCCAAAAAAAATAAAAAATAAAAAAACACACACAAAAACAAAGTTTCACAGTGCAACTTTAAGTTCTCTAAAACACTTTCTTATTTGTTTTTGTTTTTGTTTTTGTTTTGTTTGTTTTTTTGTTTGTTTGTTTTTGGTTTTTCCTCAGGAAGAGAAAGCCTGAAAGATCTGGAAAAATTAGAGATAGAGGTAGCCAATCTCCGATCAGCCAATGAGGATCAGCGACGACACATTGAGATCTTAGAGCAGGCTTTAAATAATGCTCAGAGTAAAGTCCTCAAACTAGAGGAAGAGGTGAGTCTTTAGGATTACCCTAATGGATTGTTGGTACTGTTTTAATTAATTAAATATTAACTTCGCCATTGCTTTCATCACCATTACTCTTTTCACAAACTGAATGAAACTATATTATGGATACCAGCGTTGTGATTAAAATTGTTAGAAATGCATATCTAGCAAATATATGGTTTCGGTAACTTATGGAGATGAAATTGCAGTATGAGCTGTGTGTCATTTGGGACAGATTTTAGGCTACAGTTAAAAGCCTTTTTTTTTTTCTTTTTTTTTTTTGTTATCCCTGGACAGAGTTTGTGTTTTATTATACTGAATGGGCCCATAGCAATAGATCAATTAATCTTTTTGGGCCCTATTTTAAGGATCTAAGCGCGGGGTATAAAGTGCAAGGCGCAGGTGCACTTAGGGCATGTCCAAATCCACTTTTGCAAGTTTCATGACGGGAGAAATGGTCAGCACGGTCGGCGCGCCCGGCGCATTGTCTAAGGCCGGGCATACACTGTGCGATTTTCATCCGATTTTGAGCAGAATTCTGACTCGTGCGACTCAGTCGGGCCGAATTTCAGCTTTGCCGTGCAGTATTCGTGCAGTTTACAGGGCGAAACGAGAAGCGATTAGCCGCTCCTGACAGGCAATCGGGCAGTCAGATGAATTTCTGACATGTCAGAAATTTTGGTCGCCCCTCGTGAGGGTATCGCACAATTGAAGCAAAGCTTAAAAGGGTTGGCCCTATCCTCTTAATGAGTAATGGGAGTGTTTTGGGCATAACGTGCAATAAACCAATCAGTCTCATCTCCCATTCCCTTTAAGAGCCAGTTGCGCTCGCGCCATGGCGGATTCGTTATTTACACGGCGGAATTTGCAAGCGCAAAGACTGAAGGCCTCTCCAGAGAGGAAACGGATCTGTTCGTGCGCGATCAAATAGGTAGCCTAATTCTGATATATGCAATGACTATCCATTATGACATTTTTATATTTATGTAGCCTACACAATAATAATCTTTTACATTGTAATCCTTTAATTTTTAATATTTGGCATGTTTGTGTGCTGCTGTGCTTCCCCATGTGTGTAATAAGCAGAGTGTACGCGCGTTGTGGACCCGCCTATAGGCGCATATTACTAGCTCTTTAAATAGCAATAAAAATACTGCGCCATTGACTTTAGACCAGGGGCCCTATCATACACCCGGCGCAATGCGGCGCAAGTGGTTTTGCTAGTTTCAGCCCGACGAAGTTCTCATTTTCCCGTCCTGCGCCGCATTGTTTAAATAGCAAATGCATTTGTGCCCATTTGTGCGCCCATGGGCGTGCTGGTCTAAAAAAGAGGTGTGTTCAGGCGCGTTGTTGGCGCGTTGCTATTTTGAGGAACTGAAAATAGACTGCGCCATAGACCAACTAAAACCTGGTCTAAAGTCAATGGCGCAATATTATATATATATATATTTTTTTTTTTTTTTTTTTTTTTATTATTTTTATTTATTTATTTTTTTAATTTATTTATTGATTTATTTATTTTGTTATTTAAAGAGTGGGTTAGTAGAAAATGCGCCTCTGGGCTGGTCCACAACGCGCACTTTGCTTATTACACACAGGGAAGCACAGCAGCACACAAACATGCCAAATATTAAAAATTTAAAGGATTACAGTGTAAAAGAATATTATTGTGTAGGCTACATAAATATAAAAATGGATAGCCATTGCGTGTATCAGAATTAGCCTACCTATTTGCTTGCGCATGAGCAGATCTGCTCTCTGGAGACGCGTTCAGTCTGTGCGCCTTAAAATTCCGCCGTTTAAATAGCGAATCCATGGCGTGAGCTCAACTTGCTCTTAAAAGGAATGAGAGATGAGACTCTGATTGGTTTATTGCACGTTATGCCCAAAAACACACCCATTACTCATTAAGAGAATAGAGACAACCCTTTTAGACCATGCGCCAGAAGCGCCAAGCGTTTTTTCCTGTCGTTATACTAGCAAAAGTGGATTCGGAAAAACTAAGTACACCTGCGCCGTGCGCTTTAGACCATGCGCTTAGATCATTAAAATAGGGCCCCAGGTTTTGTTGGTCAGTGGCGCAGTTTATTTCAGTTGTCTCAAAATAGCAATGCGCCAACAATTCGCCTGAACATACCTCGTTTTCAGACCAGCACGCCCATGAGCGCACAAATGGGCTTAAATGCATTTGCTATTTAAACAACGTGGTGCAGGAAGTTCTGCGTCGGGCTGAAATTAGCAAAAAACACTTGCGCGCCTGGCACCGCATTGCGCCGGGTGTATGATAGGGCCCTCTATCTCCTATCTTTACAATCCAGCCACATACTGATTGTAAGGCCACATACATAAGGATTATTAAATCATTATTAATTTAATTAGTTAAATATTTATTATTAATTTATGTTGATGATTTGGATTAAGAAGTGATCTGATATAAAACACCCACTAAACAGTGTCAGTCATCTCAAGTAAATCTCTCTTCTGTCTGTCTGTGTGCTGTAGTTGAGTAAAAAGCAGAAGTATGTGGAGAGGGTGGAGCGGTTGCAGCAGGCACTAGCACAACTCCAGGTCGCATGTGAGAAACGTGAGCAGCTGGAACGACGTCTACGTACTCGCCTGGAGAGAGAACTGGAATCATTGCGAACGCAACAGGTCAGTGCTTAAAACCTCCATATTAGAGTAGCAACACTTGTAAATTTTAGGGTTTATACAACTGGCAACATTTTTGGTTTAATTTAAGCTATTTTTGTTTCATAGTTCTTGCCACAATCTATTTTCTATTTTTAATCAGATTTATAGAAAATTGTGCCTTAAATTCCCAAAGCCCCCAGTGAAAAGTGACTGTGGCTAGAGGAGAACTGAATTGAATCAACACTGACATAAATTGAGCTGAGTAATGACACTATTGATTTCTGTAGAGCTGCCTCTGATGTTGTTTCATAATTGATGAACTTGGCAGCATCTATACCAGGGGTCGGCAACCTTTTCGGCATGACATGCCATTTTTAATTTTTCTGGTTAACCACTGTGCCAATGCCCCCCCTTTTTAAATGCATTCTGTATTTATACAGTACATAAACATTTTTAAATGATACGATTAAAAAGAACAATATTTGATTTTCATGCAAATAGTTTCTTAAAGGATAAAGAAAGCAAAGAGCAAACTGTATGGGCTACACACCATAAAGCTAGCTCTCCTGCACGACAGTATCTGAGAGGCTAACGAAGAAACCTCATAACTGTAGAATCTGGCTGAAGTGTTCGGTGAAGTCCATCCCGCTGCAGAACAAATGTCCTCAATGGACAGTCCGCAAGCCATGCCCATGAGGAGGCCACACCCCTTGTGGATTTGGCTCGAACACTTATAGGGCATTTCACATTCTGTGAACTGTAAGACAACACTATCGCATTCACAATCTAATGAGATAGCCTAGCTCTATTTTGATACTAACAACTCTTTAGTGCGGCCACCAAAGGAAACACAGAGCTTCTCAGAGAGTCTAAAATGTGCAGAGCATGTACAGGGAAATGCTGGAGATATGAATATGACAATGACAAGCCATTGTAGTGTCTATATACTTGAGCATGGAGGGAATAGTCGCTGACTGAATACTCTTGTATAAAAGACAAAGTGATTGACACAGGGAAATTCACCAGGCCATAGTCCCATGTTCTACACCAGTTAGTAAATGCTACTCAAGATAAGCAATGTCAGAAAACCATGTGATGAGGGGCTATCTTTGTTTGGGTATATCAGACAAAACAAAATTAATACCCTTGGCTTTTGATGAGAAACTGAACATTATTCACTGGCTTGATGATATAAGATGTACTGTACTTGGCAGTCTAAAGTTGATTTATATAAACTATATTTTATATACAGGTGCATCTCAATAAATTAGAATGTCATGGAAAAGTTCATTTATTTCAGTAATTCAACTCAAATTGTGAAACTCGTGTATTAAATAAATTCAGTGCACACAGACTGAAGTAGTTTAAGTCTTTGGTTCTTATAATTGTGATGATTTTGGCTCACATTTAACAAAAACCCACCAATTCATTATCTCAACAAATTAGAATACTTCATGAGACCAATAAAAAAAAAACATTTTTAGTAAATTGTTGGCCTTCTGGAAAGTATGTTCATTTACTGTATATGTACTCAATACTTGGTAGGGGCTCCTTTTGCTTTAATTACTGTCTCAATTCGGCGTGGCATGGAGGTGATCAGTTTGTGGCACTGCTGAGGTGGTATGGAAGCCCAGGTTTTTTTGACAGTGGCCTTCAGCTCATCTGTATTTTTTGGTCTCTTGTTTCTCATTTTCCTCTTGACGATCCCCCATAGATTCTCTATGGGGTTCAGGTCTGATGAGTTTGCTGGCCAGTCAAGCACAACAAACACCATGGTCATTTAACCAACTTTTGGTGCTTTTGGCAGTGTGGGCAGGTACCAAATCCTGCTGGAAAATGAAATCAGCATCTTTAAAAAGCTGGTCAGCAGAAGGAAGCATGAAGTGCTCCAAAATTTCTTGGTAAACGGGTGCAGTGACTTTGGTTTCCAAAAAACACAATGGACCAACACCAGCAGATGACATTGCACCCCAAATCATCACAGACTGTGGAAACTTAACACTGGACTTCAAGCAACTTGGGCCATGAGCTTCTCCACCCTTCCTCCAGACTCTAGGACCTTGGTTTCCAAATGAAATACAAAACTTGCTCTCATCTGAAAAGAGGACTTTGGACCACTGGGCAACAGTCCAGTTCTTCTCCTTAGCCCAGGTAAGACGCCTCTGACGTTGTCTGTGGTTCAGGAGTGGCTTAACAAGAGGAATACGACAACTGTAGCCAAATTCCTTGACACGTCTGTGTGTGGTGGCTCTTGATGCCTTGACCCCAGCCTCAGTCCATTCCTTGTGAAGTTCACCCAAATTCTTGAATCGATTTTGCTTGACAATCCTCATAAGGCTGTGGTTCTCTCGGTTGGTTGTGCATCTTTTTCTTCCACACTTTTTCCTTCCACTCAACTTTCTGTTGGATACAGCACTCTGTGAACAGCCAGCTTCTTTGGCAATGAATGTTTGTGGCTTACCCTCCTTGTGAAGGGTGTCAATGATTGTCTTCTGGACAACTGTCAGATCAGCAGTCTTCCCCATGATTGTGTAGATTTTGAAGGCTCAGGAAACCTTTGCAGGTGTTTTGAGTTGATTAGCTGATTGGCATGTCACCATATTCTAATTTGTTGAGATAGTGAATTGGTGGGTTTTTGTTAAATGTGAGCCAAAATCATCACAATTAAAAGAACCAAAGACTTAAACTACTTCAGTCTGTGTGCATTGAATTTACTTAATACACGAGTTTCACAATTTGAGTTGAATTACTGAAATAAATGAACTTTTCCACGACATTCTAATTTATTGAGATGCATCTGTATAGTAATTTTCTCTTAGTGAGTGGAATGATGGCAGTGATCAGTGATGTGTCTATCTCTGTCTGTATGGCAGCTAAGCAACACATGATGTGAGACAAGAATTGGATATAAAGCTGCATATACCCAAGTCCTTAACTGTACAAGATGACACAAGATGACCCTCAGTTTCCTTAGTTCTTTTTTCCGGTATTATCTTTGTTAAACAGAGCCGTCTCAAGGTCAATTCACACCGCACTGACAGAAGCAGACCAATGCCTAAAAGCCAACCTAATACAGTATGTCACTTCTTAGATGTCCCAAGACCTGACAAATGCAGAATTAACATGTTCGATCAGCAAAAACAAGTGACACACGTGTCTTTTGCAGTTTGTCGGCATCTGTTGGTGCAGTGTAAACTGGCCTTAAAGACCAAGATATTATCTTTGTTATTTTGTTTAAATTAAGAAACTTTAAGATGCAATTAGATCCACTCTCCTCTCCTTTCCTGACTAGCTGTAACCGTTGGTTATTGGATAGAAAAACCTTGAGAAGAACCAGACTCAGCTGCAAATTAATGTCCAATTGACGAGAGTATAGAGCTCTATGATTTAAGTACTACTAGTCATGCATTCAGTAAACATCAAGCACAGTATTTTTTTTTTTACAGTACAAAATTATGCATTACAAACAAGAACAGAAAACCTGAAGCGCTTATCAGAAAAATCACAAAAATTCTATTTTTCCCCAAAATTGTTCCGCCCTAGTCTCCATTAATAGAAAAAGAAAGAAAAAGAGAGAAATAGTAGTTTACAGTAGTTTCTGCATTTAATTTTCAAGCAGATATGATCTTGGGCATTTGGTCTAATTGCCACTTGATTTTGTAACTGAGTTACTAAGTATAGTGTATAAAAGTATTCTTAAGGTCATGAATGCTTGAACTAGCTTTTTTTTTATCAGAAAAAGATAACGTTTTGTATTTCTAAGGTGAAAGAAATGCTGTTCTGGTAATATGAGAAATATGGTTTTCAAAAGACAAACTTCTGTCAAGCATAACGCCCAGGTCTTTCACAAATTTTGGCCACCAAACAACTTGTGGTTTAATGACTGGCAGCTTGGTACGTTCTTGGAATATGGTATGTTAACAGCTTCAGGGCTGCCTTAGTTCCACTTTTGTTTTTTTATGCTCTTTCCCTTGCTAACCTCCCTCCGTCTCATTGATATATGTCATTGTTTGCCTTGCACAAGTGCCCAACACTGGTGGAAAGCCATGCAGTGGGTTGAACTGGAACGTCCTTGATCACATGGAATCCACCATGGATTTATTATTTACGTTTTTCCTTATGAATTTGTTTTGCACCATTTTCTATGCCTATTGGTATTCTTGTGGTGAAGAAAATGTATGAAATTACACAGAAGAAAATCTATATAATGACATGAACAAAAAAAGCCATACAATAAACTATGACTGTAACAAACAGTCAGCTTAAGGTAGCAACAAGTATTATGCAGGTAGATCTCAAAATAACTCATTATACACACTACAGTTGTGTGGGGTGGGGGTAATTTAAGCACGATCTGCTTAACGTCAAGTTTGTGTTGCATTGTTGGAGCTGCCTGAAGCATACATCGGAGTAGGCTTGCTCCCCCAGTCAAAATCGAGGGTTTGTCAAAAGAAACTTCCCTTGCCCCCTTGACAATTTCTTTTTTCACTGAACTTTTTCATTTTGAGATTTAAAAAGTAGAAACAAAAGAGCCTCTGGCTTGCTCCTTGAGGGATTAACCACGTAACATCTTACCTAGGAAATAACAATTAGAAAATTCTAATTAAGTGTAATTAAGTGTGTTCATCTTGAAATATTACTAACAGTACAGAATAAAATCAGTAAAGATTTCACAGCAAGAAGCTATTATTAACCTATATTTCTAAACAGCAATGAATGATTTTTTTTTTTTTCATTTTTTTCTTTAAACCTAATTTAAATTTCAACAGTTCACATCACCTTTCGACAAATCATAATATTCACTCGGACAGCTGATCATATTTTCATCCATATTTTAGAGACATGACTGGGCTGATGAACCACTGGTTTTTAACGAGCAAATGTCTATATTTATGTCGACTATTTATTTAGTCCAGTATGTTGAACCTAGTCGGATACCTCCATCCAAGTCAGTAGCCCTAGTATTTCTTGGATTGTGTTTTACCCTGAAAAGTATTTTCTGCTCTTTATTTATGTATGTATGTATGTATGTATGTATGTATTTATGTATTTATGTATTTAATTATTTATTGATTGATTGATTGATTTTTTTTTTTTTTTTTGCTACTTGTATACTTATTTTCTCTCCTGCTACACCTGACAACCAACAGTTCAAATTTTAAATTAAGTTGATTATAAGATATGGCTTATGGGCATGAAATTGATTTACAAAATATTCCTAACAATTTTGTCTCAGTGAAAAAAATAAAAAATTTTGTGTGAAATATTGATGCTTAGTGTACAAACTTTGGACAGTGGGTGTGCCATATTAAGGTAGGTCATATTCAGTGGCATAGTGCCATGCTTCAGCTGGTTCAGAAAGCTCACTTGCCCTTTTCAGCTGTCCAAGTCAGCTGATAGGTCTGATTGTAGCCTGTGATCTTCTTCATCCCTTCCCAGTCTGTAAACATCTTTTTCCTCCTTTCTCCTTTTTCCAGTTACTATTCGTAATTTTAGCTAAAGGCCTTTTTCTGCGTAGAAGATTTTAATATCCTTTGTAACCCAAGGTGTATTTTTTTAAAAAATAGTACACTGACATCAGTGTGTTCTCCAAAAAATGTGCATTGTCTGTTAATACAAAATCGTCCTTTAATGCCTTGTCATCCATCTCAATTCATCTCTTAACTACTAGAGAACTCACACAGTAGATTTTCCAGCTGCATGCTAACTGTTATCACGTCAGAGTGCTCCTTAACAGTGACATGCATAGGGTGGCATAGATCTGTTTATGTAATAATAAATTAGATAATGCTCAATCCAGTGACATTATATATTTTCTTAAGAAAGGGAGTTTTCAACAACAATGGACCTATATGTTAGAAAGCAATTATCCAGCTCAATATACTCATAACCAGTGTTGGGGAGTAACTAGTTACATGTAACAAAATTGCATAAAATTGCATAATTTAATAACATAATAAATGTAACTGTAATCTGTTACAGTTACTGAGAAAAAAAAGTGTATTTAAATTACAGTTACATAGGAAAATGTTAACGATTACAAAGGGGGTTACACCTGCATATTTTCACATACATACAAATTTGATTGATTTCTTTCCCAAATTGCATTGACTGCTTTAAAATATGAGACACCAATGTTTCAGGAGTTTAGGACACAGAATAGTATATATACCTAATATATACCTGTTTTATTTTCCATTTGAATTTATGTATATGCTTTATTTTTTATGATTAACTGTTTTTTTCCAAAGCATTGTAAGATGCCAGTGTTTCCTGTCATAGCTAAGGAAAGATTTAATTTTAAAAACAGTATCATAGCTATTAAACTATATCTTATGGTTTTAAATCTGCATTTAACCTCAGAACAATCTCAAAGTGAAAAGAGGTGTTCAAGTCTGATGGTGTCTGTGCTTTAAATTTAAATGTGTATAATCGTAATTCAAGTGATGAAAGATTTTGAAAGTCTGACAGTAATCAGTGTTGAGTGCTACTGTAAAGTTTAACCCTGGCTAGGCTTAGATGTTTCAGAATGAATAACAGTTGAAAACATTCATTAGAAATTTAATGAATTTTAATGAAAGTAATCAAATGCAATGTTACATTACTTTAATAAAGTAATTGAAATACAGTGCCCTCCACTAATATTGGCACCCTTGGTAAATCTGAGCAAAGGTGGCTGTGAAAATAAATCTGCATTGTTTATCCTTTTGATATTTCATTCAAAAAATTCACAAAATTCTAACCTATCATTGAAGTAAAACAATTGAAAGTGGAAGTGGGGAGAAAATCTCATGATAAAATAAATGTTTTTCTCCAATGCATGTTGGCCACAATTATTGGCACCCCTGGAAATTCTTATGAGTAAAATATCTCTGAAGTATATTCCCATTCATATTTAAATTTTTGCACACCAGGGAGACTAGGAGCATGAAATTGTCCAGCTATACAGAAAACAAAGGCCAAATTCCCTTAATCATCCATCACAAGGAGTAAAACCAAACAATAAAGTTCTGATGTGCAGAACAAGATTATTGAGCTTCACAAAATAGAAAGTTGCTGTAAGACAAAAGCTAAAGCATTGAAAATCCACATTTCCACCATCAGGGCAATAATTAAGAGGTTCCAATCAACTAAAATGTAACAAATCTATCGTCCTAATACACGGTGAGGAGGAGAGTTTGAGTGGCTAAAGACTCTCCAAGGATAACAGCTGGAGAACTGCAGAGATTAGTTGGGTCTTGGGGTCAGAAAGCCTAAAAAAAAAAAAAAATTAAACAGCCCCTACATCTCACCACATGTTGTTCAGGTGGGTTTCAAGAAAAATTCTCCTCTCTCATCCAAAAACAAAATCCAGCATATTCAGTTGTCAGACTCGACTGGAACTTCGAATGACATTGGCTTCTATGGTCAGATGAAACAAAAAAAAAAAAAAAAAAGAGCTTTTTGGCAGCAAACCCACCAGATGGTACAAACAGGAATAAAAAGTACCCCATGCTCACGGTTAAATATACTGCTGGATCTTTATTGTTGTTGGCCTGTCTTTCAGCCAGAGGTCCTGGACATTTTGTTCAAATACATGGCATCATGGATTCTCTCAAATACAAACAGATAAAAAATCTAAAGCTGACTGCCTCTGTTAGAAATCTTGTAATGGGCTGTGGTTGGATCTTCCATCAGGACAGTAATCCAAGACAAACATCAAAATCAACACAAAAATGGGTCACTGACTGAGCACAAAATTAAGCTTTTGCCATGGCTGTCCCAGTCCTCTGACCTGAACCCTATAGAAAATGAGTGGTGTGAACTGAAGAGAAGAAGCACCAACATAGAGCTGTGAATCTGAAGGATCTGGAGAGATTCTGTATGAAGGAATGGTCTCTGATCTCTTATTAGGTGTTCTCCAAACTCTTCAGGCATTATAGGAGAAATCTCAGGGCTGCTATCTTGGGAAAAGGACGTTGCAATAATTGGGTGCCAATAATTATGGCCAATATGAACTAGAGAAAGCATTTATTTCACAATGAGATTTCCCCCCACTTTCAATTGTTTTACTTCAATGATAGATTAAAAAAATTCACAAAATTCTAATGAAAGATCAAAAGGATAAACAATGCAGATTTATTTTCACAGCCACCTTTGCTCATATTTACCAAGGGTGCCAATTTTAGTGGAGGGCACTGTATTTACACTACTTATTACATTTTAAATAGGGTACCTTGTAAACTGTAAGCTATTACATTTCCAAAGTAACCTTCCCAACACTGCTCATATCCACTGTTTCTCCTTGTATGTAGCGTGCTGGTCTAGGTGTATGTGAATCCAGTGCTCCTGCACTACTGGATCTGCTAAGGGAGAGAGAGGAAAGGATTCTGGGATTGGAGGCTGATATGACACGCTGGGAACAGAAGTACTTAGAAGAGAGCGCAATGAGACAGTTCGCCATGGAGGCCGCAGCTACAGCCGCAGCACAGAGGTCAGTGCACACACATGAACGTTTACCCTAGTATCTGTATAAATATGTAGTGAAGTCAATTTTTATTTGCACTTTTAAAGAAAATCCTGTCTCAAAGCCCCCAGTAAGAAGGCCAAAGGTGACCAAATCACTGTTTGAAAGCAAGGTTCTATATATGTTCTCATCATCTGATATCATTTTCAGAGTGCTTCATCTGTTTATCTATAAAGAATATCCTTGACTTACAGTTCAACCCTGAAAACAGATGTATAAAATGATGTTCAACATAATCCCCCAACTACTTGTATGCACATATGTATGTGCTGATTCATTTTGACCCATCTCCAAAATGCCAAGGCATATTTCAGCAGTGCACATTCCATAATGCAAGCATTGCATTTCAAACTCCAGCTGTCACAGAAAGTCACTTTAGCTCAATGCTTGAGAAAAGATATTGTCTTGGTAATAGTCCTCCAAGGACAGCTAAGACCTGCTCAGAGAGGCCAATTCCTTTCTCTTTTCATTTGCTGTGTATACTGTAAGATTCTGTGACTTGTCCGGGGATCATCATGCTCATCTTTCATAGTGTGTCAAGCTGCCTCAATGCAAAGAGCGTCAAAAAAGGATACTGACTGATAACTCACAAAACTTACAAAAGATTAACAAAGCAATTTGTCAAAGAGTCAACAATATTTGTAATACACAATTCCAGGTTTATTAGACAGCTAGATTATGAAACAAGCTGGATAAATTTTAGTTTATTTATTTGTTTGTTTGTTTGTTTGTTTTTTGGAATATGAGTGTGTGTGAGTGTTTTGGGAGCATTAGTTTTTTTGCTCCGTGTGGATGTGCCAAATGCCATTACTGAGTTCCCTTTCGAGGGAACTTCGAACTGCGTCCTCTAGGGGTCGCTATGGGGAACGCCATCAGCCTGACCGGTATCTGAAGCATACATCTAAACACAACAATTTTATTTTATTTATTTATTTATTTATTTATTTTTATTTATTTATTTATTTTTGCCTCATTATTTTTTTATTGAATGCTTGAAAAAAAAAAAAAATAAATAACAACTGTCATCACTGTCAAATCATAACAATACAACAACAGTCCAGGGTCATTCAGTCTTTCAGTCCAGAGGAAGTGCCAAGTCCTTTAGCAAAGCCATTGTTCTTATTGCTTTTAAGTTCGCAGAGAATTCAATAGATTCAAAATACATTTTCATTTGAAGTTTGAATCTTTAAAAAAGAGGTTTGCATTTAGGAAATTTACATTTTTGAATATGATATTTAGCTAACAGGAAAATAAGGTTTATGAAATAAGTATCACCTTTTTTTTCACATTCATGAAAGCCGAAAATTACATTTCTATAAGTAAACTCAAAATTAGGATTCACATAACATTTGATAAAATCAAGAATGTCACACCAAAATGATGTTGTGTAAGAGCAATTCCAGAATAAATGTAAAGAAGTTTCAGGGTTTTCTAAACAGAAAGAACAGTTGGTATTAATATCATTCTTAAGTCTTTTAAGAGAGCACTTATCCGGGTAAATTTTATGAATCAACTTAAATGCAATTTCTCTCATTTTGTTAGTAATTAAATATTTGTGAGGTAATGACCAAACTTTCTTCCAAGGAATATTAGTTACAAAACCATTCCAATAAGAGATTACATAAGGCACAGAAATCGACTTCATCTGAAATAAAACTCAGATTTTCTTATTGTTTTTTTTTATTTAGATGACGAAAGGCACTGTTTTCCAACAAATGTTTTACAAAGATCCACTGAGTGACATGAGATTGGATCTAAACACAACAATAAACCTACAGGCTTTACTGTAGCTCAAATAGTAGAGCATGGTGCTAGCAACACCAAGATCATGGGTTCGATTCCCAGGGAAAGCAAGAGTTGATAAAAATGTAAAAACTGTAACTTGAATGCAATGTGCTGTAAGTTGCTTTGGATAAAAGCATCTGCTAAATGCATAAATGTAAATAGCATTGGCAGGCGACAGCCTATGACGTCATTACCCAGTGCTGCCACAGTATAAAAGGGTGCCAGGAGAACACGTCATCCTCTTCAGTGTTGCCAACTAATTTTTAGGAAAAGTTGCTAAAGGCAGATCGATTTGTTGCTAAAAGTTGCTAAATGATGTAACGTCATTGGATAATGATGTCATTATGTAACCATGACGCAAAACTGCGTCACTGCATAGAATACACATTGAAATTAATCAAATCTCAGCTAAGAATATTATTTGAAATATGTTCATTAAAATTTGTTTGTAAAAATAAACATTTAATATTTATTATTTGTAAAAGCAATATGAACACATTTTTATTATATTTTTAAATACAACATTGGACTATTGAAAAGTTACACATTTTTGAACAATTACATTTTATGTGTTCTCCAAATAACTAGTAAAACTACTCATGATTAACAATTACAGTTTTAAGCAGTGAATTGGTAGTAAGTTAAATGCTAGACTCTAAGGAAAGTCCATAAAATAGGGCACAGTGTACTTCACATGTTAATATGAAGGAGTTTTCTGTATTATTTTTTCACCAGCATATTTTAAATGACACAATGCATTTAGGTAGATAGATAGATAGATAGATAGATAGATAGATAGATAGATAGATAGATAGATAGATAGACAGACAGACACACAGACACACAGACAGACACACAGACACACAGACACATAGACAGATAAATTTTGATATAAGATCAACGGTGTACCTGATTAACAATTATAGGAACAAACTAACAACTAAGGTGAACAAACTAATAACTAATTGTTATTTAACAAGTGCAACTAGCAACTTGATTCACATGTGATGTGTGTGTACTGCTAGGCACTGCTTAGTAACTGCTTGGTTAAGAGGAAAAATGCATGCCTTATTTATCATCTAAGTCAATTTTCAAAAGTTGCTAAAAGTTGCCAAATAAATTTTAAAAATAGCTAAATTTGTTGCTAGGTGCTTTTTGGAAAAAAAGTTACTAGGGTAGTCTGAAAAGTTGCTAAATCTAGCAACAAAATTGCTAAGCTGGCAACACTGATCCTCTTAAGAGAACATATAGGCTGCGTCCGAAAGCCTAGGCAGCTGACTTGCTGCCTCATAAGGCAATGACTTTGGCAGTGTTTTTGAACGAAGGCACCACACGAAACTGATTTCAGACAGGCTTCTGAGGCAGCATAACGGTTTAATGATCTACAACAAAATAGAATGAGTTTTGGTGATAACTAAACGAATATTTAATTACTATAATCAGAGGTGGGTAGAGTACCCAAAAACTGTACTCAAGTAAAAGTACTTATAGAAATATTTACTCAAGTAAAAGTAATAGTCTGAATAGTTACTTGAGTAAGAGTAAAAAAGTATCAGATAAAAAAACTACTCAAGTAGTTAGTTACTAGTTACTTTGGATCATATACCTATCTATTTTTTATTAGATAAAATGTATGTATCGTGTGTGTGTGTGTGTGTGTGTGTGTGTATATACACACACACACACACACACACACATACAGCCGTTCAAAAGATTTTTAATGTTTTTTAATGTAATTTATTTCAGTGATGCAAATCAGAATTTCATCAGCCTTTTCGCCAGTCTTCAGTGTTACATAATCCTTCAGAAATCATTCCAATATGTTGATTTATTATCAATGCTGTTCTTTTTAGCTTTCTATTCATCAAAGAATCCTGAACAAAATGTCACAGATTCCAAAAAATATTAAGCAGTTTCCAACTGTTTCCAACACTGGTAATAAATCAATATATTAGAATGATTTCTGCAGGATCAAACGACTCTGAAAACTGGAATAACAGCTGATGAAAATTCTGATTTGCATCACTGAATTAAATTATATTTTAAAGTATATTAATTATGTATTATATATGTGTATATATATGACACAGAGAAGAGTAAAAACTCCTCACATGACCGCTATCGAACATCTGAACATAACGAAACAAATGCACATTGACAGATTTTCATCTGTCTGTTTTGCAAAATGTAAGCAAATGTATATTTCTCCAAGCGTAAATATTGTGAAAATATCAATATTAATTGTATCTAGGCAAAGGCATTCCTCCTGGAACAGGTCACGCGCCGCTGCGCAGAGCTTATGCGGGTTCGGCGGGTGTTCATTTCATACTCTGTGACAGCTTATTTAATGTATAAATTATACATTGTATTTAATGTATAAGGTACATGTACAATAAACAGGTAATGTCATAGTGGTATCGTTTGCTGTAATCAAATGTAGCCTGTCTATACCTGTGGAACCGTAGACAGCACATGCAGTGTTTATCTAATAAAGATCTTCATAGCTAGCAAACAATAGCCTTTGCAGATTTGCTTTCAGTTGACTGTAGATCCAAAGCCATGTCTTCAACGCTCTTGATGTTCTTAAACTTTCTGTTACAACTCTGAGTGAGAACCGCTTCAGACGACTCCGCACTTGCAGCAGGGAACTGAACAAATCATTCAAACTGATTCGCGAAACAATTCACTGGTTTGCCAACTGGTTTTATCAAGCCTTTGAACAGAATTGACTCAAAAGAATGAATCATTCGCGAATGGGCATCGCTCAGTGCCCAGAGAAAAGTAGACGGCGGGTTTGGAATAAATTGGAGCATTTTTAACTTGTATTGCATTAAGATAAAGTAACGAGAGGTGCGTCGCCCACAGTAACGAAGTAAAATTACCGTTTTTTCACTAGAAATGTACTTGAGTAAGAATAAAAGTACCCATCTTTAAATATACTCTAAAAGTACTAGTTACTCAAAAAATTTACTCAAGTAAATGTAACGAAGTAAATGTAACTCTTTACTTCCCACCTCTGAATATAATACTGATTTCTCACTAGAAATAACATCAAAAGTGCAAAAAGTTAGTCAGAAATATACATTTACACACAAACTGACCACCAAAAGCAACTTTCAGACGCCATCTTTATTTTTTTAGCTCAACCGTCACAGAATGGAACGCACAGGATTGTGGGATATCAAAGGCAGCGAAGGATACATCTATGCTGCCTTCAAAATTCGATCAGAAGAAGGTACCTCCGGAGACAGGAAGTAAAGCAGAATTTGGATTCGGATGTGCCTTGATGCCTTCCTGCCTTGGAATGCTGCCTCCGAAGGCAGCATTTTAGAGCTTTTGGACGCAGCCATAATTATTTCGAAGTTGCGATTGGGGCATACTGGGTTAAATAAAACAATGCATTTTTTGAAAAAGCATCCATCAGGTATGAGCAGTGATGGGAATAACGGCGTTACAAATAAACGGCGTTACTAACGGCGTTATTTTTTTCTGTAACGAGTGATCAAATAAATTACTGTTTCCCCCTTTACAACGCCGTTACTGTTACTGACAATAAAATACGGCATTACTATAATTTATTGTAATATTATTAGAATTGTATTTTTCAGCTCATCTGAATGAATGCGCAGTGTAGTTGTATTTGACGTACCGTATAAACTCTAGCATGAAGGCGCGCGGCTCGCCGTCGCTTTGTCTCACACGCGCAAAGAAAGATACAGAGCAAGAGAATCTTTCATAACATGCAGAATTGACACGCTACATGTAAACGATATTCTTTGTTGTATTTTCCTGTCAAAATAACGGAGTTCCTTTGGAATTCTTCAGCTTTTAAGAACTGCCGGGTTCTCCGGTAGTGGGCGGAGCTAAAGCGCAAATGACAATCTCATTGGCTGGCGCCCACCTATTATCATCCCTGTCTTGATTTCAGCAAATCAATTCGAGCGAATGCAGACTACGTGATTCATATTCATGAACCCAGCCGCTTATTAATCCTTAGCGCATTTTATATTGTTATTAGTAGTAGAATTCGTAGTAGTTTTATGATATCAAGTTCCCCCCCCCCCTTTTTTTATAGAAACACTAAATGACAAACAACATCTTAAGCACCACCACCAGTCCTAAGTTCAGTCAACATGACAAATATGCATTTATACTTAGTTATTCTAATTACTAAAGTTCTATCACCATATAATGCTAAATTATCATAATATCATATTATAATGCTTGACTGACTGATGCTAAGTGTCAGTGGATAAATAGTGTAGATTACTGTACAATGTTTTATAATAATTTATTCTATTTAGAGTCCATTTCATTAAATTAACATATTTAATATTGGAGGCATCCGAGTTTTTTTTTTTTAAAGTAACGCAATAGTTACTTTCCCTGGTAATTAGTTACTTTTATAATGATGTAACTCAGTTACTAACTCAGTTACTATTTGTGAGAAGTAACTAGTAACTATAATTAATTACTTTTTTAAAGTAATGTGCCCAACACTGGGTATGTGTGAGTGTGGAATGGAAGAAGAATCAGCGGAACGTGATTAGTCAATGTGTCAAATACAAGATTCAAAGAATAAAATTAAAAGATGAATTAAAGAAATATGGAGTGAACACATTAAATCTTAAAAATCTATTTAAAGTTGGAGATCAGATATATAAAGCTTTGTTTAATTTTTTTGAAAGAAACTGGTTTAATGAAAAGAATTTAACTGTTTGGGGTTTATTTGAAAATATTTTTTTTGTTTTTTTTCTCTTTCATTTTTCTCTTGCTTTGATACGTATACGTTTCTGGTCCACACTCCAGCACAGTAGGTGGCGGATATGCACCTTAAATGTTAGTTGCCACCCGCCATTAAGACGTCATCCTCTTCTTCATCTTCACTGACCATTTGTTTATGTTTATGCTAGCAGAAGTTAAGCACGACTAGGAGTGCATGTTCTCTCGCTGGAGGCTTTGCTCTGATACCCGCAGTTTCACACGGCTCGAGGGTTGTGTGTGTGTGTTGTGAAGAGCAAGCGTGTTGTGTGTGTGGTAAAGAGCAAGCGCGTTCAGCTTCGAGGGAGTTGAATGCACTCCTTGCATTCCTTGCTTATTTCTCATGAGAAATAGGCATGAATTTAACATGTTCGACTCACGAGGAGACTGCTTGTGCTCATTGTGATGCATTCGTCGGACTACTGAGAGGGAAGGTGAGTGCTTCACTATTTACCCGAGTTGTAATACCTGTGTCTGCATGAGTGTGTTCGCCTCTCGCAGGAATAGCGACGCATTCGCGGCGGCGGCTCTATTCTTGCTTGATTTCCGAGGTAATCTAGCGTGTGGGCGGAGCGTGTTTAGCTCCCATGGGAGCTGAATACATGCTGCGCATTGCGGGTGCAGTGAGAATTATCTTCCCATTGCTTGCGATTCGCGGTTCATGGGCAGAACATGGAAAGGACCTGACAGGAAATCTTCCCTATCAGTAATTTTCTAAGGAATTGTATGATGTGGGTATTTGTCTGCAGTTTTTGGACAGATGATTTATAACATGCTCCCCGTGTTCAAGTGTTGGCTTGCGAGCCTCCTCGATGCTTGCTGAAGCCACCACCCTTTCTGTCTGACCGAGGTTAGGCAGGACCCTCCTGCACTTGCGTTACAGTCTCTCATGATGGACCTCCACGGGAGCTGTGGTGAGTGAGTACGATCCATTTCATCTCTCTTCATATTTATATTGCTAGTTTTATGTAGACTCACTAACTAGCTTTCTCCGCAGCGCTATGTTTTGTATGCTTTGACTCTAGTCAGAACCTCTCGATCTGTCAGCTGATTGTGATGATGGTCTCACCCGTTGTTACTGGATCCAGCCTGGATGATAGCCTACATCTTCGGCCTCATGCTTGCTGGATCATGCAGCCAAGTCGCTAGGCTTCTGCGGGAGTCTCCTTGGCCTTCAGGTCCCCAGTATAGCGCTGCGACCCCAGGACTTGTGGTCCTCCATTCAGGCTGAGCCTTTTTCGGAGTGTAATGCTTTGTGATGTGCTGCCTGGGTGTTTGCTTCGAGAAGCTGCCCCTGCCAGGATGCGCTACTCATGTCTCGCCTCGAGAGGCTTCCTGAGATTTGAGTCATCCACTTAACCATTATGCACATTTAGAGCTCCTCTCACTAAGGCGTTGAGGGGCTTCACTCCTTTACTCCACTCTGCAGTTCGATAGATGGTCAGGCCCATCTGTATCTCCCTGTCACACTGCCCTTACGGTCGAACCAGTGAATCACCCCTCCGTGGAGTGGGCTTGAGTACACTGCTTTCCCGGAGGTAAGAGTGAGAGGTGTTTCTGCAGAAACCCTTCCTGAGTGCTTTGGCTCTGAGGATCGATAGCTCTCCAGACATGTATGTGCTCTCTATCAAGATGGAGACGTTCCATTTGGGTCCTGCTGGACTGTCCTTTTAATCTGGCACTGCCTTCTGGTCGAGCTAGGATGTGCTCCCCTCACTGCGAGGGCTAGCTATGCACCTCCCGTTCCCAGTTTGTGTCGTAGGGACCGCCTCAGCCCGAGGGCTGAGAGCGCCGCTCCCGAGAACTCTATATGCAACCGTACCGAGTTGTTAGGCCCATCCCCTGTCGCCTCCTTGGTCAGTTGCCTCCATGTGGGACCCTGTTGCTGTTGGAATGTGTGATCCCCTTCTAAGCTTGGATCCCATTTCTGATGTCCCATTTGCGGTTAATCTGCTCCCTGGACATGGCAGTGCTCCCCTCACTGCGGAAGGTTCTTTATGAGCTCTGTGGTGGTGACACCAGGAAGTTTGGCCACTTGCTGCCTCCCTGATGGGTTACCCTGTTGGTCAGGCCTGGCAATGCTCCCCTCACCCTGGAAAGTTACCTATGAGCACGCCGCTCCATTCTGAGCGTCTGAGTTCCCTCTCATTCTGAGAGTTGAGTTCTCCGCTCCCCAGAGCTCTGTGATTCAGCAACCACAGGTTGTTAGGCCCCTCTCTGCCACCCTGTCAAGTCAAGTCAAGTCACCTTTATTTATATAGCGCTTTTAACAATACAGATTGTGTCAAAGCACTTAACAGTATCAAATTGGAGGATAGAGTGTCAGTAATGTATAATAATAAGATTAAACACTCAATTTTCAGTTAAAGGCATTTCATTATTGAATTCAGAGATGTCATTGTCTAGCTCAGTTTAGTTTAAATAGTATCTATGAAATCAAATTGACGATAATCGTTAGAAATTAAGTGTCCCCAACTGAGCAAGCCAGAGGCGACAGCGGCAAGGAACCAAAACTCCCTCTGTGACAGAATGGAGAAAAAAACCTTGGGAGAAACCAGGCTCAGTCGGGGGGCCAGTTCTCCTCTGGCCAGGATATTATTATTTATTTTTTTACTTATTGTTTTAATTAAATTTTAAATGTATAAATGTATTATATTTCTATTTTTATATTGTTGCTATTTCTAACAATAATAGTATTATGTAGTTAGGTATTTTATTATATTATAGTTATTTTGTTTAATTTTAAGTTTTATTGTATTTAAGTTGAGGTCTTCACTGGGGATATGTCCCCGGGGCTCATCCAGGTGTCCGGCCTCCGCCGACG
This sequence comes from Spinibarbus caldwelli, assembly GCA_039654775.1. Classification (NCBI taxonomy): domain Eukaryota; kingdom Metazoa; phylum Chordata; class Actinopteri; order Cypriniformes; family Cyprinidae; genus Spinibarbus; species Spinibarbus caldwelli. Next base: position 24,645,045 of record CM077253.1, on the reverse strand, counting down.
GTCAGGGTCGCAGACATCATCTCCCGGCGCCGATCCACCATCTGATCCGGACACGGACTGAGAAACAGAATAATAAAGAAACAGACAAATATTAGCGTAGATGCCATTCTTCTTACGATGTAACGAGTACATCGTGTGTTATGAGGAGTGTTCCCGGTTCCGGTTGATCTAATTAATGCAGCCTAACAATCCTTTAACGGATTTGAATAATAGAAGTGTATTGGTGTGTTATGTGTAAGCCAGGTTAAAGAAATGTGTCTTTAATCTAGATTTAAACTGACAGAGTGTGTCTGCCTCCCGAACAGTGTTAGGTAGATTGTTCCAGAGTTTGGGCGCTAAATAGGAAAAGGTTCTGCCGCCCGCAGTCGATTTTGATATTCTAGGTATTATCAAATGGCCAGAGTTTTGAGAACGCAGCAGACGTGGAGGACTATAATGTGATAAGAGCTCGCTCAAGTACTGAGGAGCTAACCCATTCAGGGCTTTATAAGTAATTAACAAGATTTTAAAATCTATCCGATGTTTGATAGGGAGCCAGTGCAGTGTTGACAGAACCGGGCTAATATGGTCATACTTCCTGGTTCTAGTAAGGACTCTAGCTGCTGCATTTTGGACCAACTGTAGTTTATTGATCAAGCGTGCAGAACAACCACCCAGTAAAGCATTACAATAGTCTAACCTTGAGGTCATAAACGCATGAATTAGCATTTCTGCATTTGACGTTGAGAGCATAGGTCGCAATTTAGATATGTTTTTGAGATGGAAAAACGCAGTTTTACAGATACTAGAAACATGGCTTTCAAATGAAAGATTGCTATCAAACAGCACACCTAGGTTCCTAACTGATGAAGAAGAATTGACAGAGCAGCCATCAAGTGTTAGATAGTGTTCTAGGTTATTACATGTGGGGTTTTTAGGTCCGATAATTAACACCTCTGTTTTTTCAGAATTTAGCACTAAGAAGTTACTCGTCATCCAGTTTTTTATATCAACTATACATTCCGTTAGTTTCTCAATTTGGTGTGTTTCACCGGGCCGTGAAGAAATATAGAGCTGAGTATCATCAGCATAACAGTGAAAGCTAACACCATGTCTCCTGATAATATCTCCCAAGGGTAACAGTGTAACAAGTACGAACTCTAAGACTATGTGCCATATTTCTAGAGAGAAGAGCGGCACCACCCCAGGAGGGATGAACACCATCTCTTTTCAACAGGTCAGGTCTGCCCCAAAAACTCTTCCAATTGTCTATGAAACCTACGTTATTCTGCGGGCACCACTTAGACATCCAGCCATTGAGTGACGACAGTTTGCTATGAATCTCATCGCCACGGTAAGCAGGGAGGGGACCAGAGCATATTACAGTGTCTGACATCGTACTTGCAAGTTCACACACCTCTTTAACATTATTTTTAGTGATCTCCGACTGGCGAAGTCGAACATCATTAGCGCCGACGTGGATAACAATCTTACTGAATTTACGTTTAGCATCGCTCTGGCTCCCGGTAAACATTGGACTATGGTGGCTGGTGTCTCTATTTTCACGTTCCGTAAAATAGAATCGCCAATTACTAGAGCACTTTCATCAGGTTTCTCAGTGGGTGCGTCACCGAGTGGGGAGAACCTGTTTGATGTTTTGATCGGAACGGAAGAGTGGTGTTTTGACCCGCGACTATGCCGCCTCACAGTCACCCAGTTGCCCTCCTGCACGGGCACAACCGGAACCGAACAATGTACAGAAGTCCCTGAGCTAGTCGCATCCAAAGCAGTATCTACAGCCCTCACATTCTTACTATCCTCAACTAAAGTTTCTAAAGTTCTAAAATCTTCTCTGTCAGCCTAACTATTTCCCTGCATTTATCACATGTGAATCCCTCGTCGCCGACAGAGAGAGATAAACTGTACATGTGACATGAAGTGCAAACAACAAGAGAAGGAGAAGCCATTACTCACCGTGACTGATGAATGATACCAACTTAACTTACCACTTACCACTGTTGTTTGATGAACTTGTGAAAAACGGAGCGAGAGAGAAATGAAAACGGAGCGAGAAAAAAGAAAACAATAATAGGCGCGAATAGAAACGTGAATTGAACCGCGAGTAACAAGCTAACCGGCTAACGCGCTGCACGCGCAGTTTTAAAAGCAAACGATCAAATTAGTTAGATTAGTTTGATAGATAATACCAGAAATATGGTGGGAATTAAGTTATATATTATCACTTTAAACAACAGAGAGTGAACGTAAGGTAAAGATTCAATAAAAAAGCGGAGCTACAATCGCAAACCTCTCAGCAGCACAACAGACAGGAACAGACTGAAGCAATCGATCAGCAATCGAGTCCACTGTGTCAGTGATCCATTAGTGTCCTGTCAGGTTGCTCTCTTTGCTGGTTGAGCTTAGCAGTTTTTCCCTCACCCTAGAGGGTCACATATGAGCACCTCGCTCCCAAACTGAGCATCTGAGTTCCTCTCCTATGTGAGAGTTGGACCTCCGCGCTCTAGAGCTCCAACTAGCAGTCATGCCAGGTTGTTGGGCCACCTTCTGCCTCCCTGGTAGGCTACTTTTTGGTCGAGCTAGCATAGCTCCCCTCACCATGGAGGGTCACCTATGAGCATACCGCTCCCTTCAGAGCGTCTGAGTTTCTCTCTCATCCTGAGAGTTGGATTCTCTGCTCTGTGGGATCCACCGTGGAGCTATGCCAAGGGGTCAGGCCCTTTCTCCGCCCTCCCCCTTAGGCTGCTCCTGTGGTGAGTTCGGCAGTGCTCCCCTCACTCCGAGGGTCTCTTACGACCACGCTGCCCCTCCTTGAGCGTTTGGAGTTTCCCTCTCATCCTGAGAGTTGAGCTCTCTGCTCCCCAGAGCTTTGTGAGTCAGCAACTTCAGGTTGTTGGGCCTCTCTCTGCCTCCCTGTTAAGTTGCTCGCTTTGCTGGATGAGCTTAGCAGTGCTCTCCCCACCCTAGGGGATCACCTACAAGCGTGCCTCCCCCTTCTGAGCGCCAGAGTTTCCCTCTTATCCTGAAGAGTCGAATTCCCCACTCTGTGGGTCTTGAGGGTCTTGACTTCTCCTCTCATCTTGAGGGCTGAGTTCTCTGCTTCCCAGAGCTCCTTGAACCAGCAACATCAGGCTACTAGGTTCCTTCCTCCCTGATACGCTGCGTTAATGGTTAAGCTTGCAGTACGCTTGCCCTTCAGGGTATTTATGAGCAAGTAGGACGAGCATCTGTCTCCCACTCTCAGTTGAGAGCTGGGTGCTATGCTCCTTCAGCTATGTAAGTTACTGCTAGCCAGACCAGGCTTGTGACCATGATGATGAGTTGGTGACCCCTCATATGACGGACTGTTCTATGAGATGTGCCATATCCATCTATGTGCGCTCTGGGTATGCTATGGACTTCTCCCTCAGAGTGCCATAGTCACATGGGGTCTCTAGGCATGTCTAGTAAGCAGCCCCTATGACCCCTTAGCAATGGTGTTCCTAAAATCCATGTTATGGTAAGTGCACACACTAAGTCTCTGTGCACTTTCTAAAATCCACGCTGTGGTAAGGACGCACATCAAGCATTTTGCTTTCTTTCTAAAATCCTGTATGGTAGGGGTTACGCGCTGCGGCTTCGTGCCCTTTCTTTGAGTCGGTCAGGCCCCAGTTTCACCTTGGGCCCCACTCTACCTATGTATCCCCAGTGATACCGACTTGAACAGGTGTTGCTACCAAGGATCTGTTGAGACAGTTCCTTCAGCGAGCTCATGCAGAGCAAGCAGCAGCCCCTGGGTGACAGGCCAAGACCTAGTTTCTATCCTAGGCGCTTGGTCGTATCCCCTTAAAGGAATCTCTTCTTTTGATTCCAAGCCTTTGAGCTCTACCCTGGGTCCAGGAGGCCCGGCCCCTAACAGGTAAGTTCTGGGGTATGCATCTCAGGCCTTTGGCCGAAGGGGATAATGTCACTGACAGCCGTCAAGGCATCTTAGGGGCAACTCCCATAGCTATGGTAGAGTTGGTACATAGTGCTCGCCATGGTTTCTGGCATGCACTCCCCTCAGCATGGTGGCGTGGGTATACCGTTCCCCATAGTGACCTCTAGAGGACGCAGTTCAAAGTTCCCTCAAAAGTGAACGTCTCAGGTTACGTATGTAACCATGGTTCCCTGAGAAGGGAACAAGACACTGCGTCCTCTTGTTCCCTTGCCATGCTTCGGACGCAAGCTTCAGACGAAGAAGCGGATGACGTGTTCTCCTGGTGCCCTTTTATACTGTGGTGGCGCCGGGTAATGACGTCATAGGCAGTCGCCAGCCAATGTTATTGTCGTGTTTAGATGTATGCTTCAGACACCGGTCACGCTGATGGCATTCCCCATAGTGGCCCCTAGAGGACGCAGTATCTCATTCCTTTCTCAGGGAACCATGGTTACATACGTAACCTGAGACGTTTTTCAACAAGAAGATGGCGCCACACATGGCTGCTTCGGTTTGTTGCTGCTTGGTACTTTTACTGTTTTTGTTTGTTTGTCCTGTCTTAAGCAATGTTTTTCTGATCAGCTTCACTAGAAGCTAACTCTTGGACATAAGAAATAGCACACCAGATAACCTTTTGCCGACGTTTGAACATTCAGACATTTTACTGGACATTTTAGTCGGAGGAGCTGCGTTCCTATACAAGCGCTCCAGGCGACGCAAACGAGGGAAGCGCGCTGGTGCGCTCGTGAAATTTCGACAGCGCGGTTTTAGGACTCCACTGCAGAGTATTCATCTGGCTAATCTCCGCTCCCTTGCAAATAAATCAGACGAACTACAACTCCTCACCTGTACAAACAAGGACTTTTTAAACTCTGCTGGGCTTTGCTTCACGGAAACCTGGCTGAACGGAGCCATCCCGGACAGCGCACTTCATCTAACGGGCTTCCAGCTGTTCAGAGCGGATCGTGTCACAGAGTCGTCTGGGAAAACGAGAGGCGGTGGATTGTTTTTATATCAATGAAGGCTGGTGTACAGACGTTTTAAAGAAGATGTGCTGCCCAAACTTGGAAGCTCTCTTTATTAACTGTAAGCCTTTTTATTCACTGTGGGAGTTTTCCTCGTTTATTCTGGTGAGTGTGTACATTCCTCCTGATGCGTGTGAGCGCGGCGCTAGAACTGTTGGCTGATCAGATCACACACACAAAGCAGCGTTACTCGGACTCTTTCATTATCATTCTTGTGATTTTTAATAAAGCTAATCTCACCCGCGAACTGCTTAAATACAGACAACACATCACATGCCCCACCAGGGACAGCAATATACTGGACCATTGCTACACTATTTTAAAGGATGCATACCACTCTTTCCCCCGTGCAGCGCTGAGACTCTCTGATCACTGTTTGGTTCATCTTCTACCACCCTACAGGCAGAAACTTAAATCTCTAATTAAGCCTGTAGTAAGAACTGTAAAGAGATGGACTGTTGAAGCAGAGCAGGATTTACAGGCCTGCTTCGAATTTACTGATTGGAGTGTTTTTGAGGCTGCAGCTACTGATCTGGATGAGCTCACTGACACCATGACGTCTTACCTTAGTTTCTGTGAGGACATGTGTGTACCCACCAGGACTTATTTAACATTTAACAACGACAAACCTTGGTTCAGTACAAAACTCAAACAGCTTCGCCAGGCCAAAGAGGACAGGACAAAGCCTTGTACAAACAGGCCAAATACACACTGAATATGGAGATAAGAGTGACAAAGAAAAACTACTCTGGAAAGCTAAAAAAAAAACAGCTTTTAAGCAACGACCCTACATCAGTGTGGAAAGGCCTGAAAGCCATCACTAGCTACAAGACCCCATCCCCCAGCACTGAGGCCAATCAACAACTGGCTGAAGACCTGAATGAGTTTTACTGCAGGTTTGAAAAGCAAAAGCCTGGTCTGACACCCCACACCCACTCTGACCGTCTCACAACACAGCCATCAACACCATCCCCCTCACTCCCCCCTACTGTTTCTCAGCCTGTACTCAAGATCTGTGAAGATGATGTAAGCAAAGTCTTCAGGAGACAGAAGATAAGGAAAGCCAAAGGCCCAGGCGGTGTCTCTCCAGCCTGCACCAAAGCCTGTGCTGTCCAGTTATCATCCATCTTCACATTGATCTTCAACAGATCACTGGAGCTGTGTGAAATCCCCTCCTGCTTCAAATGCTCCACCATCATCCCTGTACCCAAGAAACCAAAAATCACATGACTTAACGACTACAGACCTGTTGCTTTAACATCTGTGGGGATGAAGTCATTTGAGAGGCTCGTGTTGGCCCACCTGAAGGACTTTACTGGACCCTTGCTGGACCCCCTGCAGTTTGCTTACCGAGCAAACAGGTCTGTGGATGATGCAGTCAACATGGGATTGCACTACATCCTCCAACATCTGGACAAACCAGGGACTTATGCAAGGATCCTGTTTGTGGACTTCAGCTCCGCTTTCAACACCATCATCCCAGACACCCTTCATAATAAACTGACACAGCTCTCTGTACCCACCTCTGTCTTTCAGTGGATCACCAGCTTCCTGACAGACAGGCAGCAGCTAGTGAGGCTGGGAAAACTCTAATCCAACACCCGCACCATCAGCACTGGAGCAACTCTCTACACGACTGCACCTCCAAAGTCCCCTCTGTCAAACTCCTGAAGTTTGCAGATGATACCACACTTATCGGCCTCATCCAGGACGGTGACAAGTCTGTTTACAGACAAGAGGTTGAGCAGCTGGCTGTCTGGTGCAGTCACAACAACCTGGAGCTGAACACGCTCAAAACTGTAGAGATGATAGTGGACTTCAGGAGAAACCCCCCTGCTCTCCCCCCACTCACATCATGAACAGCACTGTGGCTGCAGTGGAGTCTTTCAGGTTCCTGGGAACCACCATCTCTCAGAACCAGAAGTGGGACACTCACATTGACTCCATCATGAAAAAGGCTCAGCAGAGGTTGTTCTTCCTTCGTCAACTGAAAAAGTTCAACCTTCCACAGGCGCATATGACACAGTTTTACTCTGTTGTTATTGAGTCGGTTCTGTGCTCCTCTATAACTGTCTCGTTTGGGTCAGCAAGCAAATCGGATATAAGAAGACTGCAGTGGACTGTTAGGACAGCAGAAAGGGTCATTGGCGTGCACCTGCCCAGCCTTCAGGAATTGAACTACTCCAAAGTGAAGAAACGGGAAGGTAACATCATCATAGATCCCTCTCACCCTGGGCACAACCTGTTCCGTTCTCATGTCAGATATGTATGTATGTATGTACTAAGAGCTTCTTAAAAACCACAACAAATTCCTTGTGTGTTTGCGCACACTTGGCAAATAAAGCTGATTCTGATTCTGATTCTGAGTTTCCTTGATTTTGTAGGATTCCCCAGTTGTAAGCATATACAGGTGCATCTCAATAAATTAGAATGTCGTGGAAAAGTTCATTTATTTCAGTAATTCAACTCAAATTGTGAAACTCACGTATTAAATTCAATGCATACAGACTGAAGTAGTTTAAATCTTTGGTTCTTTTAATTTTGATGATTTTAGCTCACATTTAACAAAAACCCACCAATTCACTATCTCAACAAATTAGAATATGGTGACATGCCAATCAGCTAATCAACTCAAAACACCTGCAAAGGTTTCCTGAGCCTTCAAAATGGTCTCTCAATTTGGTTCACTAGGTTACACAATCATGGGGAAGACTGCTGATCTGACAGTTGTCCAGAAGACAATCATTGACACCCTTCACAAGGAGGGTAAGCCACAAACATTCATTGCCAAAGAAGCTGGCTGTTCACAGAGTGCTGTATCCAAGCATGTTAACAGAAAGTTGAGTGGAAGGAAAAAGTGTGGAAGAAAAAGATGCACAACCAACCGAGAGAACCGCAGCCTTATAAGGCTTGTCAAGCAAAATCGATTCAAGAATTTGGGTGAAATTCACAAGGAATGGACTGAGGCTGGGGTCAAGGCATCAAGAGCCACCACACACAGACGTGTCAAGGAATTTGGCTACAGTTGTCGTATTACTCTTGTTAAGCCACTCCTGAACCACAGACAACGTCAGAGGCGTCTTACCTGGGCTAAGGAGAAGAAGAACTGGACTGTTGCCCAGTGGTCCAAAGTCCTCTTTTCACATGAGAGCAAGTTTTGTATTTCATTTGGAAACCAAGGTCCTAGAGTCTGGAGGAAGGGGGGAGAAGCTCATAGCCCAAGTTGCTTGAAGTCCAGTGTTAAGTTTCCACAGTCTGTGATGATTTGGGGTGCAATGTCATCTGCTGGTGTTGGCCCATTGTGTTTTTTGAAAACCAAAGTCACTGCACCCGTTTACCAAGAAATTTTGGAGCACTTCATACTTCCTTCTGCTAACCAGCTTTTTAAAGATGCTGATTTCATTTTCCAGCAGGATTTGGCACCTGCCCACACTGCCAAAAGCACCAAAAGTTGGTTAAATGACCATGGTGTTGGTGTGCTTGACTGGCCAGCAAACTCACCAGACCTGAACCCCATAGAGAATCTATGGGGTATTGTCAAGAGGAAAATGAGAAACAAGAGACAAAAAATGCAGATGAGCTGAAGGCCAATGTCAAAGAAACCTGGGCTTCCATACCACCTCAGCAGTGCCACAAACTGATCTCCTCCATGCCACGCCGAATTGAGGCAGTAATTAAAGCAAAAGGAGCCCCTACCAAGTATTAAGTACATATACAGTAAATGAACATACTTTCCAGAAGGCCAACAATTCACTAAAAATGTTTTTTTTTTTTATTTTTTTTTATTTTTTTTTTTTTTTATTGGTTTTATGAAGTATTCTAATTTATTGAGATAGTGAATTGGTGGGTTTTTATTAAATGTGAGCCAAAATCATCACAATTAAAAGAACCAAAGACTTAAACTACTTCAGTCTATGTGCATTGAATTTATTTAATACACGAGTTTCACAATTTGAGTTGAATTACTGAAATAAATGAACTTTTCCACGACATTCTAATTTATTGAGATGCACCTGTAATCCCTGTGCCAGTGATTAAATTTTAAATGCTTAGTTTTGACAATTCCCAGATAGCAAGCAACCATTAAAACAATTCTAAGTCAAACATTAAATTAACATTGTAAGATGTTGTTGAACCAACAACATCTTACAATGTTAATTTAATGTTTAATGTGTCACTCTTGCATGTTCAGTTAATGTTAAATCGATGTTGAAAGTTTAACCAAAAATCAATGGTAATGTCACTGAATCAACATAATACTGCAATATTGATTTTACATCACCATTTTTGAATCAACATTAAAATTAACAACAACACAAAAATCAATGTTGTTGAGTCAGTGTTACAATGTGATATTGGTTCAAATTTCAACAAAACATGGAAATGTCACTAAATTAATCTTACATTAATTCTGATTCTACATCTGTTTTGTTGGAACTAAATTAAACATACAACTTTCATCAAATATGTAATGTTAACATATTTGATGAAACTTGCATCAATTATTCTGTTATTTTACCTTTTTATTACTGTGAAGTTGCTTTGAAACAAGCTGTATTGTATAAAGCACTACATAACAAAGGTGACTTTGACTAATAAATGATTTAATCAAACAATGACACTTCATTGCTACATCAAGAGAGAAGTTTAGTGAAAACCATTTAAATATTATTTTTTGATGTTTCTTTTTTTTAATATCTTCTTTTCTTTAAACACAACCAATGAAAAATATTACATTTCATGTTACATCCTGGAATTATTCATAAATATATTTTCTCTGCAGATTTTGACATAGTTGTGATAAAAAATTTAAAAAAAAAAATGGTAGATTGGACTTTTTTGATCAATTTCTTTGATCATGTTTTCACGATCAAAGAAATTCATAAAATAATGTTACATTAATAATCATCGGTTACATTAAAAAATAGATTACTTCAGTTTTACTTTGATTTTTGTTTTTGTAGTTAATTTAAAAAGCAGCGAAACACTCTAATGATGTGTGTTATATACCTACAAGTAGATAGAGGTCGCTCTTGTACTGTTATTAATGAAAAGCTTTGCTGAACTATCTCGGCAAACTTGGCATTCTATTGCTTTCAGATGCTTGCCTTGTGTCGGCTCGAGATGCTTTTATTCTTATCAACAGTAATTTGCCAAATGTGTTGAAAAACTGACAAAAAACAGTAAAAAAAAAAAAAAAAAAAAAGTATTATTAAATTACTCATGTTGCATTCCATCTTCATATAAGGAACAGTAAAACATAAGGTTTCAAAATGTTTGCACTGTGTAAACCAGGGGTTGGCAACCTACGGCACGCGTGCCAACAGTGGCACGCAGAGGGATAATCGCTGGCACGCGAGCAATAGGGAAAACTGCATACTGACGTACATTTTGATGTAATAACTTCTCATAGTTACACAGCCTGTTAGGAGCTGTAAATACAGAATCAGATCAAAGCCTCAGCGGTCTAACACACAGAGTGGTTAACCAGAAAAATTTAAAATGGCACGTCATGCCGAAAAGGTTGCCGACCCCTGGTGTAAACGATAATGAATTTTCCATGCTGTCTCTTTATTGATACCAAAGGTTTCCCATTAAATGCAACAGAGTTCCTAGTTCTTTGATACAGCAGTGCCTAGTGACAGATTTACTGTGTGTTTATTTGTTTTCAGAGATACAACTATAATCCAGCATTCTCGCAGTGGCAGTTACAGCGACAGCTCACTGTGGCTGCATGAGGATGAGAACAGAATCCAGAGCAGTCGTCACTGTCAGGAAATGGTGGAAAGGTGAATACTAATGAACATGCTCATATAAATACACAGTATGTGTTCATATAAACAGTATTGCCAATGAATGTGATTGTTTGTAGAAGATCTTAAATATATTATTTAATATATTTACCTACAATTCTAATTCTTGATTAAACAACAAAAAAGGCATTATACATTATACATGTTTATAAAATATTGAATTCAAATCATTGGAAGAAAACACAATTGTGTTTGTAATTGATGCCAGTTACAGATGTTTTGGTTCTTTTTTTATCAGTTATTTGTTTGTTGGTTTGTTTTTCTTTACAATTACTAAGTCACAAATCTAAGTTCTTCGGCTGATTAAAAAAACAAAAACAAAGTGCCACCAACTCATAACTATTCTTGTAACATTAATTTTATGATTTAAGAAGTGCTTCTGTTGTCTCGCTTCAGTGATGTAACTAAAGTAACAATGTAGGTTTTTATTTTTTTTTTTTTGTGCTAGTGATGAATTTTGCTATTTAAAAAACACAGCAAACAGTTCTCTACAGGTGCAGTGACCTGTCTACCCACTAGGGGGAGAAGATTGACTAAAAATTGACTTATAAAGGGGTCATGACATGAGAAATCAAGGTTTCTTTGAGCTTTTGACATATAAAAGGTCTCTGTACCATTAAAACATCCCGTAAGTTTCATAGTTTGAAACGTCCTTCTCATTTCAAACCAGTACCAATGCTGATTATTTCTTAAATGGCTATGTGGTTTTTCAAAATATTAATTTTTAGAAGAAAAAAAATCCACTTAAAGGCAAATCACATCCACGTGACACAGACTGGCCATTAATAACAAAATTACTACAAAAGCAAATATGAGAATGATTAAATAAAAATGTGTGTACCAATTGGTGCAAATGAATACCATATTTTACAGAATTATTGTGATTAAATAATCAAAGTACATTTCTTTTCTGACATTCTACTCCATCTCACTCAGTTTAACGCAGAAGTGTACATCTGTGTGCATGTGCGAGGCTGCTTGCTCACTTCACACACAGTCGTGTGACATGGGCCAGCTAAATATGTCACGGGAGTTTTAAAACAAATATTAAACAGTTGAAAGTGATGCAGAAACCTATGTTTGTATTAATATAATTTTAAAATTGAAAAGCTGTTGAGCAGCACAATAATTTGCTGTATTCTTCTGTTCTATAATAACATTCTGTAAGCAATATCTGTTAATATATTTTATTTTATTTATTTTACTTTACCTTAACAAATGTTTGCTCTGATCACCAAAGCAGCTTCCTTCCTTTTTTTTTTAAGTTCACTACAGGTGTGATAGATCCATCAGGGTGTTGCCACATGACTTGCCTGCATCTAAGCAAAAACTGTGATAGGCTATATTCAGTAGTCCCATTAAGCTTAGTGATGAAAGCACTAGTATTATGGCCTGTTCTACTGATGTGCAGAACAGCCACAGGATCAAGCTCATCAACCATCTGCAGTGTTTGGGACATCCAAAAGAGCGTGCTGCAATCCAGCCAACTAATCTTATTTCAAGGAACAGAAATGGACTGGATATTTTTGCAAGCCCACCTGTCACGGGAGTGCTCTCAGGTTTTAATCAACTCTCTCTCTGCAGTTAGACTTGGGTGCTCTCTGTCTGTAAAGTCAGAAAATACTTGGGCTTATGGCCGCAGCTTTAACTGTTTGTCGCCATGGGTTGTTTCATAAGTGGCTGCTTCAGCTCTGGCTAATAGCTTACGTCCCATGCCAAGCGTGGCAAACCGGCCACACGTGCATCACAATTACTTGCAACTATGTGAATGCAGTAGCTCCCTGGATCAGTGAAACGTTGTACCAGCAAGGTGTAGATATGGGACAAGTGGTGCAGAGGAAGGCTGACAGAACAGATGCATCAAGCATGGGCTGGAGTGTCCTATGCAATGGCAGACCAGCTTCTGGCTCTGGGACAAATGCAGAGAGGAAGTGGCACATAAACTGCTTGGAATTGTGAGTGGTTCATCTAGTGCTGGAATGTTTCCTCCCACATTTTCACTGTCAGCACATACTCATTCCTATAGACAACACAGCGGTAGTGGCAACCATCAATCACCAGGGCGGTGCTTGCTCACAGCCCTTACAGAAGCTAGCGGGGCACCTCCTTCTGTGGGCAGGTCAGCATGTTCATGTTCCTGGCAGCACCTGAAATGCAGCACGGATTTGCTGTCATGGAGGGGAATAGTCCACGGCAGTGTTTCCCAACCTTTTTTTTTTTTTTTAGCCATGGCACAGTTTTGATGAGTAAAAAATCCCACGGCACACCACTAGCACTGAAATATAGCAAAATTGCACAAACATGCATTGCTTCAAATGGCATATTAAAACTGCATATCATATTAAAAGTAGTACTTACATTTAATGTGAAACTTGAGCATAAATCATGTAGGAACACTATAATGGCACTTTTTTAAAATAATTAACACTGATTCTGATCCTGATAAAGTAGCTATATAGGCACTCAGTTTTTTTGTTGTTGAATACATTTGGCCAAAATCTCATGATATAAAAGAAGAAACGCTATGCACAGGATATATAAAATAGTACATTAGCTACACCTAGATGGCAAATTTTAAGACACTTCTCCACTCTTCAAACAAACAAAAAACATTTATAGACATAGTGTTTCTTGAGTAAAGAAAATGTTGTACATATTCAAACCTCAATTCTTTATTTACCCTTGCACTGCGAACGAGCAGCACTTCATTCTGAATGGAGGCGGGGGTGGAGTTATGAGGTTTCGGTGACAGTTGGAGGATCCAATGGCATTACGAGATTTAGTCACAAGCTCTTCTGAATGTTATTCATTGGTTAAATATGTGTAAAACTCACAAACAAATGTAAAGATGACCAATAGCATTGATTTAAAATAATAATAATAACGAAACATAATAGAGATCAAATATTTTGATAATTTTTCACGGCACACCTGACAACCTGTCATGGCACACTAGTGTGCCACGGCACAGTGGTTGGGAAAAATTGGTCCACGGCAAGTGAAGACTCCACCAGATAGTCTTTCTGATTTAGGACGAGTTTGGGAGGACAGAAGTGTGCTCGCTGTTCTATTCCTTGATGCATTCCCCTGTGGGAGTGGACACGCTTGCACACTGTTGGCTGAGGGCTCGCAAGCATGTGTTTACCCCACGGAAAATACTGCTGGTGTTATGCGGTTACTTAATGTAACCTTGGTTCCCTGAGAGGAGGGAACGAGACATTGCGTAAGTTGGCGTGTTTAGACAGCCTAGAGTCTTGCTCTGTCCTCAGTCTAAATCAGGGATTCTCAACTCTGGCGCTCGAGATCCACTTTCCTACAGAGTTTAACTCCAACCTAGATCAAACTCACCTGACTGTAACTCTCTAGTAATCCTAAAGACCTTGATTAGCTTATTCAAGTGTGTTTGATCAGGGTTGGAGCTAAACAGGAAAATGGATCTTGAGGGCCAGAGTTGAGCTGTTTAGCACTGCAGTATGGGAACCCCATCCACCTTGCGCACTTGAACTTCATTGGCCCACCCTTTGGCTTGAGTTTATTCAATAGGGCTTCAGTATTCTTCGGAGAAAGGTGTTTCCCCATAGTGTCAGCTCTTTCAGCTCGTCTGTTTTCTTCCTCTCAGGGAAAAAGGGTTACGTTAAATAACCGGAGATATTTTATATGGATAATGTTTTGAAAACACTTACTCAGGTGCTATAGCAAGGGGAAGTTGACACATTTTTTATGTAAGGACGTTAGCCAATCATAACAGTGGCAATTTTCTGAAGTTCGTTAAAAGAGCCACCCTTTAAAAACAGATTCAGACAGAGGGTCAGAATGAGGGTTTAAAATAATAATTTTCCACACATAGGGTACAACAGGGATAAAGTCACACCTTAAGAAGTGATTTTCACTACTCACATAGTATATGATAGTATATGCATCATTCAGGCATCTGCTTCTGCCATCATTTACTCAGGAATATTATTACAACTAATTTAATGATACAGAATAATTCTAAAAACATTGCAATAATGGGAACAATTACAATATCATCTCCCTTTTTGGCAAAGCATAATTCAGAGTAACAAACCATGGTCATGCAGCATAGCATATTTATTTATGTAAAAATGAAACAATATACTTATTTTAACAAGTACAGGTCAGAATATATTGGTCTTTCCACAGGAGAATATCTGCAAACAAAAACACAAACCATTAAGTTTATTTTCACTTCCTTATAAAAGTCTCTTGCTGACAAATGGTTAAAACCTAGTGGTTTGAAGGACAGTGGCAAAGTATAAAAAATATAAATGCATTTTTGAGAATTAAAAGTCTTTTAATATGTTATCAAATGAGTCTTGTTTTAAATATGCCTCTGTAAATCCTCTGTAAATCATGATAAAAATGTGTTTTTGCTCATAAAAACTAATGTACACAAAAAAAACTGTATTATGGTCAAAGTTGAGATTTATGTCATGACCCATGTGGTATATAATAAAATTCATTCTTAAAGTAAGCAAAATAGTAATATTTTAGAATTGCTTCGACATACAGTAGTCAACATTTGAAGTGGATCAAAACCTTTCATCAAAGTTGTCCTAAAACAAAAACAATACCCGTTCTTGTCTTAGGACAGCTTTGAAGAACTTTTTTGATCCACTTCAAATGTTGACTACTATACTTTCTTCACCTTCATCTTGTATCTATAAGTTTATAGTTTTTAGTCTATAAATAAAAAATGCCAGCGAAACACCATGCACAGAGTTTAAAAAGGTTATGTTGTTCCTGATAATTGTGTTGTCTGAGATAAAAAATATTTTTTAAAAAAGCAATAAAGAATTGCTCTGCATGTCACAGGATGAAGGACTTGCATGCCCAGTTGCTGGAGAAAGACGCCATGATTAAAGTCCTACAACAGCGTTCTCGTCGAGATCCCGCCCCTCTGCGGCCTGCCCGCTCTGTGCCCTCCATTTCCATAGCAACTGGACTACACACACGTCAGTCATCACAGTCTGATCGCAGAGAGCAGCACAGCTGGAAAGGTAGCACATATACAAATACACTTATTCTGATTAAAGTACTATGCCTCATATTTTCTATAATGTATCATACACACACACACACACACAGCAGGGTTTGGACAAAATCTGAACACCTGGGAAATGGGTGATATTTCTTTAAGGTGTTTGACCACCATTTGCCTTTGATACAATTTTCAACATTCTTAGAATAGATTCATACAACTATCAGAACAGAGATGCTGAAGGAGGAATTCTGCTTCTCACTCTTCTCTCCAAAACTGCCCACAGTGGTTTGATAATATTTAAGTCAGGTGATTGGTCAGGGCAGATGTTCTTGGTGCTCCAACTGTCCAGGATTTGTGATAATAACACATTACAGCTCTTAACAATTACAGCTCTGTTGTGGTTGTTGGCTTTGTAAAGTTCTCTGTGGTCAAATTGTGGAAATAGGGTCTTCAAGGTAAATATTGAGGTTTGCTATCATTTTGCAGCAGTAGTTCTTTGTTGTTTGGACACAGTCCTTCTTAGTGTTCGATGGGTCCCTATCATTCACTTTCAGTTTTCACGAACTATTGTTCTTGCTGATGAAGTCTTGCCATGCTTTGTGTATGCAGTCTTAATCTTAAAGACTTATATAAAATAAAGACTAAAGACTCATATATAAAATAGAAATCTTTTGTAACAATGTACTACCGTTCAAAATTTAGGGTCGGTATTTTTTTTTTCTTTCTTTCTTTATTTGGAAGAAATTTAAACTTTTATTCTGCAAGGATGTGTTAAATTGATAAAAAGTGATAAAGTTAGAAAAAAAGACATTGTTAGAAAAAAAAATTTAATAAATGATGTTCTTTGTTTTTAATCATCAAAGAATCTTGACACAGATACTTATATATATTCCAGTGTGTGTGTGTGTGTATATATATATATATATATATATATATATATATATATATATATATATATATATATATATATATATATATATATACTGGAATCTGTTCACACCTGTTTCCAACATATAATAATAAATCAGCATATTAGAATGATTTCTGAAGGAGTGGCACTGAAGACTTGAGTAATGGCTGATGAAAATTCAGCTTTGCATCACAGGAATAAATATTTTAAAGTATATTAAAATAGAAAACCATTATTTTAAATTGTAATAATATTTCACAATATTACTGTTTTTTTAATCAAATAAATGCAGCCTTGATGAGCATAAGAGATTTCTTTAAAAAACATTAAAAATCTTACTGATCCCAGACTTTTGAACAGCAGTGTAAATGTCTTTTGGTACTCATTACTGAAATGTCCTGTATTAATAGAGGTTTTACTTAATGGTTTGTGTTTTTGTTTGCAGATGTTCTCCTGGGAAAAGACCAAGCAGAGCACATCCTTCCCACTCTGCCCTCAGTCTCTGTTTCTTCATCTCTCCCTGCCTCCTCTCCTTCCTCTCTTCCTCCATCATTCTCCTCCTCTCTACGTTCCTCTTTTCTTCCCTTCTTGGCCTCTGCAGGTTCAAACACATCATTAATAACCTCATCTTCCTGTGTTCCCCGCTCCAGCACTTCCTCACTCCTTCCCTCTTCTTCTTCTTCCACATTACCCTTGCCCTCATCTGGCTCTCTTCTGCCTCCTTTATCATTCTCTCTCCCCTCCACTCCTCTCTTGTCCCTTCATTCTAAATCTGCCAGCAGAGACAGCAGCAGTCAAACAGGATTGAGTCCAAAGACAACCTCCACAATACAAGAAAAGACAGGTGAGACAGGCAGAGAGAACCTGTCGCTCATATAAAACAATTGTCCATTTAATTTACACTTTCTATGAACATCATGGACAAAATCAAACCCTGCCTTACTTTTTTTCTCACTTAAAAAGCCACTTCAATTGGTTATACATCACAATAGGGAAGAAAAGTCAGCTGCATTTTTCGTTTCATGCCACCTTTTAATTGAAACTCGAACTCGCCTTGCAAATGAGATGCTGTGATCCTTTACCATAATGACTGGTACTGCCAAATTTCTGACAATTACTGGCAATTTCTTGGGATCTGACAAGTAGCAGGGTAACTTAGTTGAATTATTAACACTGGCTGCTTTTTGTAAAATCTCTGCCCAGTGAATAAATCTAGATCACAAAAATAAAAAGTAAAATATATTGGAACATCTGTTGTTAGAAGCTCAGAAAACACAATACAAGCATTTTCTTCTACTGCATTGAATCCAGAGCTTATCTGCCAACAGCATACAAATATGAAGCACGATTTTTAAGTCTTGATGTTTTTGTACATGGTGCTGTGACACAATGACCTTTTTATCACAATTATAGACCCCTACTGAAAAAAAATAATGAATGATTAAAATTGCAAAATGATTCCACTGACAAAAATATTATAGTGAAAAATACTAGTATCTAATGCTAGAATAGATATCAGTATCTCAAGAAATAGTGCTAGTATAACAGTGTCACTGAAAAGGTATGACTAAACAAAAAAAAAAATAATTGAACCCTGTGTTTATATGCAGAATCTCCATCCAGCCAGGCTAAAGGTCTAGAAGTTCGAGGACAGAAGATGCCCCTGCCTGACCTAGATCTGGTGGAGATCCTTATCTGAAAGAACAACCCTGGAAGTAGTATTCTTACAGACAAGACAGCATTTAAAAAAGAGTGAGGGAGTGAAGAACAAAATATGAGTAAGACTGAAAAAAAAGGGAGACATGAAGAAAAAGATGTAGTATAGTTTAATGGATCACATACAATACAGACAGAAAGGAGAGATTACAGAAAGGAACAAAGGAAGGAAGTGTAAAGTAAAAGCTAGAATTCAGTATTGTGTCTCCAAAATACTAAATTTGATGATTGATTCTAATGCTATTTCTGTCCATTTTTGACACTGAAACAATCAAGGACTATAATATTTGGCCTGGCCTATTTACTTATTGCATACACAATGTCTTAAGTTGCATTCTGTCTTAGTTTATCAGCTGCCTTATAAGTGCATTCCACAAAGCTGTATATAATTCAGATAATATTTGTGTGAATCTACAGAAAAAAAAAAAGTTGTAATGAATTGTTAAATGTACAACTAAATTATTGAACTTTGTTGGTCTTGTGGCAAACTTGCTGCAAATAAGCTTGTTATTAATTAATTTTACATCAAACTGCTGTTTTGCCTCATGTGTGTTTTAACTGCCTGAAACAAACACCTGTTGTTGTAAACTCTGTTCATTGGCTGGGAATATTTTAGTTATGGTGAAGTGAGGTCAACAACTATAATGTTTTGAGTCAGAATCCAATGATGCATGCATGATTGATTGACATCTACTTTAGTTTTAAACACCTATTTCAAAACTGTTTTGTTAAAATTAAGTTTTAATTAATTTTATTTTTGTATTTATTATTACGATTCTTATTTTATGATTCTTATTATTATTTAATTATTATTTTTGTGATTTCCATGCTCTAAAAAATCCATTATTATTTTTGTGAAAGCTCTTGGGTAGTCAAGTCAATAAAATTAAAGCACTTTGGGCTGGATTACTTTCTTTTTTTTTTTTAATCCGTTTCAGATAACCTATAAACCATTTTTACCACATTATATAGACATCTCATTATCAAAAAGATGATTTGTTCATTATTTCCGCAAAAAGAAATAAGGAAAAACTGAATTTCACTGAAAACCTTTACACAGAGCACTCAAAATCAAACTGTTCAGTGAAACATTTTCTGTTGCCAGGGAGAAAAAAAATCTCAGATTTAGGAATTGGTAATATGTAACATCATTTTACAAGACAGAAAGTTAACTATTCTTGTATGTGCACTACTGTAAATCCCTGAAGCTGAGATTGTCCCATATAACTGTATTGTGTGTTTTAAGCTGTTTTTTTCTGGGGGTGAAAATGCTTATACAAGATGTTTAGGAATCCCCAAAACGGTAATGTGTTGTATAATTCAGTTGCTACACAATGACGATTGCAGACCAAAGGCTATACAGTGGATATACTTATTGGATATATTCTTATGTATTCCTCTTGAGTTTCAACCTCCTCTCACTTGTGTTTTTGTGTAACTGTATTTTTATTTTTTTTTTTTTCCGGCATTTCATTGAGCACTTGTATGACTTTAATATACTATTTAAGACAATAAACATTTTGGTTGATTGTATTTGCAAAGGTGAGACATGCTTTTCACATTAGCTTACGGTGATGATATTAAATTGGACATGAAATATGTTCATAATGTGCTACACCAGTGGCTCTCAACTCTGGTCTGGGGACCTAACTCTCTGCACATTTTGTATGGGTCTCTTATCTGACATTCAGTTTAGTTCATGGAGTGCTCTCCTAATGAGTGGATGATCTGAATCAGGTGTGTTAAATAAGGAAGACATACAAAATGTGCAGAGTTGCAGGACCGGAGTTGAGAAACACTGCGCTACACCACTTAGAGCTGAGCAAAGAAATTTTCAAAAAGAGCACCATAACTGTAAATGCCTGGCTGAGAAAAACTTTTACAAATTGCCTATCCTGAAAACCCCAAAAAAGATTGAAGTTCAATTACTGTACCTGGCCATAGCCAATTGCTTACACCAGGTCTTCTCAGGATCTGTTGCATCCCCTCAGCCAAAATTGCATGCTCAAGACACATGCCGCATTTACTCCATTTTACTTTTAGACCACACTCCCGGAAACAGAAAAGCGCTAACCTAAGACAACTAAGCTGTTGTTCAAAAGATGATGAAAACACAACCACACCATCTAGATATATAAACAATGACTGAAATTACTGATCAACTACAAACCTTTCCATTAGATGCTGAAATGTCACTGGACCATTGCACAGTCCAAATGGCATACAAATAAAATAATAGAGCCAAAATAATAGAGTACAAAAAGCACAATACAAAAATTCTCAGCAACCTCCACTTGATTATAATCACTAGTGAGGTACATGTGCATATTACCATATAGCAGTAAGTAATAAGGGCTACAATTCTCACTAATGCCCTGCTCTAAAAGTTGTGTAATACGACTCTTCACCTCTTCATACTTGCTTGGGGAAAGCTGATGATATCACTGACAAACTGGGAAATCATCAGTGACTGTTATCTCATGCTGTATAACTGCAGTGCAGCCTAGGTCATTATCACTGAAAGCAAACGCATCAAGGTAATAATTGAATAATGTTTTAACCTGAGCTCCCAAAAGGAGATTCGAGATTAAAATTAGGTTGAAAAGAAGATCCTGCCTCCTGACTAAAAATCAGAGCCTCTACTGAATATAATGAATTCTAAACTTCCCCCTTAACCAGACCTGAAGTCACAATAAAGCCTCCAGGTAGAACACTTTGATCCATTTCTAACCCCTCTACCAAAGCAATATATTCTGATTCACATGCATTCTGAAAACCTCTAGCAGGGACCAAACACATAGTTCCTGCAGGTATGGGTGGGCGGGCCATCATTTTTGTAAAACCTTGATATACTTGAGCACATTGTCCTGGTGGCATGACTTTAAAATGACCAAACAAAAATTCACTGCAGTCTTTTATTATATTCATGCCAACCAGCCCTAAGACATTTTTTCTGTTTAATTTTAAAGGATTTGTTGGGTCTTTCACCACCTAAACAAAATGCTGTGACAGGATATGTATTCCATAACTAGATTCGACCATGTAAGTGCACTAAATATTTTTTCCATGACCAGGCAAAATCTTGATTATTGAAAATATCTCACACTCCGAACTTTTGCTGCTCTGTTTATAATGAAAATATTGGAAACTACCATATTCCTCCCACCACACAACAATACTGTAAAAACTAGAGAGGTTACAGCCATGTTTTGTTACATGTTATGATAAGAATGTTATTATTTTCTGTTCTGTTCTGTTATTATTTTCTATGCAGTAAAAAAAAAAAAAAAGCATTTACCCCTTTGTACTTTTTGTGCCATTGGTGGAATTTTCCATAATTTATGAGACAACGCTTTCCCGCAATTTACAGAATTTACCAACAAGCTTGCTGGCTTGAGGCATTGAATTGACTATCGCTCATTAAATAACATTCCCATCAAGTTCTGGTACCCTCTTTCCCTGCTGCCCTGGAGCACCTTTGAGGCACCCATGTGTTCTCAAATCTGGACCTATATCATCAGCCAAGATATTGAAGACTTTGACTACTTTGATTCACTCTGCAGGACAGTGGCCCTCCAAGAACAGGTTTTATATTTTATGATTCATTCACAGTCACTTGATTGCTACCATGCATCTGGTTTGACTGAACCAGACAGCTAACTGTTCAACCTCCCTTCTGTTTGCAAACACATCACCAGTGTAAATGCCAGATGTGACTGAGATATTCAGGGATGATGGAGCAAGAAATCTCAGACTGCCTCCATACAGAATCCGGGATTCTGTATGGAGGCAGTCTGAGAAGTAAATGTTAGAAGAAGCTAATTTCCCCATAGACAATCAAGGACCATCCCTTAAAAAAGGGCTAGTGACCGTGATTATCATTCAGAAAAACAGATTATCATTCAGATGTCTAATCAGTCACATCATCTCACCATTTGGGTGATCAAACCTGTAACACCAATAATGTGAGAACAGAAAGTAATCACTTCATTTGTTAGATTCAATTTACATTTAGAGTGAAACATCCGCAGGTGGGAAGACTAGTTTAGAAACCGTTTAGGATGTTCTGTGTTTCCGACTCAACCCAAGGTGCTTCATGTATTTTGTCACTACCACGCTGTAACCACAACTTCATTGAAATTTTCAGTATCCTCATAGAATTAGCCCCGTTTTACAAGAAATTTTTCATTGGATGAACATATAATTTCTGCTAAGTGAAAACTGTCGTACATTACCACCATACCTGAAAAAGGTATGACGTCGAGAAGACCCAGATAGCAAATTGGTTGTGGGCCTTAACTGGTTGAATTCAGGCTGTTGTTGTGGCCCACATACTGCCACGGACCCCGGCCCTCAAATGGCCCTTAAGCTGCTTGCCTAAAGAATACCAGAACCATGCCTGAAGCAGACCAAAACTCACCCAAAACTCCACAGTGTCCCCAGAAAGCAGCCATAACTGGCCCACAACAGTGCCGGAAGCCCCAAATGTCAGCCAGACAAAAGCCAAACTGCCACCACCTTTACCCCAGAACTAAGCCACAACTTATCCAGCCATAACTGGACCAATATTATGGCAAAACTAAACCAGAAATTACCCTATATAATATTTATATATTGTGCAAGGTATAATAAAAGAACAAAATAATGCAAATGCAGTATAGTCTTTTATTGATGTAGAGGGACAAAAAAACTCAGCCAGGTAACAGTAAAAATAAAAACAATGGGGAAAAAGATAAACCATTAACACTAGAATAATGCCAAACAAAAGCAACAAATAAATGGTCACAATGCAAGAAAAGAAAAAAAAAACAAGAGAAAACAAATTAAACTGTTACAAACACATACGTGATAAAAATAGGGAAACCAACAAACAAAAGACAAATGAAATACTCATATTTATAGAAGTGCAAAAAATATATACTTCAAAAAAAAAAAAAGATTCACTCTCTTAACAATAACTTGTCTGGTTTACATTAACATCTTGTGAAGTCGTTCTTCTTTTTCTGCCACCCTCACGGTCACCAGCTAGATGAAACTTTTTCAACCTCCAGCTCAGTTGTGTGCACATACAGGATTTCTTCTTACAGCCTCTACAATAGGAGCATACAAATACAGAGTTAAAAATACATTTAAGACACCACCAGTCTAAGAACTATGACTTTCAACGTTCATTCATGACTTGTGGGGGGAAAAAAGTTCAAGAAAGACTTACAATAAAAATGCACTTACCAATAACAATGTTTTTATGCTCCAAACTTTGGTTTGGTGTTTTCCCATTTACACTTCTCCATCACCGCTTTAGCAGTCATTTTTGATTGCCTGCCTCATAATTCGCCAGATCATATCCTTCACATCCACTCCAGCCGGCAATCCAAGTTCAAGTACCTGAAAAATACAACACAAAATATTAAACACAGGAATTAGAAGGTTTACCACACCACCCATGCTGTGAAATGAGCCTTAAACAACAGTGAATATATGATAGAAAACAAAGAGAAATGTTACATCTTATGAATGAGTCACAACTTGAGAGGACTTTTCTTTGGGGTCTGGGTGTTTCATGATGCCACGGTGTCTGCAGTGGGTGGTTTTTTCTTTGTCCTAGAGGACTTGCTTAGAAGCTGAACCAGTCCTTTTGGATCGTGGTTGTATTTGAGACACTTGTGGCAAATGTTTTAGGGGTGTGGAGGCCTCTTCATCAGTGTCTCATTCATCCAGTAGGCGCTGGTTTCATCTTTAGAGAAGGCAGGAAATTTAATTTTACTAAATTTGATAAAGCGAGGGTGTTATGTTCATGTGAATATATTATTCAGCGAAATGTTCCTTTTTTTGCTGACAAAAAATAAATCTGCATGTTAATTTGTTAAATTGCACAATGTTATAAAGACCTGTTAGACAGGTCTGTGTCAAGGAATTACATAATACACACAAACTTACTTTATTTTGTGTTTGGTGGCATCAGGGAGTCGGGCACAGCCTCTGACTGGAGATCGGTCTGTTCTGCAAGAGCTTCCAGCATGCTTCACTGTAATTATCTGTGAAAGATGAATGTAAAAATCAGAACAATCTAAACAGTTTTCTATAATTTAGCCTTTTAAATTAAACATACTGTATACAGAAAGGATAAAAACACAATCATGTTTTATTTCTCAGTCGATTTCAGTACATAAACGTTTCTTTAATTGATTATAATATCCAAAAGTACGGAGCCCCTTATAGGACATGGTGGTGGAAAAAATTGGGGTGGGAGAAAAAAATATTTTTCAAATATTTTGCGGTCTCTCGCAAAACTTTTGCGTTCCCTCGAGAAACTTTGCGTTCCCTCGCAAAACTTTTTGCGTTCCCTCGCAAAACGTTTGCGTTCTCTCGCAAAGATGTTTGCGTTCCCTCGCAAAACTTTTGCGTTCTCTCGCAAAGATGTTTGCGTTCCCTCGCAAAACCAGTTGAGCTCGGACAAACGCTTACTTTACAGCTTGCAGCAATTCATACAGCTGCCGTGGTTCATAAAACGCTTAACGCGGCTTAATGAAGAGAAAAAAAAGAGCAAATATGCTATAAAAAGTATTAAAAATATACGTGTACATGCAAGCAGATGAGCCCAAATATGAGCTGACATGACAAGCCATATAAAAGCGGGCTAACGTGGCTTAATATAATAATAAAAGTCCAAATTTTATATTTTAATAAAAATATACACTATGTAAAGGAAAGCAACGTGCTAATCCATTAAGCAACGTTAAGAGTTTTAATAATATTTTGTCTAAGGGGGAGAAAAACGTGAAACTACGCGTTCGACATTCTAAAACTCTTAACGTGGCTTAATGCATTAAAACGGCCGGTGTTTTCAAAAGACCAAACTCAGTAAACACATTATTAATAAAGCATTCTATTTACAGACAATTAAGCAAATGAGTCCACAATAAAAACGCAACGAGTTTAATTAAGCATTTTCCTCCCATAGAAAACCGTTATAAGGACAACGCTTAACGTGGCTAATGCTTTAAAACGGTGCGTTGCTTTCTTATTCTGGACTCATATGCTTGTCTGTAAATAGAAAGCTTTATTAATAATGTGTTTACTGAGTTTGGTCTTTTAAAAACACTGACTTAATGCATTAAGCTATGCGCATTTTCCTTGTTTTCAATTGGAGGAACGCTTAAAGCGTAATTCTGGACTCGTCTGCTTGTCTGTAAACAGAATGCTTTATTAATCATGTGTTTACTGAGTCTTTTTAAAACACCGTTTTAATGCATTAAGCCACGTTAAGCGTTTCTCACGTTAAGCGTTTTAGAATGTCCCGTTCCGTTCATATTCTGGGCATATTCTCATACTCTCTGCTTCTCTGTGCTTAACATATTTTTAATAAACAGATTTGGTCTTTTTAAATCACCGTCTTTGTCCATTAGCCTACCTTAGGCTAAGCGTTTCTATGGAAGTTTAACGTGCAGCGCGTTGCGTTCATATTCTGGGCTATTCTGCTTTATTAATAGTAATATTATTAATAAGGTTATTATTAATAATGCTATTAGTATTGACAGTAATTATTGACAACCCTCCAATGTCACGGTTTTAAAACATTAACCCAGCAAACACAGAACGTTGTGAGGACGTCGCCAGTTCGTCGTACTTTGGTCAGCGCGACATTACATTATGGCGACGTAGTGAGGACAGTCATGGTAAAGTTCCATTTTTTAGAATCACGGCTAACGTCCCAGAAACGTCCTGGGCACGTCCTCAAAAGACGTCGCTAGTTAGTCCCATGAAGAACGTTGTAGCGACGTGGTCAGCTGGTCTCATGATAACTTTTCATATTATTGCACTAGATGTATTATCATATTAAGATACCATTTGGATAGCCTATATTTTGGGAAATATACTTAATTCATAAGCATTTTAAAAGATGGCGTGAATTATATTTGTATATATAAAATATTTGTCATCAAGGACAAAACATAAAACAAATAGTTTGATTAGCAAATGGTGATCATTGTTAATTACTTGTTTGTGAATGACTGAGAACAGTGTTGCCAACTAATTTTCAGGAAAAGTTGCTAAATGCAGGTCGATTTGTTGCTAAAAGTTGCTAAATGACGTTGTGATGTCATTGAATGATGTCATTATGTAACCATGACGCAAAACTGCATCATTGCGTAGAATACACATTGAAATTACTGAAATCTCAGCAAAGAATATTATTTGAAATATGTTAATTTAGATTTGTTTGTAAAAATAAACATTTAATATATAATTTGTAAAATCAAAATGAACACATTTAGTTTTTAAATAATTTTTAAATAAAACATTGGATTATTGAAAAGTTACACATTTCTGATCAATTACATTTTATATCTTCTCCAAATAACTAGTAAAACTACACGATTAACAATTACAGTTTTAAGCAGTGAACTGGTAGTAAGTTAAATGTTACACTCTAACAAAAGTCCATAAAATAGGGCACAGTGTACTTCATATGTTAATATGAAGGAATTTTCTGTATTAATTTTTCACCAGAATATTTTAAATGACAGTGCATTAAGATAGATAGATAGACAGACAGACAGACAGATAAATACATAGACAGACAGACAGATACATACACTCTTAAAAATAAAGGAGCTTCACGATGCCATAGAAGAACCTTTTTGTCTAAATGGTCCCATAAAGAACCTTTAACATCTGAAGAACCTTTCTGTTTCACAAAGAAGTGGTGAAAGAAGTTTCTTTAGATTATAAAAAGGTAAGGAAGCGATGGATCTTCAAAGAACCTTTGACTGAATGGCTCTTTGTGGAACCAAAAATGGTTCTTCTATGGCATCGCTTGAAGAACCTTTTGAAGCACCTTTATTTTTAAGAGTGTAGACAGACAGATTTTGATATAAGATCAACAGTGTACCTAACTGAATAACAAACAAACTAACAACTGAGGTGTTTCATAAATGAACAATTATTTTTTAACAAGTGCAACTAGCAACTTGATTCACATCTGATGTGTGCACTGCTAGGCACTGCTTAGTAACTGCTTGATTAAGAGGAAAAATGCATGCCTTTTTTATTTTTGCGCCAATTTCAAAAGTTGCCAAATACATTTTAAAAAGCTAAATTTGTTGCTAGGTGCTTTTTGGAAAAAAAAGTAGCTAGGGTAGTCTGAAAAGTTGCTAAATCTAGCAACAAAATTGCTAAATTGGCAACACTGACTGAGAATGAGATTTATTGAAAGAGGGCGCGGGACAAATCAAATTATCATTTAAACCAGCAGCGCGCGTCACTGTCTGAGTACTGCGCGAGAGTGTGCGTACCCGTCATTAACGGTCAACTTCCAGCAGACGGACACGGAGGAAAAGGTAAGCGCTATAAATCTACTTGTATTTATAGTTTTACTGATATAACGTTAGATGTTACCAAAGATGAGTAGTGTTTTGTATTTTTGTAGGTTTTCTAATTTAATTCATTTAATAAATGTCCTGTTCGGTTAATTAGCTCACAAGCAGTCTGGCGGTCTGAAGTAACGTTAATTGTTAACTGTTAACCTTGAGATAAAATTGTATACCTTTCTTTTAGTTATTTGAAATTTAACACGATAAACTATACAGTATTCACTTTCAAATTCTTTAAACTTTAACCGTAGTAAAGTTAATTAGTTTGTTTGACTACCTGCCGCTCGCGCTAGTCGATGATGCTCATGCTAAGCCATATTGTAAACCGCTGTATAAAGTTTAATTAGACCGAGGCTGCTGAAATCATGTTCAGTGTCTGTGGGATTAATAATTTTCACCTTTCCTCCTCAAGTGACAGCCCTGTAAACTGTGTCATCTGCTCGTTAATGGTGTTTTTCACATGCATGCTTTTCATGCGAGTTTCATTCTCAAATAACTTTAAAGATCTGATACTTTAGTTTCAAATCTTTAATAAACAAATGGTTCACTTTTTTTTAGGTCCTGACTGCCACCAGTTGAGTCTATGATTCAGTGAGTTGCTTATAAGAAAAGATGCTCATTTGTTACCACCTAGTATTATAAATGTTTTATTCATTGCTGTAAAACAATTTTTTGTTTTGTTTTGTTTTGTTTTTTTTTTTGTTTTTTTTTGCCATCAGGTGGAGAGACAGTCTGGGCAGCAGCAACAAGACAACTATTACAAGTAGAGATGGGTTTCAAGAACTGGTAATACTTTGGTTCCTGACTTGTTCAGTACTGAAAAATGGATATAAGCTACAGGATCAATAGTGCTGCTATCAGTATTTTAGTAACCCTGATTCATTACCCCTTAGACACAACCACACATCATCAAAATCATCTCCAAGTGGATGGCAGCAAGGATCCAGGATCAAGAGATCATTCATCATGAAGACTGTTCCATAAGAAGCAGTGAATCCTGGGAGAAAAACTGAACCTGGTCTTTCAGCATCACTCAGGCAAGACTAAATACATTTAAACTGATTTCAGTTGGTTATATGTTTCAGGTCATCCTGACCATTCTGTTGTCCTGGATGTGTGGACATGCTGGAACTGTATTTCTCACGGTTGAAAGATTTTGTGCAGCAGTATCCAGACATATAAGCAGCCTTCCTGGACCCACATGACTAAAGGCTCAGGAGGAGAGACAGGTAATCCACAGGGTTGGATTTAGGGATTCAACGAAACCAACTTTTTAGAACCGATCCGATACCGAAAATTCTGAGTATCTGCCGATTCCAATCCGATACCAGTGCAGTTTGTTTTTTAAAAAATCAATGTAGAATTTCTATACTTCTGTGTGTTAACCTGATCATCACTCTTTTGTGTGTTAAACACAATCTGCTAAATAGACAACTTCATTTTAATGAAAAATAACAAATGAAAAAATATATAGTCATAATCAGTGTTGGGTAAGTTACTTTCAAAAAGTAATTAATTACAGTTACTGATTACTTCATCAATATTGTATTTAAATTACTTTACTAATTACTCTGTCTGAAAAGTAACTTAGTTACTCAATAAGTAACTTAATTATTCAAATCGCTAATTAGGCTACATCTTAAAATCCATATAAACCTTAATAGAAATTAAACTCTTTATTCTTTCAATTTGTGTCAAACATAGAATAGTTTAGCCTTTTAGCTTTAAAACAACTGTAATACTTAAACTTTTTTTTTTAATTTTTTTTTTTTTAGAAAAAATGTAACATTCTTTGGTTAACAAATAGAAATACTCTGCAAAATATCTGAATAACAAAACAGCTTAAAAGTTAAACAATACATTTCAGTTTGGCAAGATGTTCAGGAAAAGCCCAACTAGTAAAATCCGTACTGGTTTATGTAAAAATAACACTTAACTAATGGTAAGAATAAATGACAGAAATGATCTTTTCTGCTGAATAAAGCCATGTCAGATCGCGCTGTTCTTATGAGGTAAATTCCTCATAGTAGGTCTTCTTTCAACAATGATAAAAATTAGATGAATCTTGATTTCTTTTTTTAATCTTTTTTTTTTTGTCTTTTTTTTTTGTATCTAGGTGAGGGCGTTTGCGCGCAGGTGACTGCATATAATGAGCTCATACGGGAAAGACTGTACCTCAGTTTCATTCGGATTACATAATCAGATAACATTCGTTTTCGATTTGAATTCGTTCATTTAAAAGTAGATACTTCAAGCTTTCAGATACGGGAAAGACTGTACCTCTCTTTAGTTTCATACGGATTACATAATCAGGAATATTCGTTTTCGATTTGAATTCGTTCATTTAAAAGTAGAAATTTCAAGCTTTCAGATACGGGAAAGACTGGTCTGGCTTTACTTTCATAGGGATTACATAATCAGAAATATTAGTTTTTGATTTGAATTTGTTCATTTAAAAGTAGACACTTGATTTTAGTCTTATGTATCTGAGTATTAAAGTTTTCTCTGTGAATCAGGAAAATCTGAAAGTGAATGAGCCGGCGCGCGGAGGGTTAAAGCCGCTGCATTCAATTTTATCTTTAGACTAAATTTAGATTTCAAATTCAATATTTATTTTAGAACTGTTGAAATTATTTGCTGTATGTAACGCAAGTACTTTATAAGTAACTGTAATTAAATTACCTAAAAATGAATAGTAAGCCCTTACTTTACTTTTTCAGTGGATAAGTAATAGTAACTTAGTAACGCGTTACACCCAACACTGATCATAATCTATGACAAAAATATTTTTATAAACTAGATTATTGGATAATTCAGCAGCAAAAGATACTCTAGAAAAATCATGGGTGCACAATAATTTTATAAAATCTAAACATTTAGTGAAATAAAGGCCGTTCCACAGTGAGCGTAACGTGAAAAGGTGAGGTGAATCGCCTATGACGGTGCTTTCACACCAAGCGCGAAAAGATTGTTCGCCTTCTGCTAATTCACGCCTGTACGCTAGGTGGCGCTGACCAACAATGTATTTTTCCTCAGATGTGTATCTCGTGTATGGATTTAACATCGTCCGCTGCTCAGTATACAGCAGGGCTTGACATTAAGCATTCTCATGTGGTTGTCCTTCGTACAAGTAAATTTGTCATTTACTTGTCCGAGTATAAATGTTAGTTGCCCGGAGAGAATGGAGCAAAAACAAGAAATATGGTGTCTAAAACGAAAGTCTCTTAACATTAACTTCTTGTTTATTGAACTGTTATAAAATCACAATTGTAATCATGCTGATTTTTGGAGCAAAAAAAAAAATAAAATAAATAAAAAAAAAAAAAAAAAAAAAAAAAAAAACCTGCGCTCGATCTTCGTGTGATATTGTTTAACTATATGTAATTATATAAATATATACATATTCTGCCCCCATATCTTGAATTTTCTGATCATTCTTCATGCATTTTAATGCTGAATCATGAAGTGAAAGAACGCACTCGCACGTGCGCTAGTCTAACCTACATTACTCTTTACGTAATGTGCATTCCATAGGAGTGTTTTGTTTGATTTTTGCAATATACTCAATATACTTTACAATAAACTTTACAATATACTCACTTGCCCGTCCAAAACACTCACTTGTCCTGGATAAGCGGACAAGCGTTAATGTCGAGCCCTGTACAGCATTAAATTTTGATAAATAAACTTTGGTTCTGCACCAGAAACACAAATATCTTTAATACAAGAATATCCTATAATATAAGAGGTACAATTAGCATCAAGCTACACTTGAAAATTTATGTAATTATTAATGTATTTGTTGTTACGTCCTCCCCTTTCTCGTCTAGGGGTGAGGGAAAATGACGAACAATAATTAGTGGAGAGACTCTGAGGATCTCCAGCTCTCCAGGCCCAAAAATCACAACCAACCACAAATTTAAGTTTGAAA
Organism: Spinibarbus caldwelli; assembly: GCA_039654775.1. Lineage (NCBI taxonomy): Eukaryota > Metazoa > Chordata > Actinopteri > Cypriniformes > Cyprinidae > Spinibarbus > Spinibarbus caldwelli. The sequence goes on along the minus strand of CM077253.1, from coordinate 24,613,316 downwards.
ATGGCTTGGGTGCCTTTTAATTTAACTCAAAGAATTCAAAAACAGAAAATACAAAATCAAAGAAAGATTACCTCGGGAGGAGGGCCCAAACAAAAGAAAAATAAAAACCATACCTCTACCTAAGAAGGGAAAAATATTAAATTACCTATACATTAAAGAAAATAAACAAAACAACATATAACTTCCCTCCCTCCCTAACCATTAAACAGGAGAAAACATGTGGGTATCCTCCACCCTACCTTACCCAAAACTTAACTAATTATTAATTAACTTATCAACTCAGGAAACATTGTGACAACCCAACAAAGAGTACAACAAGCACAATAAGCGCTCCTGGGCTTGAAGAGCGGAACAACCTCAAACGCCGCGATGTCTCTCTCCTTCCTCCAAGCTCCCTCTGCCCTTTTGTACTGGAAGCCAGCGGACACGCACCAATCAGGGCGTGGTCAACGTGCACAGGTGGATGAGCGCAGATGATCGTCATTAGCCTAATCAAGCACAAACACTCAGAAAGTGAGAGAACGGGAGAGAAGGAGAGCAAGAATACAAACACCAATAACACTTTGTATCAATAATAGAATCAAAAATGAATACGTCATTAGACGTAACACCCCCACCAATAAACTTTTCCTATATTTCCCCTTATTGAACCTTTATCGTTCCTTGCCCACTACCCTAGACAGTGCATCCGCAACCACGTTATCAATGCCTTTCTTATGCCTAATATCCAAATTGTATTCTTGTACTATTAAAGCCCATCTCATCAATCGATGGTTGGCATTACGCATACGGGATAGGAACGTTAGAGGGTTATGGTCGGTAAATACAATAATAGGGACACTACTACCTCCCACATAAACTTCAAAGTGCTGGAGCGCTAGCACCAACGCCAGAGCTTCTTTCTCAATTGTACTGTAATTACTTTGGCACTTTGTGAACTTTTTGGAAAAATAGCACACAGGATGATCAATACCCATATTGTCCTCTTGTAGCAATACAGCTCCTGCTCCAACTGAACTCGCATCCACATGCAGTTTGAAAGGGCAATGAAAGTCTGGAGCTTTAAGAATGGGGGCACGACACAGAAGATCTTTAGCGGACAAAAAGGCACGCTCACACTCAGTAGACCATACAAATTTCCTTTTGTCACTGAGTAAATCGGTAAGTGGAGCTACAACACTAGAGAAGTTTTGACAGAAATTTCTGTAGTACCCACACATTCCAAGAAAACGTCTCAACTCCCGTTTATTAGAAGGAGCCGAATAATCCATTATCGCAGAAACCTTCGCTTCTATCGGTCTTACACTTCCATGACCCACTTTCTTTCCCAAATAGGTCACCTCTGCTTTTGCAAATTCACATTTTGCGAGATTTATAGTCAGTGAAGCGTCTGACAATCGGGTAAATAACTCAAGATTGGTCATATGCTCAGTCCAACTGTCTGAATACAGTACCACATCATCTATATATGCATCACACTTCGGTACGTCAGACAAAACCTTCTGCATAAGTCTTTGAAACGTTGCGGGTGCATTTCGCATCCCGAACGCAAGTACAGTATACTGAAGAAAGTTATCAGGCGTGACAAAGGCAGAAATTTCTGAAGCTCGTGGCGTGAGAGGTACCTGCCAGTACCCTTTTAACAGATCGATCTTTGTCACATATTTTGATGCACCCACCCGATCAATACAGTCCTCAATACGAGGTAGAGGGAACGAGTCAGGTTTGGAAAGACCATTAACTTTCCGATAGTCCGTACAGAAACGATATGTGGAGTCTGATTTAGGGACTAGCAAACATGGAGAGCTCCATGGACTCTGACTTGGTACTGCTAATCCATGTTTTAACAGATATTCTATCTCGGCCTTCATAATCTCACGCTTTTTCGGATTCACCCTATAAGGATGCTGCTTCACAGGGGATACACTTCCCACCTCAATATCATGGTATAATACAGACGTTCTACTAGGTATATCAGAAAACAGAGAGGGAAAAGACTGGATCAAATTATACACATCCTCATACTGTTTTTCAGATAGATGCACAAGATAACTGCGTAAAGCACTCAAAATCCTAGAATTGTTCAAATGAGGGGTGGACGTTTGAGCATCACCATCATCTTTTTCAGCACAAGAGGTAGTTACAGTGACTGCAGAAAAGACTAATGGAGCATCTGCAGGAGGAGCAATTTTCAACTCTCTCTCCACATAAGTCTTCAGCATGTTCACATGGCAAACTCTAGTTTTAGAAGTCGAATTTTTCATCAACAAATGTTCATACAGCAGTTTTAATGGACCCCTTACAGTGTGTCCGAACACCAATTCCGCGGGACTAAATCCCAGGGACTCCTGAACTGCTTCTCTAGCCGCAGACAACAATAAAGGCAGCCCCTCCACCCAGTCCTTTCCTGTCTGCAAGCAATATGCACGAATCATAGTTTTAAGAGTTTGATGGAACCTTTCCAAGGCTCCCTGTGATTCAGGATGATAAGGACTAGAAACTCGATGCTCGATTCCTAATTCCTTTAAAACTTGTGCAAAAATCTTAGAAGTAAAATTAGTTCCTTGATCGCTCTGTATTACTCACGGTAAACCAAACGTGGTAAAATACTTAACCAAATCCCTTACCACTGACTGAGCTTTCAGCGAACGCAAAGGAATGGCTTCTGGGAACCTAGTGGCTGCACACATAATTGTTAACACATACTGGTGCCCCGATTTAGACTTGGGCAGCGGACCCACGCAATCAACAATGAGTCGCTCGAACGGCTCTTCTATTACCGGTATGGGATACAAAGGGGCAGCAGGCACCTTCTGATTAGGCTTTCCGATGCGCTGACACACGTCGCAAGAGCGACAAAAATTAACAACAGATGAACGAAGACCGGGCCAAAAGTAGTATTTAGAAATGCGGCGAAAAGTTTGTCACTCCTAAGTGACCCGACATAAGATTCTCATGTGCCAGTTTTAACACTGGGGCACGGTAGCTAGCAGGCAAGACAATTTGAAACGTCTCGTGCAAACCTTGTTCATCATAACGCGGTTTCCATTTTCGCATTAACACGTCATTAGCTATGTTTCCATCCAAAGATTCGAATTTAAATTATGCGCAAAACTGGAATATCGCATAAAACATATGCGAATAAAGCACCGTTTCCATCCAACGAGTCAAAGAGAACAAAATCGTCACTTCCTGGTAAACTGTGGCACTAAATATCACTAAGAATATAGTGATATTTAGTGCCACTGAATATTATAATAATTTTCATATATGATATAAATTACTTGCGCCTCAGAGAGAGCAGACGTAACACAATAAATGCTGTCACTGCGTTCTGAGGAGGATGCCAGCTGTTTGGGAACACAGTCGTGTAAGACAATTATACAGAAATACTTTGATGACAGACTTTGCTCAGGCTTTTCAGAGTGACTACAACAACTTATAGATGCTGTGAACGAGATCGGTCAGCTGGTTAGTCAAGTTATCCCGTCTCATAGCGCAAAGTCACAAGACTTTTTTGATGCGCATGGAGGAATTTATTCGGTAAATGTGTTTCCATCGAAGTTTATGCGCATTTTTTCTTATCGGATAAAAAGTTTATCCTACTCAGTTGTGCGCATAAGTTTTTTATGCGCATTTTCTGAATTTATGCGCATCTTGGCGTTTCCATCCAGCGAATTTTTTATGCGATAGTCCAAAATGCGCATTAAAATAGGTGGATGGAAACATAGCTATTTTCCCAAAAATAACCTACTTTAGAGTCTGCTCGATCTTTCACGGAGACCGCTGCCTCAGCACATTCTGCTAAGGAAACATCTGATTTTTGCTCAGCCACTAACTTCTCCTTACCAACGCTAAAAGGAGCTTCTAGAATTAATGCCGTCTCTGTCACTTTACAGGTCTCACGTGACTTGGACTCTTCAGACTTAGATTCTGCATTTAAAAACGATTCAGAAAGATTAACCTCTGGAAACTTTTGACTTTGAGCCCGTGTCACAGCACATGCTGGAAAAACAGAAGGGAAGTGAACACCTAGATTAGTCTCTTCCTCAATTACAGGTTTGTGCATCACCACTGGACTAGAAAAAAAAAAAAAAAACTTTGCCACCTGCAAGGTCATTTCCTAGAATTACATCTACTCCAGCAACTGGCAACTGTTTACCTACACCTAACTTAACAGTGCCAGAGATAATATCCGATTTTAACTTCACTTCGTGCAAAGGCACCTGCACACAACCCATTTCTATACCTCGTACTAACACATCTGTACCGGTATACGATTTTTCCGAGAAAGGCAGTGCACTCTCAAGTATGAATGACTGACAAGATCCTGCATCCCTTAATATCGAAATAGGCATTGAGTGAGAATTAGAGACAGACACCTGTCCATTTAAAATGAATGGTTCATACCCAAAGCCTTCCGCCTGCCGCAACGTTGGCAGTGTCTGTGTAAGCGCAACACTTTTGGTTTTCGGTGATACGTTCTTTTTATTCCATTCTTTACAATCCGAAATTAAATGTCCAGGGTCTAAGCAATAAAAGCAAACCCGCCGGTCTCCTTGACGCATAGAATTTCGACCATTCATTTTAGAGCGAGCTCCGCTTTTCCACGAACGAGAGAATTTTTGAGAAGGAGACTCCTCCCCCCCATTTTTTCAAAAGAAGAACTAACAATAGGCAATTCTTGTGAAAAAACCTTGCGGTGTGTAAGCACAAATTCATCAGCCAATACCGCAGCCTCTGCAAGTGTGGTTACCTTCTGTTCATTTAGGTGCTGCACAACCTTTTCAGGAACACTCGTTTTAAAATCTTCTAACAAAACTAATTCACAAAGTTGTTCAAAAGTGTCAGTTTTACTAGACAAACACCACTTCTCAAACAAAGCTCTTTTCTCTCTTCCAAATTCAACATACGTTTGTTTGGATGTCTTCGCATGAGACCGAAACCTCTGCCGATACGCCTCGGGAACTAATTCATATGCGCGAAGCACTGTCGATTTTACCACATCATAATCAAGCGAGTCCTCCAAGCTCAAAGCTGAACTAACTTCTTGCGCCTTACCCACGAGACTACATTGAAGTAACAATGCCAACATATCTTTAGGCCAGTTAAGCTTACCAGCTATTCGCTCAAATGCTACAAAATAAGCATCCACTTCGGCTTCGCGAAAAGGAGGCACAAGTTTAACATATTTACTGATGTCAAACGCAGGAACTGAAAGCGGAACAGAATTAACTGGAGTAACTGGAGACGCTGGTGGTTGAGAACGAGGTACAGGCACCGGTTTTCTCAGAGCATGAGCCTCTAGATCTAATCTACGCAACTGAATATCACGATCCTTCTCCGCTTCTATAAAGCGCAGCCTAATCATTTGAGCCTCACATTCTTGCCTTTTTATTTCCAAATCCAATTCTCGAAGCCTAATCTCTAACATAGGATTATGAGGTTGCACCACCTCAGGTTCTGACAAAACTGCAGGTGCAGATATCTCTGCTACAGCATCCTGAGGTTTCTCACCTTCATCATCATCTAAACCCTCTGCCAAAATACCTGCATCCACTAATTTCTCATATAATTCTAATTTTATAACCTGTTTAGTAGCTTCCCTCACAACGCTAATATTAAAGAAGTCCGCAATCGATAATAAATCTTTTTTCCTGCAGCGCTCAAAAACCTCCGTCGTAGGAGCAAGAGTGAAGGCTATCAAATCAAATTCCATTTCTCCTCACTAGGAGCTACTCCTCCCCCCCTCTCACTACGAAGACATCCCAAACAACAAACAAGAGAGAAGAGAAAAAAAAACTCGACTCACCTCTCGGTTTTTGTTTGTTTTTTTTTTTTCACTAAAAAGGCTTTCACTTACGTCGTACGGGCGAGCCCCCAATTGTTACGACCTCCCCTTTCTCGTCTAGGGGTGAGGGAAAACGACAAACAATAATTAGTGGAGAGACTCTGAGGATCTCCAGCTCTCCAGGCCCCAAAATCACAACAAACCACAAATTTAAGTTTGAAAATGGCTTGGGTGCCTTTTAATTTAACTCAAAGAATTCAAAAACAGAAAATAATACAAATCAAAGAAAGATTACCTCGGGAGGAGGGCCCAAACAAAAGAAAAATAAAAACTATACCTCTACCTAAGAAGGGAAAAATATTAAATTACCTATACATTAAAGAAAATAAACAAAACAACATATAACTTCCCTCCCTCCCTAACTAACCATTAAACAGGAGAAAACATGTGGGTATCCTCCACCCTACCTTACCCAAAACTTAACTAATTATTAATTAACTTATCAACTCAGGAAACATTGTGACAACCCAACAAAGAGCACAACAAGCGCAATAAGCGCTCCTGGGCTTGGAGAACGGAACAACCTCAAACCCCGCGATGTCTCTCTCCTTCCTCCAAGCTCCCTCTGCCCTTTTTTACTGGAAGCCAGCGGACACGCACCAATCAGGGCGTGGTCAATGTGCACAGGTGGATGAGCGCAGATGATCGTCATTAGCCTATCAAGCACAAACACTCAGAAAGAGAGAGAACGGGAGAGAAGGAGAGCAAGAATACAAACACCAATAACACTCTTTGTATCAATAATAGAATCAAAAATGAATACGTCATTAGACGTAACATTGTTTATAAGTCACTTTAAACCATAATCGAGTGCTTCTAATAACTTCCGATTGTGATCTATAGTTAATTTTGATGAGAATAGTAGGGATGCAACTAACCATTATTTTGATAATCGATTAGTTGGCCGATTATTTTTATTTTTTTATTATTATTATTTTTTATTATTATTATTATTATTATTATTCCCGATTAATCGGATAAAAAAGCAAAATTTTCTTCTTTTTTATTTTATTGACAAAAACACTTCCACATTCTGCCCAATGTCCTTCAAACAAACGTGCCAGCTGAATGCTATGAAAACATACAGTGCTTAACAATTTATTAGACCACCTGTCATAATAAAGAGAAAACACAAATATTTTAGGAATCTGTCAAAGAATTGTTTAAATTTAAAAATGTTATTGTCATTTATTGGGTAAATAACAAACTGAAACAACTAAATATTTATTCACATAATAAAAAAAATTGCCTCCTGCCTTTCATAACAGCATGCATTCTTGCTGGCATTGTTTAGCTACTTTTTTACTGTAATTGGGTATCTGAAAAAATCTTTCATAGATCTTCATTCTTTCATAGATAACAGAAATAATTATATTATAGCATTACAAATAGCCCACTAAAGAGCTTACGCATATTGGAGGACTAACCAGTACAGATAGCTAAAAAATGATTTTAGTAAACACCAATACTGTTAGTTTAGAGCAGCAGTGGCACAAAGCTCACATTATTTGTTATAAAGCTTAAATACATTTGTTTTAATAAATTTGTTAAGCACTGTATATAGGCCTATAGTTTAAATCTCTTCATCAAAAATTAAGATAATAATAAAGATAATAAAGACGAATAAAAACACAAACTCAGTGTTAACCAACTTTTTGATCACAGTTACGTTTACTGTAATTTCTTTATCCTGTAAAAGGCAGCTATGAAGCGTCTGATATTTATATTCAGACAACTATACGCAGTTATCCCTTTACAGTTCCTACTCTCATAAAATACGTGCACTACATGTTGACTTTTAAACCTTAATTTAACGTTTAACAACAGATATTTCAGCACAATGTATGTTTTTGCGCTGACTATTAATCCCTCTCTGATGCGCCTGCCGCGCCGGCGCTCATTCAGTAAAGATTTAAACTTAACGCAGACTGTCAGGACGGAACTTTATGCAAAAATGGAAATGCTCGCTTGAATTTGTGACATTTACAGATAAGGATATGACCGTAAACTGAACGTTTTTGCGCTGAGGACGCACACGCATCTGTCAAAGCGCCTAACAAGACAAGCCATTATGCTAATGCATTAGCTTAAAGCTTAAAATAAAGAATTCTCATGTTTTGTGCAGCTTGGATCACATACTTCTCCCGCAGCATCTCATTCTGTTTCCTCCACTATTTTTAGATGCATGTTGGCCACAGAAATGCGGTATTCAGTGCTGTAACGTTAATTTGACACGACCAGCTGAAGTTGGACGTGCACTGTGGGCAGACCCGACTAATGAGAATCGTTGTCGATGATTTTCATTATCTATAATAATCGATTTTATCGATTAGTTGTTGCAGCCCTATAGTATAGACAGACTCTATGTATGTCATCAACATCCGTTATTGTTATAAAAAAATACCATGAACTGTATACAAAACACATACAGAAAATATATTGTTATCATGTCTATTTACTTTCATATGTCATGTGTAGCGGCACAAATGTGCAACCTGTGCACAGAATGGTGCGCTTGAAGCAACACGGAGTCACAGCGTGCAGCGCTACGCATAGAAATGTTCAAAGCACAAAGGAAAGAGACATTGGTGTGTAGTGTATTAAATCTGCGCGATAGTTTGAGCCTTTTCTTTTAACAGTTTTAAATCTCAGTTATTGTGCACTCTTGAAGAGAGTTTGACTGTAGTAACCGAATGCAACACGCAGTTTGAACGCTGAATGGAGGATGACAGACAGCTGCTGTGCAGAGAAGAGTTTACATGAACTTGAATTTAGCGACTTAAATACTCTTCTGTACCTCACACTGAACTATGGAACAGCTTCAGAACACTTGGAATATAGTGCACAAAACTTTATGGTGCTTTATAATGTCTTTGTGCCTTTTGTGGGGCTTAAAAATAACAGTATAGTACACGCAAAATAACGGATTTGGATTGGTCTCCTCTGACCGATACCCAATCCGGCAGAAAATGCCAGTACCGGAGCCGATACCGGTCCTGAGTATCGGATAGATGCATCCCTAGTTGGATTTCACAATTCAGTAGATAATAGATAGATATCAATTAATAGTCTAATTCCAGAGCCTTGTTTTTCCCCAGTCAGGAGGATTTTGTTGAAATCGTTGATGTTCATATGGTCTTGGTATGAGAAAAATTACTGCTGAGCAGAGTACCTTATGATAGTGGTTTTCAATTCTGGACCTGGGGACACACAGCACTGCACATTTTATACATCTCTCTTTACTGACACAAGCTTACAGGGTGGCCGCGGGTCCTTAAAATGTCTTAAATTCAGATTTGATGGGTTTTAAATATTTTCCGCAAAAATTTCTCCAGTCTGACGGACCTGTGACTGTTTACAATCATTGGACAGACAGATTTTTCCCCCCCTGTAGTTACTGCATGCTACAGTTAGCTGACCAGCTTCCTAGATAGTTTAAAATGGGTTAAATGAAGTTTACTGAAAAATGGCTTGAGATTTTTACTTGCCCGACCGGACAAATAGCCTATGTGCCAAAAAAAACAAACAAAACAAACAAAACAAACAAAAAAAAAAAAAACAGTGAAGCATCGAAACGCAATATTTATTCTTCTCATTTTATTACATTCAGCGTAAACAGCGATTGATAATGGATAGTGTATTTCTGGTATCAAGGTCACGCTGTTTAGGCTCGCGCTGTCTGTTTCTTTGTAAGAGACTTTTATGGAGAAATCAAATCAAATGACTGTATGAAATGAGCAAAAGAGCTGAACGGGACACATAAAGAAACTCACAGAAGAAGCATACTGAGGTAAAATTTCATAATGTTGAGTATTTTTATTTATAACATGATGTAGTTAAGCAGCATACCATGACAAGGGAGCTAATTGCCGAATATTCTCACGATTGCAAATGTTACATTGATTTTAGTTAAATAAGCAAGTAGTTAAGTAGTCACATAATTAAGTTACTTACATTTTAGACACAATATTGACTATTTTGTTCTGTTTCACCAACTAAAATAGTTCCAAAGATCACAGCAGATGTATTGCGCAATCTCCAAGCAACACACAGCGGTGTTTTTTACTGAATGATTCAGTCAACGGTTGAATGAACGACTCAATAATCACTCACTCATTGAGTGACGTAACGCCACCTACTGGCGGGGTTAGTATGTTTAAAAGTGTGTTGTTTGTATGTAAGAGTATGTATTTTCTATGTTGTTATGTGTTGCTATGTTGTTTCTATGTGTCTTTGCCGTATCATAATATGCAACTGCATTCATCTTGTTTCATTTTGTTTTTGGACTGGGCAAATGTCTACTGTACAACTTAATTGATTATTTGTGCTGACTGTTTATGACTATGTGAAATGACTGTCCATTGTGTTCCTGCTTTGGTAAAGCGTCCTTGAGCCTGGGAAAGGCGCTATAAAAATTAAACATTATTATTATTATTATTATTATTATTATTATTATGTATCACCCCCAACATTTCTTATTTGTATATTCAAAATTGCATTTAAAACATTAATCTCATAACATTATTTATTGCAGCTGTAATTGTGCAATGTAAATTAATTTGTTTGATAACAGCCTAGTGTAAATTTAATCTATTGATCAATTGTAAGAATTTGACATGAAATATGATGCATACATATAATAAGGTTTAAAAAAAATGGCCTAAATAACATCCTGAGGTTAATATAAAAATATGCAGATAAATGTAAAAGCTAATAGAACACAGATAAAATATTGCTTCAGAATAAATTGTTTACATTACTAGAAATCTCGGTCTTGCGGTGCTTTTGTGGGAATATTTTGTATGGGATATTGTCTGCTGATGTGAAAAGTTAGCTGTATATCATAATAATAAATAGCATTTTTGACAGCAATATATATATATATATATATATATATATATATATATATATATATTGGTATAGGTTTGGTCTTAAATTTCATACAAGGTGGCATTAAAAAGGTCTTAAAAAGTCTTAAATTTAACTTGTTCATATGTGTAGACACTCTGGCTTAGATTAGTTCATGGAGCTCTTTCCTAAGGAGCTGATCATCTGAATCAAGTGTGTTTAACAAGAGAGATATACAAAGTGTGCAGTGTTATGGGTCCCCTGGACCACAATTGTGAACTACTGCCTTTATGAGCACGTCCCAAGCTCCTAGTCGTTTTTAAATGTTTCAAAAATATTGGAGTTGGCCTAAATTTGACCAATGTAAAGGCTCTCCCTTATTCCTAAATCGTACACAACCACATCACTTTGCTTGTTCTGTCTGGGGGATCTGGGGGCATGGACTCATTTAAGAAATTATGTACTTTTTAAAGTTAAATTCGTCTATCTGGTGCACTTTCAGAGTTCAATATTAAGAGCTCCAATGCATGCTCGGGGTGAAAATTTAACAAAGAAAAAAGTCAATGCAATGACTCAACCCACTTTTTAGTAACTGTAGACCCTTAAGAGTTTTGTTAATAGGTTTTAAGCTAAATCTCCTAGCTAGGACACTTAGTAGTAAGATAAAATTCTCTGTGAAAATGGCCCCAGAATCTGCCTTTCCTTGAGAAGCTGGAGAACCACTTAAGATTTCAAAAGGAAGATTCACAGTTTGTGGCCACCATCAAAAAATGTTTCGGGTGTTTTATCCAAATAGTTTATAAAATTATTTAATTATTTTTATTTGTTTATTTTTATGTAGATTCAAGGGAAAGATTAAAAATAAGGATGTATGGGAACGATTTAAGAAGACAGCAGTGAGGGAAGGAAGTAATCATCAGAATGTAAGTTATTATTGTTTATTACAAGTTGTGTTTTCATTTAAATCTAGCAATGTTCACAGCTGGTCAAACGTTTGAAATATACACTATATTGCCAAAAGTATTGGGTCACCCCCTTCTAATGAACAGGTTTGACTACTTTAGTAATTTCCATGAGTACAAATCTTAATGTTTAGGCATATAATGATATTCTAGGGAATTGTGTGCTTCAAATTTTAAAGCAACAGTTTGGACAGGACCCTTTTCTATTCTAACATGACAATGCCTCTGTGTATAAGGCAAGGTTCGAAAAGAAATGATTGATTTAGTCAGTGAGGAAGAACTTGACTGGTCTGCAGAAAGCCAAGTCCTAATCCAAGCTGAAAACCTCTGGTGTGACTTTAAATGCAGATCTTGAGCCAAAAACTCATCACCGAACACCAATGACTTGTACATATGGGTACAGTCATTTTAGACACTTCCAAAACTGTTTCAACAGAGATGGAAATACAATTTTTAAATACATGAATTATGTTTCCATCTTTGTTGCCACAATTTTGGAAGTGCCTTTTTCTGTTCTAAAGAAGGGTGTGTCCCAATACGTTTGTCCATATAGTGTATGTACAAGTCATTGGTGTTTGGTAAAGAGTTTTTGGCTCAAGGTCTGCATTTAAAGTCACACCAGAGGTGTTCAGCTGGGTTTAGGACTTGGCTTTCTGCAGACCAGTCAAGTTCTTCCTCACTGACTAAATCAATCATTTCTTTTTGAACCTTGCCTTATACACAGATGCATTGTCATGTTAGAATAGAAAAGGGTCCTGTCCAAACTGCTGCTTTAAAATTAGAAGCACACAATTCCCTAGAATATCATTATATGCTTAAACATTAAGATGTGTACTCATGGAAATTACTAAAGTAGTCAAACCTGTTCATTAGAAGGGGGTGACCCAATACTTTTGGCAATATAGTGTATTTTAAAATATAATTTCACGTACAGCACTTTGGTCAGCCTCTAGGCTGTTTTGAAAGTGCTTTAAAAATAAACTTAAACTTCTGTGATCAAAGCTGGATTTCCTGCATCATTACGCCAGTCTTCAGTGTCACATGATCCTTCAGAAATCATTCTAATATGCTAATTTGCTGCTCAAGGAAACATTTATGATTTTCAATGTTGAAAACAGCTGTGCTGCCCAATATTTTTGTCTACACCAGTTTTCCCCAACCTTTTTTCTGCCGCTGCACAGTTTTGACATGTAAAAGATCCCACGGCACATCAAGTATTAATTTTTTTTCAATAATTAAACATTGCGTCATCAGAGTTGGTAATTTGGCTTTATATATGATCAGACACTTGCACTTAATTTCTGAAAATCATACTCAAATGGAGTTAACAAGGTTTTTGACGAGCGATTGACAGAGATCTGTTTTCTCCATTATTAGAACGGCCACATCTGAGGCAGTAAATTAATAGCATCACGTTTTCATCAGTTTGCAGGTTATAAAGTTTATTGTAGCTATATGGGCAGTCAGTTTCTCTTGTTGTTAATGATAACGATGAACAATTGCACTGATTTAAAATAATAATAACAAAATATAATAGAGAAGGAAGTTTTTGATAATCTTCCATGGCACACCCGACAACCTGTCACGGCACACTGGTTGGGAAACACTGGTCTACACTACGGTTCAAAAAGTTGGAGTGATTAAGATTTCTTTTTTTATTTGAGAAGACATTAATAACAAGGATACATACAATTGAATTAAAGTGATAGAAAAGACTTTTATTATGTTACAAAAGATTTTTTTTAACTTTTTTTTTTTTTGAATGTTTTGAACTTGTATTCATAAAATAATCATGAAGAAAAATAATCACGATTTACACAGAAATATTAAGTAGCACAACTGTTTCCAACACTGACTACGTTTACATGTGCACAAATAATGTGATTATTTCCAATAATCAGAGTAAGGACTTAATCACATTATGATGTTTACATGTCAAGAGCAAAGCTCTTCACTCCCGTTTATATGCAATTTCCATTATTCGTATTATTTGAATTGTGGTTATCTTTTTACCACCATTATTCACATAACGTTACCCCACTGCACAGCACAAATGATGGACTCAGAAAGAGTAGGTGTGTTACTGGCCGCTGTTTTAATTTATGTCTAATGCAAAACATGTTTGTATGGTTGTATTTCATGCTTTTTCGGCACCATAGAAATGTGATGGCAATGCCACTTCAGCTGGGTTTGCCTACACTGGATGAGGGTAAGGAGCAGAGACTGGTGGCAGCAAGTTGTGCTAACAGAGTTTAGCGATTCAGCTCTCCAGAAATGCAAAGCTTTCTTCCCCATCGTTTCTAATCTGGGGTGCATTTCCCAAAAGCAACTATGGTCACAAGCGCCATAGTTACCAATAGAGTTCAATGGAACTAACGACCATAGTTAGCTAACGATGATTTTGGGAAACGCACCCCTGCAAGTGCGTGTCACGTCATTCATGTACGTCACGAGCACATGCACACTTTGGTCAGAGTGGCAATAATGTGATTAGGTGCATGTAAATGCACTGATTGATAATAATCAGAAATGGTTCTTAAGCAGCAAATAAGTATATGAGAATGAACATGTCACACTGTAGACTGGAGTAAAGGCTACTGAAAAATTCAGCTTTGCCTCACAGGAATGAAATGTATTTTAAAGTGTATTAGAAAAAGAGTATGAAAAATTTTAAATTTTAAAAAAAAATTCTTTTACAATATTACTGTTTTGTACTGTAATTTTGATCAAATAAATATAGCCTCAGTGAGCAGAAGAGATTTCTTTCGAAAAACATTAAAAAAAAAACCACAAAGATTGCTGATTTTTGAATGGTTGTGTACATACATTAGCAACTTTAACAAGATGATATCCTCCCTTTCAGCTGCCAGAGAAGGATATTGACAGTGCAGGCTCAGGATGGCGAATAAGAGGAAGAACATGTTTAACATAATTTTCTCATACCTTTGCCATGTGTTATAATAAAAACAATAAACCTGACTACAATAATATGGTAAATTTTATTAAAAGATTCCAGTTTGCAATGAATCTGGAATCTCTGACTCTGCACTAGAGGAACTCTTTGCTGAGGAAGATCAAGTGCTGAGGAGGAGTCTTGTTCTACAGCGAAACACTGCATCAACCCTCCATGAAAAAATGAAGAGTGAAGTGTCACCTTCCTGTCCTTCCCTCAGAAGAGCCTGCCTTCTGCTGCTGGGGTAAGAACGACACTCTTCCTCTTCTCTCACAGCCGTCCAGCACCTAACTCTGCCTCCTCAGCACTGTCTGAAAGAGTCTTCTCCACAGTCAGTAATCAGAAATCACAGATTCTCCTGAGAAAGTCAACACACTCATTTTCCTAAACAAAAACAGTTTATGTTTTTTGGGGTGGGCCAAATTATACAGGAGAGATGCTAGAAATCTCTATATTGTCCATTATACATATCTTTACTCTTTATGAATGGTATTATTTTCTTTATTCCTTTTATCTTCTGAGAAGCTCAAGAACTATGGTTCTTTGTTAATTGAAATATTGTTTAGGTTTATCTTCTGATAGTGAAGCAGTATTAAAGCACATCATATCTTTTTATCATGTCTTTATTTTTTTTGCATCAAACTATGGGGAGTTGTATCAATAAGAGTACTGATAATTTTCACTGATAACAACATTATTTAACTATGCCCATCCTTAATGAGACACAAACTTTTTCAGTTGATTATATTGTGCAATCTATGAATTTATGTGTTCAGTTTTCTGTGCTCATGACTTGGTAACACTTTGCATATTTAAAGAACAGATGTAATGTTCAAAATGTTTTGGCTTAGTATTTGTAAAAAGTAGCACTGAATAAATGTTGATTCATGAATGAATGCATTGTGTTTTTGTCTAGTTTCTATTAGAATTTAGTGTTTTTGAATTGGTTTGCACTGCATGTCTGTAATGAATGTATTTACTATAAATACCCTATAATTAGATTACTATTAGATTTTCTAAGGTTTTCTATTTTGCACCAAAGATGAGTTTATTTGTTCTATATGTATTTCAAGGCAATGGCAATATTTGGCACATCCTCAGGACCCGGACTAAAGGTGAGGTGTAAATATTACAAATAAGTGAACGTGGTATTTTAGTCGTTAGGACATACTTGGTACATTGCTCCGACCAATGTGATCCGGTACTGTCAACGTGCCAGTTTGGTCGTTAGGACGTTCTCAGCACGTTCCAGCGACGTAACAAATAACGTCGCCACGACGAATATGGGAATCACAAAGTTATGTCGCTCAAACGTTATTTGGTACGTCGCTGCGACCAATATGATCCGGTACTGTCACGTCCTCACAACGTGTCAGTTTGGTCGTTAGGAAGTACCCGCCACATTCCAGCGACGTACCACTATAACGTCGCCACGACGAATATGGGAATCACAAAGTTAGGTCGCTGGTATGTTATTTGGTACGTCGCTGCGACCAATATGGTCCAGTAGAGTGATGTCCTCACGACGTACCAGTTTGGTCGTTAGGATGTTCTCAGCACGTTCCAGTGACGTAACAAATAACGTCGCCACGACGAATATGGGAATCACAAAGTTACATCGCTGGAACGTTATTTGGTACGTCGCTGCGACGTATATGGTCCGGTCCAGTTACATCGTCACGACGTAACTGTGTTAGCTGGGAAGCCACATTAAGCGTTTTAGAATGTCCCAAAACCTTGCCTTGAACTAGCAAAAGTTTTGCGAGGGAACGCAAATATCTTTGCGAGAAAACGCAAAAGTTTTGCGAGGGAACGCAAATATCTTTGCGAGAAAACGCAAAAGTTTTGCGAGGGAACGCAAATATCTTTGCGAGAGAACGCAAAGTTTTGCGAGGGAACGCAAACATCTTTGCAAGAGAACGCAAAGTTTTGCGAGAGAACGCAAAATATTTGAAAAATATTTTTTTCTCCCACCCCGATTTTTTCCACCACCATGTCCTATAAGGGGCTCCGTACAAACATATCTGCTCTTTGAATAAAAAAAACGTAAAGGATTTATAAAATTAGGAAGACAGATCTTACACAAGTCTGTTTTACTGTAAATCACATTCATGCCTCTCTTTTACTTATCTTTTATTTACTCTTTGGCTAACCAAAACCCACCCAGATCTCAGCCGAATATTTTCCTTTTTCTGGCAGACCAAACTCCAGCCACAGCTCAGCCAAATAGACACAATTTGCTTTTAGTTTCTTTTGGTTGGCCAGACTCCAGCCAGAACTCAGCCAAATGCTGTTTCACACCAGACTGTGAAAAAAACAGCGCCAGAAGAGCCGAATGTAAGTCAGTTTTGGCCCACACTCTGTTGCTATCTGGGAAGACCGTTCCAGGTAGGGGGCCATCTAACCTCGGAAGTGGGCAATTTTACATTTTGTGCTATGACAGCTAAATTAGAAAATGTTTCTAGATTATTTCCCTTATATTTTCCTTAACAGTGGATGAGGCATTATCTTCCAGCATATGCTAACTTAAATCTGAATTTCTGAATACAAAATAATTATACACCTTTAAGACTTACAGCCATTTAAAATCTTTATTTTAATTTTTAGTACGACTAAACTGCAAACAAAGCATCTGCTTTTGTTTATCATGTAAGGTATTAAGATGATGTCACCACTGACCACTGTATTTACTAACAGGTGGAAATCTCTAACTGTCCTCTCCATATGGTACATTCAAGTCATGTAGGAAAGATCGTATTTACGAGTTGATCGCACATGAACACCACCACAGTCGTAATTAGCCTACAAGTGTGAAACACAAAATTTTCTTTAAGCCCAGAGTTTCCGAGTTGGAGGCGTATGCAGCCAAAAACTGTATTGACGGTAAAATTGTTAAAATGAATGAAAAGGTTGTTACAATAAAACTATACAAGCTGCATCTACAAAATACAACAGAACTGTATAATTACGATAGAATAGCTCTTTCTCAAAATGTGGGTGCAAGTTCTAAAGTAAGAGGTTTGCTTTGCTTATACAATGTGGATATGTATGGAATTATTTTTGTCTTTATTATTCAAACAAAAATTCTGTGTTTGAGAGCAAAACTAATCATTTTGTAATTAAAAAAAAAAAAAGATTGCAAAAAAACTCTGAAATTGATAAAATTCTTTGCAGTGCGTGCAAATCTTTTAAAATTTGCAATTTAGCTTTTGCTTGTGTACCTCATGAGGGTGATTGCAACATTGGATGGTGATTGCAAAATTGGATAGTGATTGCAACATTGGATGATGCTGCATCAGGTCTAAGGTTTTGCCTTGAAGATTGTCAAGATTTTGGTTATCAACGCCAAATCTTGTTCCTGCAAACAGAAAAGAAAAATGTGATGTTGTACTGATAGAATTCTAAGCTGTTGGGAGTAGTCACAAATAAAAACACCCCTTAGAAGTCAGGGGCATATTGAAAGTTAGTTAATTAAAAGGTCTTCAAAACAAAGTCTCTGCAAGGCTACAGTGGTACTGGCCGACAAGTCCTGATTATCATTCGTTACTATTGAAGTAATACGTTTTGCAATTGTCAGTGCACAGGTCTTAAAGATAGTACAAAACAAACCTGTTATTAAAATGCACAATAGACGGTTGCAGACTACAGTGAAGTCAGAATGTACAGACATCGGTCCCAAATCGTTGTATTTTAGAAAAATATTAAATGGCAAACTGTACGTGGCGCTGCATGATTTTGAACAGCTGTTGGGTGCCCAGAATAGAATTGAGTGTGCATATTATGAATCATAACCCGCCAAATGGGCTAGTGATTTGATGTGCGTTACCCACCTGACTTCACTGGAGCTATAATAATCTCTGAAAATATTGGCCTGACGCTTTACTATTGGGGGCTCTGGCAGCTAGCTATACTGTTGGCTAATCAAATCTACAACGGGTTCAGCTAACGTTGCGTATTTAGATGGGAGAGCATGAGAAGAGAGAATAATTCAGTTCACTTGAGTTTAGGATGTTAAATTAGTTATCTTACCCAGTAAACAACCTGTAGCTCGCCATGACACGACCTCGCTCGCTCTTCTGTCAGACTGGCGGGGATTCCGGGGAAACGTAATGGGCGTGGTCAACCTGTGACTTCAATCGAGAGTGACCAATAGAAAAAGGCCTTTCATCCTGGTGGGTAGAGACCGCCCACTGAGACACAGCTTCACTCGCAAGCAAAACTTTTCAACTCGCAAGCAAAACTTTAAAAAAAAAAGTTTTAGACCCGCAAAAACAAAAAAAAACAAAAAAAAAACAAAAAGACGGCAGAAAAGAGAGCAACATTTGTGGTTTCGTGATGAAAAGTTTTTGAAGTGCACAAAGAAAATATATATATATTTTTTAAAAGATTTGCACGCACTGCAAAGAATTTTATCATCAGTTTCAGTTTTTTTTTGCGATCTTTTTTTTTTTAATTACAAAATTAGTTTTGCTCTCAAACAGTTTTTTTGCGATCTTTTTTTTTTTTTTAGTTACAAAATGATTCGTTTTGCTCTCAAACACAGAATTTTTGTTTGAATAATAAAGACACAAAAATAATTCCATAGATATGATGCTTGTACCAAAACGTATTTAGCATTCTAAAATAGCAAACGTTATGCTGCGTTAACCTGCCTGTGTCAACGCGCACTTGCTGCCACACTTTCACAGAGAGAAAACAGAGTGCACCTGCCTACAGCACTGCACTGGGCACTTCCCAATTTGCTTCCCCCTCCTCCCTGCACCGGGTCACTCTCATTAGCCGTGGATCAATGAGCGGTTTTGTCCGGTGGAGTTTCCCACGTCTGTATGCTCTGTTGGCAGTCGCGTGGCTCTAGTCAAAAAGATCAGAGATTAATTCAGAGACATCTGCCTGTGGCCGAAAGCACTCTGACAACTGCTCACATTCACTGCTGGAGGGCGAAGTGATGCAATTTATGGCCTAGTTAGCATACCTACTTCTCTTTTCTAAAAGCTTTTTAAGACTTCTTTAACGATATATTAATGCAAGATTGTCTCATGTTTTGTATTTAGTAATTTAATACAATTTGTTAAGTAGTAGGTGTGTTTTTTATTTTTTTAGCAAATCAAAATTTCTCTATCATTTGTTTCAGAGTTCTGGCTCTGTTTACCTTTGGGATTGGATTTGGTTTCGCTTAGGTCTGTTAAGGACAGGGTGTGAATACGCATTTGGTCTCAGGTGGTTGACTGTAACAGAACACTCTAATGAGATCCTGGGAATGCTGAGCCACCTTGGAAAACCATCCTGGGTTTTCACGTGACACACAAACGTGTAGTTTCTGTGTGCGGAACGCCTCTAGGCTGGACATCTGTTGTTTGCTTTGAGTAGGCCTATGTGTGTGTGTGTATTTGGGGGCTCATGCATTGAATAGAGGCGGTGACCTGTCATTTGTGAGTGATAAGAGCAAGCGTGTGGGAAAATATCTCAGGCAAAGAGCTTGTGTATTGAGATGCTAATGTCCCTCCTATAAATATAGGGCGTGCACAGCGCGGAGGGCCTTAGAAACACCCAGCACTCAGACAAGAGTGAGTGAAACTCAGTCTGTACTGCTCAGAAGCCACTGGAGATGACTGCCACCAACCTCCAGCAAAATGCAGGCCAAAGGCACATCAGCGCCAAAGAGGAGAGAAAGGTATTCTATAATATCGCTACAAAATGTTCTTAGGCATGTTATGAAATGCATAGACTTTTGTTTTCTGACTTTTGGTCTTTTCAGCTGCGGAAACCACTCATTGAGAGAAAGAGAAGGGAAAGAATAAATCACTGTCTAGATCAGCTGAGAGAGACGGTAGTTGGAGCTTTTAGGCTTGATGTAAGTTAAAATGCCGTTTGAAAATTATAATTACATTCTTGCATGTACAACACATCTTTGTCACACAGTGTTTAAACCAGTTAATCTTATACTGGTACCACTATCATGATCTTCTTTTTCTTTTTTTTTCTTTTTTCTTTTTTTAAATCATAAAACAGCAGTCTAAGTTAGAGAAGGCTGATATTCTTGAGATGACGGTGAAACATTTGCAGAATATCCAGAGCAATAGAGTTTCTGGTAAGTAAATAGCATTTTTCAAAGTGAGCTGTATACAAACTTTGCAATGGCCATAGTTAATTAGTAGTGTTTTAGTGTCCATGTTTTGTTTTATTACATTGTAATTAAGCGAAATTTCCCAATTCAAATCAGAATTTTGGCCATTTCTGGAAAGCATGCCATATTTAAAGTCTCAACTTTTCAGCAATATAGATCACCAAAACAGAGCAACAACAATTTCACTGATTTGCTCATTTCATTGTTGATGTTTAATTATTAACAATTAAAAAAAAAAAAAAAATCCTTTTTATCTCCGCTCAGACCCCATTCTGGATGCAGAGGCCCAACAGAGGTACAGTACTGGGTATATCCAGTGCATGCAGGAAGTTCACAACCTTCTACTTTCCTGTGACTGGATAGACAAAACCTTGGGGTCCCGTCTGCTCAACCACTTACTCAAATCTCTACCCCGATCAGCTAAGGACCACCCTCAGCTACCCAAGAACTCCCAGACAAGTATTTCTTCTAACCATAGCGACTACATTGGTTTCCATGCTGATGAGTTGGAGAGTCCAAAAACCTGCCCTCCTTCTCCTGTCTTGTATGAGAGGGCCACCCAGTCTCAGAATCAGTGTTCTACTTCCATGAGAATGCCACATGATGTGAAGAGCCCACATCTCTCATTTCTAAAGATTTGGAGGCCCTGGTGAAATATCTGTGATTTGGCAGTGTCTTCAAATGTTTATGTAGTACATATGACTTACCTGGACGACTGTATGTACCGCTTTGTATGAATGTCGCACAAGATTGCGTATGTGTGAATGAATAAGTATGCCACCAGTCTGAGTGTGGATAGTATCACACACAATGCAGAGCTGTATACACCAGTTTGTGCTGACTGTGGTAGACCCTCCTCTACTATGTATCTTATAGATATGTTTCACTGCACATGTGTGTGAGGTGGATCTAGACCAGAATAGCCCCCATTTCAGACCCTCTCTACTTCCTCTCTGAAGTAAAAGCTACTGTAGCCTGCATTGTAGAAGGCCCCTAATAATAATTTAATTTATTTAATTAATACTAAATATTTAATGAAAGAATTTTCTGTATTAGAACTCTTGTTTAAATTAAACACTTTCTTTAGCTACTAATACTGTCGTATTTGATTCCTTATCACTTCTGTGTACAGTTTTTAACAGTTATTAATAAAGAAATGGTTTGCAACATCTACATAGTAATTTATTGTTCTTTCTCTTACCTATTCTGATGCAAATATATAAGTGTGTACAAAAAAGTAAACATATAAACATAAACAATGGTAGTCTAGGACATTTTTTGGCAAATTGATACAATATATATATATCAGTATCATATCAATAAAAGATTGCTGAAGGTTAGATTTTTATAAAAGTTGGAACTGGACAGTCTAAGAACCTGTCTTTTTTCTCATGTATGAGATAGCTCAACCTTAGTCTCATCAGCTCTGCTGATGTCTTCCTGATATATTAAAATAGCTTTGACTCTCTCCAATCACCAACACACCACTTGTCAAATCAGCATCATAGCTCAGCATCATAACAACTACCTTCCCACTGACTACGTGTCCTGGTTTTATTTATATATATATATTATATATAAATAATTATTTTATATACACTGCCATTCAAAAGTTTGGGATCAGTAAGATTTGATGATCCTTCAGAAATCATTCTAATATGCTGATTTATAATCAATGTTGGAAACAGTTGTGCTGCTTAATTTTTTTTTTTTTTTTTTTTTTTTGAGGAAATTGATAAAAAATTTTCAAGGATCTTTGATAAATAAAAAGTTAAAAAGAACAGTGTTTATTCAAAATAGAAATTTTGTATTACAATATACACTACTATTCAAAAGTTTGGTGTAAGTAAATCTTTTCTTTCTTTTTTTTTAAGAAATTAATAATCAGCAAGGATAAAAAGATAAAAAGGGGATAGGAAAGACATATTGTTAGAAAAGATTCTGTTCTGTTTTTTTTTTGTTTTTTTTACTTTTTATTCATCAAAAAATCTAAGAATCTCACAGGTTCAAAAAAAAAATATTAAGCAGCACAACAGTTTCAACACTGGTAATAAATCGGCATATTAGAATGATTCTGAAGGATCATATGACACTGAAGACTGGGGTAATGGCTGATGAAAATTCAGTGCTGCGTCACAGAAATAAATTATATTTTAAAGTATATTAAAATAGAAACCAATATTAGAAATTGCAATAATATTTCACAATATTACTGTTTTTTTTCTGTATTTTTAAAAAAGATACAGCCTTGATGAGCATAAGAGACTCCATTAAAAAAAAACATTAAAAATCTTTCTGATCCCAAACTTTTGAACAGCAGTGTTATTATACACCTGTGAAACAGTCCTTAAGACAATAACAGTTATATATACATGTGTATATACCGTATATTATTATTATTATTATTATTAATACTACTACTACTGCTACTACTACTACTACTACTAATAATAATAATATTAATAATAATAATAATAACAAATGAAAATAAATACTCGCACGCTCACACATCAGAATAATTAATAATGTAACAATCCCAAAAATCTTACGGGTACCAAACAGGCATAGTTTTCTTCATGCAAAATGTTATTTTGTTTATTATTATTATTATTATTATTATTATTAACAACAACAACAACAACAAATTAAAATAAATACTTCGTGCGCACGCGCGCACACGCTCACACATCAGAATAATGAATAATGTAACAATCCCAAAAATCTTACGGGTACCAAACAGGCTTAGTTTTCTTCATGCAAAATGTTATTTTGTTTATTATTATTATTATTATTATTATATTGTGTTAGACTTAAACGTGACAAGGACATATTTTCGTAACAGTAATGAGTTGAATGTTGCCTATTCTGTAGTCAGTAGAGAGAGGCCTATCGGGCGCCAGTTGAACAGTTGGACACCTGTCGCTCGCACCCCCTCCCTCTCCTTGGTCTGTTCTATTCAACCCTGACTGCAGCGTGCAGCTGCCAACTGACGGCATTAACTTACACCCGCACGACCCCTCGACCTCTGTGAGCACAACTCAATTTTGAACAGATTTCTCACGATCCTACAAACATTTTTATCTTAAGTATTAGTAGTAGTTGAACTGTAGTTGAAGGAACGCAGCCACCAACAAGTGCCTAAAGACAGTAAACAATCATATAGATAGATAGATAGATAGATAGATAGATAGATAGATAGATAGATAGATAGATAAAAATACAAGACTCACGAGAAGAATGAAAGTGTAATGTGGAAGTGAAATGGAATTATACCTAGATTTAAACAAAAATAATTCAATTTGGCAGCTTCGCTTGCGTACGCTCTCTGAGACGGTGACAAAAGCGCCTTCGGTGATTGGCTGGAGTGAGCGCAGACTACAACACGCGAATGTTTCATTCATATGCAAATGAGCTACTATAAAACCCTTGCTCTAGCCTCTCATCGATGAGTCCTGTTTGGTTTGTTCACAATACACAAAAAAGGAGATCAAATACTGTATATTTACTCTGCTTTATTTACTGACCGAACTGTTCTGGACGGCGGAATGTCCCCCGCGACTAGACTCAGAAATGGTTTCGATATGGAGGAGGATGCATTTTATGCCACTAAAGGTGACAGAAAGGTAAAACCATTTTGCGTTGTCTATAAATGCCAAAAATGAAAAGGAAGTCTGTGGTATGCTTAAACACCATATTTATATATGGTTTTCTGCTTTAATAGACTCGAAAACCTATAGTGGAAAAAAAGAGGCGAGCGCGCATTAATGAAAGCCTGCAGGATCTCAGGACGCTACTAACAGATAACGATGTAAGTTTATCTCCTCTTTACTGCCTGTATCACTGACTCTCAGTCAGTTGATAGATAGCCTAGATAGATTGATCTCACTTTGTAAATATTAACAAATATTAAAGATATTTAGACATATTTATCTACTTTTACAATGTTGCAGACAAAAATGGAGAATGCAGAGGTGCTTGAACTAACAGTAAAACGAGTTGAGAACATCCTACAGAACCGTTCTAAGGGTAAGACAACCCCAACCTCAGTTTCACTGCACATTTAGGCAATTAGTTTCCATGAAAATTATTTGAAGCTCTTGTGTGTCTGTACTTCCAGAGGCTGAAGCTGTGAATCGAGAGGCCAGCGAGAGATTCGCAGCAGGTTATATCCAGTGCATGCATGAGGTGCACACCTTTGTGTCCACATGCCCGGGGATCGACGCCACAGTGGCTGCAGAGCTGCTCAACAACCTGCTAGAGTGCATGCCATTAAATGAGGATCACCTTCAGGAGATGATCACAGAGCTCATATCAGAGCCTTCCTCCTCCAGTCGATCATGGCCAGTTGGAGAGGTGCTAAGTCCAGGAGGCCACGGTGTGTCCGACCTATTCTCAGCACTGTCCCCATCCCCATCCAGTCCTTCTAGTAAGGACCTCTGCTGTGACCTAGAGGAAACAGAGACCGAAGCAAGTCTTGCATCAGCTGAGGACAGCCTGAACTCCTCCATCATCACGCATTCTAAGTTTATGTGGCGGCCATGGTAGAAATCTCTTGAAAGACCATACATCTTTATTCATAATTCACTTAATCCTGTATTGGAGCATGCTGGAATTTTTTTCTCATCTGATTTTCTTGAGGAAATGGCTGGAGCTTTAGAATTTTATACGCACAGGCTGGAATATGGACATCATTTTACAGAAAAGTATGGAATACACAGTGATTTTAACATATTCCTGGATATTTTTTCTTCTGAAACATGATACCGTGAAGCATAAAAGCTTATTTAGAAATGAATTTCAGATTAAAAAGTGAACTGTAATCATTCATACCACAGATTAAGAAATTGCTTTGTTTTAGTAAGGAGATTTGTTTTGTGTCTTTTGTAGACCTAATCTAGAACGTCACACTGAGAGATTGTCACATAGATTAACTCCATGGCAGTGGGTGTAGTAGTCATTAAAAAGTATGTTTTTATTGTTTATATACTTTACACTCTTAAAAATAAAGGGGCTTCACGATGCCATAGAAGAACCTTTTTGTCTAAATGGTTCCATAAAGAACCTTTAACATCTGAAGAACCTTTCTCTTTCACAAAAGGTCCTTTGTGGC
This sequence comes from Spinibarbus caldwelli, assembly GCA_039654775.1. Classification (NCBI taxonomy): domain Eukaryota; kingdom Metazoa; phylum Chordata; class Actinopteri; order Cypriniformes; family Cyprinidae; genus Spinibarbus; species Spinibarbus caldwelli. Next base: position 24,587,468 of record CM077253.1, on the reverse strand, counting down.
AAATAAGGTTCTTCAGATTATAAAAAGGTAAGCAAGAGATGGTTCCTTTGACTGAATGGTTCTTTGTGGAACCAAAAATGGTTCTTCTACCAAAAATGGTTCTTCTCTTATTTTTAAGAGTGTAGGGAATATATACATATATATATATATATATATATATATATATATATATATATATATATATATATATAATGTAATTGTAATCATTTAGTTCATGGTTTATAATTCATAGTATTGCCGTCTTCATCTGTCATTTTATAGAATAAGATGAGGGTAGAGCCCCCCTGAACACCTTTAATTTGTCGCCTTGACCTTATCTGTCACTAAATCTCATCTTAATACATGTATTGAATGTTTATGTTCTTATGAATCTTTTTGTCTAAACATCAAAAGTTGTGAGATTTATTCCATACTATTTTGAGGTTAAATGATCTTTTTTTAAATCTGTAATTTTATTTAATTCGGACATTGAAAGTTTTCACATCTGATTTGCTCATGGGATAGATGTCAGCACAGTAATTCACATAGATTTGAACATCTAAAATTTGTAATGAAAAGTTTGGGGTTCAGTGCCTCCCTCAGAATTGGGGCAGAAGGTTCCCAGTTCCCAGGGGACGTGAGTTTAAAAAAGTCAGTTCGCATGTTGAAGTCTACGGCTTGTCTGAAGAAACGGAACCATTTATGGTAATATTCTCATTACTGTGACAAAAGATCAATGCTAAGAAAACTGAAGGAAGGAAAGCGTATATACGCTATATGGTTACACTGTGATTTGTTGTACTTGTGGCTACATATTAAATCATTACAGATATAGTTCATAGTGAAAGTCGTGACGTATTGTCAAGTACGGTGACCCATACTCGAAATTGGTGCTCTGCATTTAACCCATCCAAGTGCACACACACAGCAGTGAATAGTGAACAAACGCACACACACACCGTGAACACACACCCGGAGCAGTGGGCAGCCATTGCTCCAGCGCCCGGGGAGCAGTTGGGGGTTCGGTGCCTTGCTCAAGGGCACCTCAGTCATGGTATCGAAGGCAGAGAGAGTGCTGTTCATTCACAATCCCCACCTTCAATTCCTGCCGGTGTGAGAATCGAACCGGCAACCTTCAGGTTACAAGCCCAACTCTCTAACCATTAGGCCACGACTTCCCCCAATTATAATAATTAGTATATATGAATAGTGTGTGTATATTAACTTTTTTTCTTGATAGATTTCATATGTATACCAGTTGACTTAAAGTACCATCAAAATATTTGATGTGGTCAGGTAAGATAAAATGTTATCCAGAGACTAAAAGGAAAGGAAGACCAGAACATTTTAATAATCCTTACAGGTTAGAGAATGCATAATACTGAGGAGAGGTTTTAGTCTACTATGTTTAATATTTACTGAATTTATTCTAATTTATTCCACTTTAATTTATTTAAAATTCAAATAAAGCTTATTCAGCATTTGCATTCATCAGATGCATTAATAGAGTTTTAAATAGATAAAGAATAAGGGTGAGGGGTCAGCTAACTGTGTGCTCGTTGAGAGAACAGATGGTGACGAAAACAGATCCCTTGTGACCAAGCTGTTTTATGCCTTGACCAGCTGGTTTATTTTTGAGGAAAAAAAAAAAAAAAGGATAAATAAAAATTAATAATAAAAATAATAATATATTTTAAAAAGTATCTCTCTGCCCTTTTTAAAAGTGTTACTAATAACCATTATTGTAATTATGAAAATTGAGATGCATATACCTAAGACTTAAAGTGTCAGCATGTTTTAAATATATTAATCTTACTTTTATGAAAATTATGAAGTGGTCTTGCATCATGCATTAACAATCCGCCATAATCATTGTCAAATAGTAACTGTATACGGGTCAATGACAAAATAAGCTTGGAATGAAATGCATATTTTTGAGCTGGAAACAATGTTTTTAAATTTCATTTGTTAAATAACATTTCAAAGTGTAAACTTCACAACCCAAAAAATGTCAGGTGATACAACCAAATATTTGTAAATATCTATTTATATTTCTGAATTTATTTCTAAGTGGTTGTGCCACCATGGCATTTGAGAATACCAACTACTGGACAAAAGTTTTCTCAACAGTTTATCTCAAAAGTTTTATTAAAACTGGTATTTGTGAATTTTGTTTATTGTGAAAATTTAGTTTGTTCATAATATGTGCGGATGGTTGCATCACCTGACGTTTTGGAGGTTTGAGATACCAAAACATAAAATAATATTTATCATTTCAATGTACTCAAAATGTATTCAAACTAAAAAGGTTTTATAGAACAAAGTGATACTTGTCATTTAAGTATCAAAGTATTTTAAAATGAAACAATGCACTTAGACACCAAAATAAAGCATGTCATGTCACTGACCCATATTTAAATTATATCATTAAATAATCAAATAATTGCCAATTCATTCAATTAATAATGTATGCCAACATTTCCCCTTAATCTTGCATGTTTAAAACAAGTTACCATTCACACCTCCAGCAACCCCCCTCTCCCCCACACCTGCAATTCAGATCAGAGAAGATGAGGTACGCCAGGTCTTCAGGAAGAACAAAAGAAGGAAAGCACCAGGCCCAGACGGTGTGTCACCAGCCTATCTAAAAATCTGTGCTGACCAGCTGGCCCCCATCTTCACACAGATCTTCAACAGATCACTGGAGCTGTGCGAAGTCCCCTCATGCTTCAAATGCTCCACCATCATCCCCGTCCCAAAGAAACCCAAAATTACTGGACTTAATGACTACAGACCTGTGGCTCTAACGTCTGTGGTCATGAAATCATTTTAAAGACTGGTTTTGGCTTATCTGAAGTCCTCCACTGGACCCTTACTGGACCCCCTGCAGTTTGCCTACAGAGCAAACAGGTCTGTGGATGATACAGTCAACATGGGACTGCACTTCATCCTGCAGCATCTGGACAGACCAGGGACTTATGTGAGGATCCTGTTCGTAGACTTCAGCTCCGCTTTTAACACCATCATCCCGGACACCCTTCAGAATAAACTAACTCAGCTCTCCGTCCCCACCTCCGTCTGTCAATGGATCACCAGCTTCCTGACAGACAGGCAGCAGCTAGTGAGGCTGGCAAAATTCTCATCCAGCACCCGCACCATCAGCACTGGAGCCCCTCAGGGCTGTGTTCTCTCCCCACTGCTCTTCTCCCTCTACACCAACGACTGCACATCTAAAGACCCCTCTGTCAAGCTCCTGAAGTTTGCAGACGACACCACACTGATCGGCCTCATCCAGGACGGTGACGAGTCTGCTTACAGACAAGAGGTTAAGGAGCTGGCTGTCTGGTGCAGTCTTAACAACCTGGAGCTCAGCACGCTCAAAACTGTGGAGATGATCGTGGACTTCAGGACAAACCCCCCTGCTCTCCCCCCACTCACCATCATGAACAGCACTGTGACTGCAGTGGAGACATTCAGGTTCCTGGGCACCATCATCTCTCAAGACCTGAAGTGGGACAATCACATTGAGTCCATTGTCAAAAAGGCCCAGCAGAGGTTGTACTTCCTTCGCCAGCTGAGGAAGTTCAACCTGCCACAGGAGCTGCTGAAACAGTTCTACTCGGCCATCATTGAATCCCTCCTCTGCACTTCAATAACTGTCTGGTTCAGCTCAGCTACCAAATCTGACCTCAGAAGACTACGGAGGGTAGTCCGGACTGCTGAGCGAATCATTGGTACAACCCTCCCCACTCTCCAAGAACTGTACTTATCCAGAGTGAGCAAAAGGGCTGGCAAAATCACTCTGGACCCCTCACATCCAGCACACTCCCTCTTTGAACTGTTGCCGTCTGGTTGACGCTACAGAGCTCTGAGCACCAGAACGGCCAGGCACAGGAACAGTTTCTTCCCTCAGGCAATCCATCTCATGAACACTTGACATTAAACGTGGAACACACAACACTATTATAAATTATTTATTCACCACACATACTTATTTTTTCATTTCAAATTTGCACATATCAGACCTGTACACCATAATTGTCTATATTATATATTGTGTTTTTGCTATTTGTACATTGCCTATTTGTATATTATTCTTTTATTATCTGTGTCCTGTCCTGTTGCTGTCTTTCTGTTGCACTGTAGAGCTTCTGTCACTAAAACAAATTCCTCGTATGTGTAAGCATACCTGGCCAATAAAGCTCATTCTGATTCTGATATTTATTTCAGGTCATGAAATTTTAGTTGATGCTATAACAATATAGCAAAAGATCAGTGGATGTTACAGGCTTGTATCATGATGTTTATCAGACAATTAAAACTGCTGACAGACAAGTGTAGATACCATCTTTTTATTATTACAAGGTAGGAATAAAGTGACGTGTACATTTATGAAAAAGAAGATGAAAAATGCAGCCACAAACCAAATGACATGCTTATAAAGACTATAAAACAAATTTGAATAAACTAAATGTTACGCAGTTGCCATAACCCTATGGCTCTTTTTCAGCTTGTCATTCAGTTATTTGCTTCAATATTTCACAAATCAGAAACTGAGATGTAGAGCCAGTTCCGATTTTCCTGCTTCAGCACTACAGGCCATGAAGTACACTCGGGTAGTACACTGAATTTCAGATAATAGAAAAAGAGTATTTCAGGTACAGGAACAGCTTGAGTGTTTAACAGATCTTTTACAAAATGCTACACATTACTAGTGCCCTGACATATTTGTCGAATGACTGCACTGTGCCTAGAACATCTGTATAGCCAAAAGACAAAAGAAGACATGAAAGAAAGGGAAAGAGAAAGGAAGAAAGATGATGGTCCAAGGTCAATTTTTTAGGACCTACAAAACATCTTCAAAAACATTAGTTTCCATGATTGCACATCCCTGAAGACATGCAGCAAATACTTGCTGTGCTCTGTGCGACACAAAATGACAAGCGTCCTGTAAGAAGATTAGACTGGTCACGTGTTATTGGCAGCAGCTTATTTGGCTGGAATGGTCCCCAAATATACAGTATGGCTGTTTCATTTCCTGGTTTTGATTATTAGCTAAATGTATTCGTATTGGCCCATTTACTGTTGTGTTCATAATAGGACTTGTGTTCATAATGAAAAACTTAATTTTTTCAGTTATTTAAGATGCTCTACACCTCATTCCACTGTTAGCTGGTACAAACATAGTCTGGCAGTTTCTGCACAGAGCATCAATCCACTGTGGAAAACGTTGCATTAGCTACATATTCAAAAAGTACAAGTGAACTGGGAAACCTAAAAAGAGACAGAACCACTGAGCAGGTTAGGTCCATGTGACAGCGGTTCCATCCAATCAGAGCTTGCACATTTGAACAGCATCTTTGGATTATTCAGACAGCTATCTGGCATACTTTTGTCTTTACACACACACACACACACACACACACACACACACACTTGTTTCGCTATCCTTGTGGTGACTTCCATAGGTGTAATGGTTTTTCTACTGTACAGACCGTATATTCTATTGCCCTACACCAACCCTACGCCTAAACTTCGCCCTCACAGGAGACTTTTTGCATTTTTGGATTTTCAAAAAACTTCATTCTGTGTGATTTATAAGCTTCTTTACCCGTGGGGACCTCAATTTAGGTCCCCACCGTGACACGAGTCCCCATGAGTCTGTGTGTATTCAGGTTTAAGTCCCCACCTGAATAGAAAACAGGTACACACACACACACACACACACACATAAATAAACACATTCATAATCTTTTAAAATGACAAAGGATATTAGAGTAGATACCCCCAGACAATTTTACTTTGTGTGTACAGGTGGGAACCTGAAAGGTCCTGTTGCCCTCTGCTGACTGAGATTATTGCAAAGTTTTCAGATTATACACTAGGTTGCTCCTTCTCTTCCTGTGAATGAGACCCTCCTCCATCTTGTACCACTTCTCCCAAAATGCCCAACTCCATATCGGGTAGGTCTTCTTCTAGCGGGACAGAGACGTCATTCTCGCAGTACAAACATTCCTACAAAAACACATGCAAGAGTCTTTCAGCTGTACTCTTACCATTCAGTAAACACAAGCTCTGTTTACTGTAAGCATTGAAATGGAAACTCAAAAAATTCATGGCATTCTTCATAGGCAGAAACGCTGTTAATTGTCACTCACGTGCACTGATAGCAATCTTCATGTGAACTGCACGAGAAAATGTACAGCTTCAGATTCCATGTAAGTAATGCACATAAGGAACACATGAAAAAGGGTCATATGTTCCCAGGTGCTACTATATGTTCCCTAGATAGATATATGTCGTGAATGATTAAAATATATAGATTGTGAATGAAAAAAATTGTCTCCACAATCTTCATTACCAGATAGATCTTTAGTATCGTGCTAGAGTGCATATACTACTGTAGTTATATGGCTGTTTTTTTATCAATATTGTTTTTGATTATCTGCTTTACTGGGTTATGCTCACATGATACTAATGTTCTTCATCATCACAGAAGTTCATTATCTGCATGTGTTTTAAAGCTTGCCAATTTAAACTTTCAAATGATTTTAGTTGCCCACTGTTCTGATATACACATTTTTAAATGCACACAAGTTCTCTTTTGCCTCTTATTGTGCTTAAACTGTCAAGAACACACAAGGTTCACATTTGTCTTATTGCTTGTAATTTGCATCTTTGTTCTAATTTTTAATAAGAAAAATAAAATAAAGTGAAATAATATTTTGGTATATCACCCACTAGGGGTGGGCAATCTGTTGATTTTGTATTGTGTTTGAAGACATCAAGCAAATTTAGACTCACCCGAAAGTCTTACAGCGATGTTTATTTAATCTGATCCTGTCTGAAAAGATTTGTGATATATATTTTTTGCAATATCGCTCACCCACAAAGTCACATACCGTAACGTTAATGGCATTGGGTAACCCTCCTCTCCTCATCCAGGGGTGCTGATCAATCAGTTCTCGACGCTGTTCTGAAGAGAAACGGGGCTGGTTCTTCTGCATGCGCCTTAAACACTCCCGATCTTGTCCCAGAAGCTTTTCCATGTCCCTGTCCCAAAACACCAACACTCTTACAACAGAGATTTTTTTTTTTTTTTTAAATCAAAATTCACATTATTTACTTTGTTAGTGCGCACTGCTAGTCTTGGGGTGAAGTTAAAGGGATAGTTCACCCAAAAATGAAAATTCTGTCATTAATTACTCACCCCCATGTCATTTCAAACCCGTACGACCTTCGTTCATCTTCGGAACACAAATTAAGATATTTTTGATGAAATCCGAGAACTTTCTGACCCTCCATAGACAGCAAGGGTCCTACCACGTTGAAGGCACAGAAAGGTACCAAGAACATCAACAAAAGAATCGATGTGACATCAGTGGTTCAACTGTAATTTTATGAAGCTACAAGAATAGTTTTTTGTTATTTGAACTCAAATAACTTTATTCAACAATTCTTCTCCCCCTAGTCACCCTCTACCTCCATTATGGAGAGTACCACGATGCATATGCGTGCTTTTCTCTGAACATAAACAAGGCGCAGTACATGCGTGTTCTGCTCAGCAGCACCATGCACATGTGTTGTTTACACGCAGATCAAAGCACACATGTGTTGTGGTACTCTCCATAATGGAGAAGAATTGTTGAATAAAGTCGTTATTTTAGTTTCTTGCGCACAAAAAGTATTTTCATAGCTTCATAAAATTATGTTTGAACCACTGTTGTTACATGAACTATTTTGTCAATATTTTTGGTACCTTTCTGGACCTTGCTCGTGGTAGGACCCTAGCTATCTATAGGGGGTCAGAAAGCTCTCGGATTTCATCAAAAACATCTTAATGTGTGTTTCAAAGATGAACAAAGGTCTTACGGGTTTGGAACGACATGAGGGTAAGTAATTAAAGGGGGAGTCTTAACTCTTTAACAGTGTAAATAACTCAACATGTATGAAATATCATGCATGTGGAGTTATTTACACTGTTAAAGAGTTGGATTCTCATGCTAAACATGGCCAAAGTTTCAAAAAACGATTTGGATGCAGAATGTATTTCTGTGCCAAATACACTCCTTCCGATTTCGTTCAAGTTTTGGAAAGTTTCTTTGAAGCATGGCTGTTCATGACATCATGAAGGGTGGAACTCCTTGTATGGGCACTTCTCCCGGAAGAACGCGCCCACGCACACATCGACCAGAGGGAGAGCGAGAGCACCCATCAACGCGCTTCATTCGGCAGCACTGCACGGGACTTGCTTGGGAAGAATGTCTCCAAAGAAGTGTGTTTTTGGTTGTAAGGGAAAGATAACCTTGTTCAGCTTCCCAAAGAACCCAGCGTTACGTAAATAGTGGATGCAGTTTGTTTTTCTGGGGCAGCAACGGAGTTTTGCAAGTGTGTTTATTGACGAATGTTTTATAAACAAGGCCCAGTTCGACGCTGAATTTGCACATCGTTTGATACTGAAAGATGAAGTGGTCCCAGCTATAACAGATCCCAGTCATGATTTGGAACTGCAGGCGGTAAGTGAAACGGCATCAAATGTCTGCGTTTTGTTGGCAATCGGTGCTCAAGTGCTCGTCACTCTTTAGCTCCACCCACGGCGCGCCTCCAGGAGCTCGGCTGTTTTTGGAGAGAATCATAAAGCTGTATCTTTCTTTTATAAATATGATAAAACTAAAGACTGTTTGGAGATATGAAGAATGCAGTACTACTCTATAGGCAATCAAGATTATCATGAGATTGGGTGAAACTCTGTGTGTTATGTCCCCTTTTATACACAGTCTAATGGTCTAACAAAATCCAATTTTAAACATCTTTTACTGTACCAATTTTTATGGCCCTTATATTTCCTATTTGAGCCAATGCAGATGAATTAAGTTTTTTCAGGACGAGACCGCCCTGATTGTAAAGCAAAACGTGATTGATTATAGCGAGAACGTGCTTTGATTGGTCAGCGAAGTGAGGCTGTTATCTGATTGGCTTGAGTAGACGGTGGGTGGAGTCCACACATTTCTGGATTGTCAGCGTCTTGACGCTAGAAATGTTTCAAAATGCACAAATGCTTGCAACGATGGATCCACAAATGCATGCAGCGATCTACAAATGCACGTTTTTTATTTGCAAATCTCTTTTTTTTTTTTTTTTGTGAATTTAATTCATGCTTGTGAAACTCTAAAATTTATTTGTGGATCTCATTCTATTTATTTGTCAATATTTGTAATGTTTGTGAATCTCTTTACATTTATTTTTGGATCATAATCTATTTATTTGGAATTATGCAACAATTCTACGCCCATATGAAAACGCCAAAAAAAAAAAAAAATTCTCTAAGAATTCATAAAAAATATCTTCATTTGTGTTTAACAGATGAACAAAAGTCTTATGAGTTTGGAATGACTTGAGGGTGAGTAAATGACAGGATTTTCATTTTTGGGTGAACTTTACCTTTAAACACCAAATTCCCTCTTCTCCCAATACAGACAGAATTGAGACTCACCTTGATGGTACTTGATAGGTCATCATGACACAGTCATCATCATTGGCCGTAAGTCTCCAAACAGGCTCTTGGTGAACATACTTAACAAAATTCTGCTCCTGTTCCTTTATGATGTCTTCGCTCTTGTGATTGTTCTCTGAGGAGTCCACACTGCCAAAATACTTGCTTGTGTTGCTTCCTGCTCAGGAAAAGAAAATGCAAAAGAAGTTTAGTTTTTTGAGCTGATGCTATTATCTATTACGATATATAACTCTGACTGGTATGACTAATTTTTAGTAAAAAACTGGATTGCTCATGATTTTATGACACTGTAGCCACTGTGCCACCATATTGGTATTCCTAAACTTACTACTATCTTAATAAAACAAAATTATCTAATTCTAAATCTAATGCCTGTCAGTCGCTGATGCACTCTGGTGGTCAGTCATCTAATGATCAAGCCATCTAGACTGACATCTAGTCAACTAACACAGAGATTGTTAATTATTATAACTAACCAACTGCCCATTATCACATAGAAATGTGTTATGCGACTGTAATATGGTCAACAATTTTGGAACTACCTATACTTGAAAGCAAACTAATGGTGAATTTGTCATTGGTATAAAGGAAATAGCTCTACACACAAGTAATTTATGGATTAAAATGTCTTCAGAGGTAACAACAGAAGAATAGTGGTCCAGACTGACAACTTTCAATCCCGTAGTCTGTTATTAATAATTCCTTCCATAAGGTATCATGACAGATTGCGTATGCTTAGTATTTTTTTAGTATTAATGTGTTAATGTGAAGCATTAACTTGCGGTGACCTGTTCCACTATTAGAAGTGTTGCAGTCATTGGAAGTGGAGCCAGTAGATGCTGACATGGCAGAGCCCATGCCGGAATGAGAGTCTTCCTGCAACGACAGGTCCAACACGCTGCTGGATGAGGAGTGGTCACCACAGTGGCCACTGTTACCCGAACAACATGCCTGGAGGAGTAGCCGGAGGAAATCAGGCAAAGGATAGAATTCATGATTTAAGTTCATGATTTGTAAGGTGTGTTTGTTTAAAATTGTTCAAATATTTGTAGCCCTTTACCTGCTGTAAATCATCCATCGTAGAAGAAGTGCAATTGATAGATGTGTTGTTTTTGTCCTGTGCTAAACTGCAATTACCCTGGGTGCTGAACTGGGGTGCTGCAGTTTGAGAGTCCTCAATCTGAAGCAGGTCCAGCTGCAATGGAGAACTACAGCGAGACTCAAACAGTGGGGGGGAGTGAGGGGGTGGCAAAGAAGAAGGACACTCTGTAGACTCAATAGTGGAGTGTTTGGGGTCAGATGTCATTCCATGCTGAAAATGTATCTGGGGTGTAAATGCTGGCTGCTGGGAAGTGAAGGAGGTATGGGTCTGAAAGCACCGGTGGGTACTGCAGCCTTGAGTGTTTTGAGGGTGCTGCGTGGTGCTGTAGGCTTGTTGTGGCTGAAATACTTGTTGGCCGGTATAGGCTTGTTGAGGCTGCAAGGGTTGCTGGATATTGTAGGCTTGCTGGGGCTGAAAGAGAGCACTGTTGGCTTGCTGAGTGAATGGAGAGTGAGGTGCTGAGCCTATCTGTGGCAACATAAAACTGGGTAAAACAAACGCTACAACTGGTGTGACTAATGGCGTAGGATATGCAGCCGTAGAGGGCGTGGCCTGAATGTTCTGGGACTCTATTACTCCTGTAGGGGCTTGGGGTGGGGCAACAGAGGGAATTACAGGGTAGAGAGGATATCCTGAAACCACAGTTGGAAATGGAACTGAAAGCCCAGACTGTGATGTCTCAGAGGGGGACCAAGATGTCTGGTTTAAAACCTGCAAGGGTGGGAGAGGTCTGTGATGAGACACAGCATTATCTGATGAATCAAGATGTTTTGTGCGTGGTTTCTTCGACTTTTTGGTTCTCCAGTTTTTCTTGGTGGTGGCCTCTGTAACAGGGACACCTGCTCCTGCTTTGGATCCACAAGCTCCTGAAGCCACCAGAGGGGCAGGGAAAGAGAGAGAGAGAGAGAGAGAGAGAGAGTGACAGAGAGTGGAAAATTAGTGTGTATGTAAAGAGATTCCATGGACTATTTAAAAAAATATATGAAAAAGGCGTATTTGAGACTGTAATGTGCCACCACTTGTCATTTTATGACACAGAAATGAGCTCCCTTATTATGTTATTATATCATCAACGTGTAGATGACCGGAAAGATGGAGGGGATCATATGGGACTAGGATTGGGAATGGGGAACTGGTGCTTATTTATTTACTTTATTTTATTTTTTTAAATGATGCTTGGTTCTTTGAATGTCTGCAGCCAATGTGGAGGGAACACATACTCTTGTACAAAATTTATGTTTTATATATATATACAGTCCTGTGCAAAAGTCTTAGGCCCCTAGTATTTTCACCAACAAAAATTGGTTTCAAGTCAGTTATTTCTATCTTTTACTGTAGTGTGTCAGTAGGAAATATTAGTTTACATTTCCAAACATTATTTTTGCCATTAATTGTAATAATCCAGTGAGATTTTTGTATGCACAAGGAGTCTGACAACAGCCAGTGCTCCACACACAGATCTGATCTCATCCTCATCCAGTCCGTCTGGAATGACAAAAATAATGTTTGGAAATATAAACTGATATTTCCTACTGACACACTACAGCAAAATATAGAAACAACTGACTTAAAACCATTTTTTGTTGGTGAAAATACTAGGGGCCTAAGACTTTTACACAGTACTGTATGTCCCTCCTTCAGTGAAGTCTGTAAAGTCTAATGGATACTTGCTGTCAGGATAAGCCTTTTTGACTTTCTAACATTTACAGACCAGGATAAAACCATAAGACGCAAGTTATGCGCTGACAAAAACACGTCTCAAATGCAAGCCATTTTAAACTGCTGAGTTAGTTGGAAATGCTTAATATAAACCACGTCTCACGTTTAGGACATTTCTCCCACATCACCTCACTCTTTTTCCTGGGTTTAATTTTTAGATGCAACATCAAAGTATTTCAATATAAATGGTTGCATATACATTCCACATATTATGTGCAGCTCTGTATTCATTTTGTACATGTATACTGAACCGAAAGACCCATATGGAAAATTTTCGGTTTGAATACATGTACTGTTATACCCCTAAAACATATATATATGGATATATATACACTACTTTTGCAAAAGTCTTAGGCCATTAGTATTTTTACCAACAAAAAATGGTTTTAAACTAGTTCTATATTAGAGTGTCAGTAGGAAATATCAGTTTACACTTCCAAACATTCCTTTTGCCATTAATTGTAATAATCCAGTGAGATTTTGCACAAAGAGTGTGACAACAGCCAGTGTGCCACACAGATCTGATCACATCATCATCCAGTCCGTCTGGAAAGACATGAAGAAACAGAAAAAACAGAGACAGACTAAATCCAGAAGAACTGTGGCAACGTCTCCAAGATGCTTCAAGAAACCTACAGTGGGGCAAAAAAGTATTTAGTCAGCCACCAATTGTGCAAGTTCTCCCACTTAAAAAGATGAGAGAGGCCTGTAATTTTCATCATAGGTATACCTCAACTATGAGAGACAAAATGAGAAAAAAAAAAAAATCCAGAAAATCACATTGTAGGATTTTTAAAGAATTTATTTGCAAATTATGGTGGAAAATAAGTATTTGGTCAATAACAAAATTTCATCTCAATACTTTTGTTATATACCCTTTGTTGGCAATGACAGAGGTCAAACGTTTTTTGTAAGTCTTCACAGGTTTTCACACACTGTTGCTGGTATTTTGGCCTCTAGAGCAGTAATATTTTGGGGCTGTCGCTGGGCAACACGGACTTTCAACTCCCTCCAAAGATTTTCGATGGGGTTGAGATCTGGAGACTGGCTAGGCCACTCCAGGACCTTGAAATGCTTCTTATGAAGTCATTCCTTCGTTGCCCGGGCGGTGTGTTTGGGATCATTGTCATGCTGAAAGACCCAACCACGGTTCATCTTCAATGCCCTTGCTGATGGAAGGAGGTTTTCACTCAAAATCTCACGATACATGGCCCCATTCATTCTTTCGTTTACACGGATCAGTCGTCCTGGTCCCTTTGCAGAAAAACAGCCCCAAAGCATGATGTTTCCACCCCCATGCTTCACAGTAGGTATGGTGTTCTTTGGATGCAACTCAGCATTCTTTCTCCTCCAAACACGACAAGTTGAGTTTTTACCAAAAAGTTCTATTTTGGTTTCATCTGACCATATGACATTCTCCCAATCCTCTTCTGGATCATCCAAATGCTCTCTAGCAAACTTCAGTCGTGCCCGGACATGTACTGGCTTAAGCAGGGGGACATGTCTGGCACTGCAGGATTTGAGTCCCTGGCGGCGCAGTGTGTTACTGATGGTAGCCTTTGTTACTTTGGTCCCAGCTCTCTGCAGGTCATTCACTAGGTCCCCCCGTGTGGTTCTGGGATTTTTGCTCACAGTTCTTGGGATCATTTTGACCCCACAGGGTGAGATCTTGCGTGGAGCCCCAGATCGAGGGAGATTATCAGTGGTCTTGTATGTCTTCCATTTTCTAATAATTGCTCCCACAGTTGATTTCTTCACACCAAGCTGCTTACCTATTGCAGATTCAGTCTTCCCAGCCTGGTGCAGGTCTACAATTTTGTTTCTGGTGTCCTTTGACAGCTCTTTGGTCTTGGCCATGGTGGAGTTTGGAGTTGGACTGTTTGAGGTTGTGGACAGGTGTCTTTTATACTGATAACGAGTTCAAACAGATGCCATTAATACAGGTAACGAGTGGAGGACAGAGGAGCCTCTTAAAGAAGAAGTTACAGGTCTGTGAGAGCCAGAAATCTTGCTTGTTTGTAGGTGACCAAATACTTATTTTACCGAGGAATTTACCAATTAATTATTTAAAAATCCTACAATGTGATTTTCTGGATTTTTTTTCTCATTTTGTCTCTCATAGTTGAGGTATACCTATGATGAAAATTACAGGCCTCTCTCATCTTTTTAAGTGGGAGAACTTGCACAATTGGTGGCTGACTAAATACTTTTTTGCCCCACTGTACCTACAAAGCTACAATAGTGTGAAAAGTTTTAGGCACTGTGAAAATGATGTAAAGTGAGGATGCTTTCAAAAATAATGTCATAAACTGATTTTATTTATCAATTAACTTCTATTAATCAAATCAAATTAACATTTGGTGTGACGAACCTTTGCGTTTAAAACAGCTTTTTTTCCTAGGTACACTAGCACATAGTTTTTCAGGTAGCTTTGCAGGTAGGTTTCTTTCACAGTTCTTCTGGATTAGTCTTTGTCAGTTCTGATTTTTCATGTCATTCCAGACAAGCTGGATGATGGTGAGATCTCTGTTGTCAGACTTCTTGTGCATATAAAAATCTCATTGGATTATTACAATTAGTAGCAAAAGGAATGTTTGGAAATGTAAACTGATATTTCCTACTGACACACTACAGCAAAAGACAGAAATAACTGAATAGAAATAAAGCCACTTTTTTTTGGTGGTGAAAATACTAATGGCATAAGACTTTTGCACAGTACTATATATATTTACCCATATGGCAAAAAATATATATTTTTTGTGGCCAAAATATATTTGAATTACAGTGTATGCTAAATATATGCTGCAAACAGGGAAGCTCAATGAAATATATTTTTGAAATAGGAAATAATCTATTTCTAAATGTATTTCTTGGGGCACGAAAATGCATTTTCTTGGACTGAAATATATAGAGGTCAAAATATATTTTTAAAAAATATATTTACAAAAAAAAATGGAGGAGCGTCTCGCTGCAGCCTGCGGTGGACATCCAACCCCGCCCACATCCAAGCGTGACGTCACAAGCCACGCCCATGTCCAATTACGTTACATTCTTATTATTTTGAAACAGGAAGAAGCATCGATAAGAAGATAAGTCGAATTGTTTGCCAACCGCTAAAATGAAATTGTTTGCTGTGTTGGTAAGTAAAAAAAATCTTTGGTCTTTATGAAGACTTAAAACGTTGACAACTTGAAGAATGTTTGCTTCGTTTGTGTGCATTTGTATGTGTATAAACAACAGTTGGGCATGCTTAGTATGCGTTTTGAACTGCACACAGGCACGTTATTACTTAGCTAGCAGTAACATAAATATGTGTGTGTGTGTGTGTGTGTGTGTGTGTGTGTGTGTGTGTGTGTGTGAGAGAGAGAGAGAGAGAGTGTGAGAGAGAGTGTGTGTTATCCAGCAAGACAGTGAAATGATGCGGTCCCTCAACCAAGATATTGTGAAAGGGTTCTGTGATCAGTGTCATTAAAAATATATGTGTGGGGAGAGGCAAATACATATGTGAGAGAGGTAAGGTGTGTATGTGAGTAGGTGAGAGTATTACGTATTATATAAAAAAAAAGGGTTATTAAAAAATTGCACATTCAGTCAGAGTTCATTTTATGTCATAAGAATCAGTGCACTATATATTTATTAGTGCACTGATTCTTACAACATAAAATGAATGCTGACTGAATGTGCAATTTTTTTTTATAACACTCATCTCACCGACTCTCACATTTCATCCCTCTCACACATATGTACTTACCTCCCCCCACACACAAAACACTCACTCACATACATATGATATTTTTAATGTTATACACTGATCACAGTACCCTTGCACAGTAACTTGGTTGAGCAACCACATCATTTCACTATGAATTGCTGGATAATGCTGTGTTTGTGACAAATTATCTTTGTATTATTATATATTAATGGAAAGATCACATAATGGTTGTCAATGTTTGTTTGTCATGTTTTACAGCATTCTGGGCATTTTTGGTCCTAGCCCGATGCAGAGCAGTTATTTTGGAATGAGGGGTCCCTGCTGCAGTTTCACCAGTAAAGAAAATTACTTGTTACAATTCACTTGGAGGACCACATAAGCCATGCAGTGGTGTGTGGAGGTATGGTGGGAGCATTTCTCTAGATACTGTATTGATTGATTTTTGTGGTTTAAAATCATAAATATTCTTGTATGTAGAATGATGAGGTAAATGATGAGGTAAATACTATTTAGTGGACAAATATGCCCCCCAACACCAGAGGTGGGTAGAGTACCCAAAAACTGTACTCAAGTAAAAGTAAAAGTACTTGAAGCAATATTTACTCAAGTAAAAGTAAAAGTAATAGTCTGAATAATTACTTGAGTAAGAGTAAAAAAGTATCAGATAAAAAAAACTACTCAGGTAGTTAGTTACTAGTTACTTTGGATCATATACTGAAAATAGTCTTTTTATTTAGATATATAAATTTTATCTATCTATCTATCTATATATCTATATCTATCTATATATATATATATATATATATATATATATATACATACATATATATATATATATATATATACACACACACTCACTGCCATTCAAAATACTTTTGTTTTTTTTATGATTTGTTTTTTTTTTATGTAATTTATTTCAGTGATGCAAATCAATGCTGTTCTTTTATAGCTTTCTATTCATAAAAGAATCCTGAACAAAATGTCACAGGTTCCAAAAAATATTAAGCAGCAAAACTGTTAATACGTTAATACTGTACGTGGCTTGCCGTCTGGCCTCTCTGCTACTTTGTGTTGTCTATGTTCTTCTTTCAGTGTCGAACTGTTACTCCCCTCTGGTCTATGATCGCCAGCTACTTCTGGATATTAAAGACTCTGTTGTGACCACCTATAACTCAGAGTTAACAAGCTCTGTGGTTAGATCACAGTCGTGTTTTCCAAACTCAGTCTTGGATATCCCAGATTATCTGCGCAGATGGCATCCTGATATTTCCCGGAGAAAGCGTCGCAGGAGACGCGGGAAGCGCGGAGGGGTTGCTGTCAAACTGAAAATGGAGTTGCGCGCGGGCCGCGTTTCCAGCTTCTTCCGAATGACGCGGAACTTAGGCAGTGGCCGCTGTGCTGTCTGGCGTTCGCTGGATTACTCTGCTCGCTGGCTTCGACCCATTCACCTGGATTCTCCATTTGCGACCTCTCACTACTCACCTCTCCGTGTTCGCCGCGGTGGAGTTAATCTTCAGAATCTTCGATCTTTGAACAGAGCCTCTACTCCCGTCGTTTCTCAAACTACTTCCAGGATGGCTCTGATTAATGCTCGGTCACTAGTCAATAAGACGTTTTTACTAAATGACTTTTTCACTACTCATGCCTTGGATTTTATGTTCATCACAGAAACTTGGATTAAGGTTGGTGATCTGAGTCCTTTCTCTGACTTGGTTCCAGCTGGCTGCACATTTTTTAATTTGCCCCGCTCTTCAGGCCGCGGGGGCGGTCTAGCGGTAATTTTAAAAAACAGTGTTAGTATGCACTGTCGTCCTGTTCCGTCTGCTGTTTACAGTAGCTTTGAAGTACAGTTGTTGCGACTGGAATGGAATGATCCTGTTTTGTTAGCGCTGGTATATCGACCTCCTCACCTAGTTAAAGACTTTATAAATGAATTTACTGCTTTTATGGGTGATTGCATAACAAAGTATAATAATATTCTTTTGCTAGGTGATTTTAATATACATGTGTGCTGTCAGTCTAAACCTCTGGAAATGGAGTTTCTAAGTCTCATTGATTCATTCAATATGGTTCAGTGGGTGAAAGATCCTACACATACACACGGACATACTTTGGACTTGGTTTTTTCTCATGGTTTTTCTATTACTGATACTCAGGTTTTTGATACTTTGCTCTCAGATCATATGCCTGTATTATTTACGTTGCCTTTCTCTCAGTTAAGTTCAAGCATTACTCCTACTGTACAACTGACTCGTTCCTTTTCTTCCCACTTTTGTGATGACTTCTCTAACACCTTTAACAAGGTGTGCTTGTCTATGTCCCTGGAGTCACCTTTGCCTGACCTGGATGCTGAACAGCATCTTAGTCTGTTTAATACTGCCTGTTCAGAGGTTTTGAATACCATTGCTCCTCTTAAACCTAAGAAGTCTAAACCGAAATCTGAACCATGGCTCAATGATAACATCCGCTCTCTGAGGCAAGCTTGTAGAAGAGCTGAACGAAAATGGAAAAAGGACAAATTGCAAATTTCATATGAAATGCTTAAAGACTGTTTTGCTACTTTTCAGAAAGCAGTGAAATCTGTTAAGTCTAAGTATTTTTCTAATTTAATTGCAAAGAATCATCATAGTTCTAAAGCCTTATTTTCTGTTATAAATTCTGTGGTAAATCCTCATGTAAATGTGATTTCAAATCCCTCAGTGTCTTTATGTGAAGGTTTCTCAAAGTTTTTCTGTGATAAGATTACTACTTTGAGATCTCAGTTGCAACCATTTGCTAATGGTTCACCTGAATTTAGCTGTTCTTCATCCATATGGAGTGATTTTGATCCAGTTTCTCTCCAGTCTCTCAAAAAAACTATCGACCATTTAAAACCTTCTTTCTGCTCTCATGATGTTCTCCCTCCACGTATTTTAAAACAAATTTTCGACTCGGTTGGCCCTAGTTTGGTGTCGTTTCTGAATAAATGTCTAGTTTCAGGGACTATACCTGATAGCCTCAAAGAGGCTACTGTGACTCCTCTTCTCAAGAAACCTTCTCTTGATGCTAGTAATTTCAATAATTTTCGACCGATCTCAAATCTTCCGTTTATTACAAAAGTACTCGAGAAAACTGTGTTTATTCAAATTCAGTCTTTCCTTAGTGCAAATCATATTTTTGAAACCTTCCAGTCTGGTTTTAAGCCTCTGCATAGCACAGAGTCTGCTTTATTACGGGTCCTTAATGATATTATGTTGGCGACTGACTCTGGTGACTCTGTTATCCTAATTATGTTAGACTTAACCTCGGCTTTTGATACAGTTGATCATAAAACTCTTTTATCTCGACTAGAATATTTTGTGGGTATCCGGGGAACTGTTCTTTGCTGGTTCAAATCATATTTAACAAATAGAAGTTTCTCAGTCAGATTGGGCAATTTTTCTTCATTGCCTGCCAAACTTTCCTGTGGAGTGCCGCAGGGTTCTATTCTCGCTCCCATTCTTTTTTCTTTGTATTTACTTCCTTTGGGCTCTATTTTCAGAAAGCATGGTGTATCATTTCACTGCTATGCGGATGATACTCAAATTTATCTACCTCTGAAACGAAATAAACATGCTGCTCTGGAACCTCTTTTTGCGTGCCTGGATGAAGTGAAAACGTGGCTCTCTCAGAATTTTCTTTGTCTAAATGAATCAAAAACCGAGGTTATAGTCTTTGGCCCTAGTGAAAATTCAGGGAGCAGAATTATCGATCTGGACTACCTTGCTCCTTTTACTTCTTCCTGTATTAAGAACCTAGGTGTTTTCTGGGATCAAAGTCTTAAATTTGATAAACAAATAAATGCGGTTATTAGTTCCTGTTTTTTCCAGCTACGTCTTCTCTCCAAAATTAAATCTTTTCTCTCTGTGAAAACTTTAGAGATTGCTATCCATGCGCTCATTACAACTCGCTTGGATTACTGCAACTCTCTCTATCTAGGCATTTCTAAATCCTCCATTGCTCGTCTACAATTAGCACAAAATGCCGCTGCTAAATTCCTCAAAGGACACCGTAAATTTGATCATGTTACTCCTATTCTAAAATCCTTACATTGGTTACCTGTGCACCTCAGAATTGAGTTCAAAATTCTTCTATATGTCTATAAATCTATAAATAATCTGGCACCAAGCTACTTATCTGATCAACTTCATCTTTACAATCCCACTCGAAATCTGAGGTCTGGTGATCAAAGACTTCTCTCTGTCCCCAGATCACGGTTAAAGCATAGAGGAGATAGAGCCTTTGCAGTTGCTGGCCCTAGGCTGTGGAACAGCCTTCCAGCCTATATCAGATCGGCACAGTCTTTAACTGTTTTTAAATCATCTCTTAAAACCTATTTATTTTCTTTGGCTTTTAATTCATTGTGAGTTTATGATATGAATGTATGGGTTGTCCTATGTTTCTATGTCTTTATCTGTTCAGCACTTTGGTCAGCTGTGCTTGCTGTTTTTAAATGTGCTATATAAATAAAACAAACTTGAAACTTGAACTTGTTCCCTGTTGAAAAAAAAACAGCTTTTGCTGGTAAGGTATGTTTTGAAGCATGGGATGCTGGTTTATGCTGATCCTTAGCTGGTTTAAGCTGGACATGTGCATGACCAGCACATGACCAGCTTAAACCAGCTAAGGACCAGCATAAACCATCATCCCAGCTTCAAAACATACCTAACCAGCAGATGCTGTTTTTTTTGTTTTTTTTCAACAACACTGATAATAAATCAATATATCTGAATGATTTCTGAGGGATCATATGACTCTGAAAACTGGAGTAACAGCTGTTAAAAATTCTGATTTGCATCACTGAATTTAATTAAATTATATTTTAAAGTATATTAATTATGTATTATAAATGTATATGTATATAACCTCTGAGACGGAGAAGAGTGAAAACTCCTCACATGACCACTACTGAACACCTGAACATAACGAAACAAATACACATTGACGGATCTTCTTCCGTCTGTTCTGCAAAATGTAAACAAATGTAGCCTTTATTTCTGCAAGCGTAAATATTGTGAAAATATCAATATTAATTGTGTCTAGGCAAAGGCATTCCTCCTGGAACTAACGCGGGTTTGGCGGGTGTTCATTTCATACTCTGTGACAGCATTTTTAATGAATAAATTATACATTGTATTTAATGTGTAAGATACACGTACAACAAACTGGTAATGTCATAGTGGTATCGTGTACTGTAATCGAATCTCTACCTGTGGAACCGACAGCACACGCGGTGTTCATCTAATAAAGATCTTCATAGCTAGCAAACCATAGCCTTTGCAGATTTGCTTTCAACTGACTGTAGATCCAAAGCCACGTCTTCAGCACTCTTGATGTTCTTAAAGTTTCTGTTACAACTCTGAGTGAGAACCGCTTCAGACGATCAGCACGTGCGGCAGAACTGAACAAATCATTCAAACTGATTCACGAACCGATTCACTGGTCTGCCAACTGGTTTGATCAAGCCTTCGAACAGAATTGACTTAAAAGAATGAATCATTTGCGAACGGGCATCTGTCATGGTCCAGAAAAAAAGTAGACGGCGCGTTTGGAATAAATTGAAGGATTTTTAACTTGTATTACATTAAGGTAACGAGAGGAGCGTCGCCCACAGTAACGAAGTAAAAGTACCGTTTTTTCACTAAAAATGTACTTGAGTAAGAGTAAAAGTACCCATTTTTAAATATACTCTAAAAGTATTAGTTACCCAAAAAAATTACTCAAGTAAATGTAACGAAGTAAATGTAACTCGTTACTACCCACCTCTGCCCAACACACACGTATTCTCTATTTTTAACAGGAGTGCCAAGAGGACATAAAGTGGAAGTTTGTAAGGGACATTGGTCCAGCGTGGTGCTGGATACAGAGTCACTGTGAGTTATTCTGTGGGGAGGTAAAAGGGCCTGCCTTTCTCTAGATGGATAGTAAAAATCAACAGAATGCCATCAAAGACTACCTGGGGTCGAATGAAGCAAGAGATGTCTTTTTATTCATCTCTCAGGACCTGTGGGACATTCACATTGACTCCATTGTTAAAAAGGCCCAGCAGAAGCTGTACTTCCTTCGCCAGCTGACGAAGTTCAATCTGCCACAGGAGCTGCTGAAACACTTCTACTCTGCCATCATTGAATCCGTTCTCTGCATGTCAATAACTGTCTGATTCACCTCAGCTACCAAATCAGACCTTAGAAGACTACATCGGATAGTCCAGACTGCTGAGCGAATCACTGGTACACCTCTCCCCAGTCTCCAAGAACTGTACACATCCAGAGTGAGCAAAAGGGCTGGCAAAATCACTCTGGACCCCTCACATCCAGCACGCTCCCTCTTTGAACTGTTGCCGTCTGCTCGACGCTACAGAGCTCTGAGGACCAGAACGGCCAGCACAGGAACAGTTTCTTCCCTCAGGCCATCTACCTCACAAATAGTTAAATGTTCTCCCCACTGTGCAATACCCAACTATCCATTCTTATATTTATTATACATATGTTTTTGATTTAATATATCATACATCTATCCACATTCCCTTGCATAATTTGTATATAGCACATCTGTGCAATACAATATATTGTCTATATTCCTTTTGTCTATTGTGTATTGTTTTCACAAATTTATTTTTAATCACTTGTTTATTTTGTTATCTGATTTCTGATTCTGATTGTTTGAGTATCCAGAGGAGCTGGATGTATTCTTATCAAACTGTCTTGCTGAACAAGGCTTGAAAGTCCATGCCATGTTTCTGTGAATAATCTAACAAGGCAAGGAATCTCTCTTATGTATGTATGTGTACTGCTTTTCATGAACTGTTTATCTGATCATTCAACTGTTCATTTATGATAGTTGGAACATATCTCTTATAGAACATATATTTTTTGTAAAATTTGAAATTTAATTATTTTTGTAAAATAATAAATATAAAAATACCTAATGAAGCAAGGGATGTCTGTTTATTAATCTTTAAATATATGGAGGACCTGGACACACTTCATATGAAGTTTTGTTGATGAACAAGGCCTGAATGTCAATGCCATGTTACTTGTATAATCTATCAAAGCAATTTAGCATATGTATGTGTAGCCTACTGCATATGGAGAACTGTCAATCCTATCATTCAAATGTTAACAATTTATAAGTGGAACACATTTTTAGAAAATTAAATGACAATTATAATTTATAAAAATGTGTTGTGACTTTTACAATAACATCTTTAGAAAATTAAATGACAATTATAAATTATAAAAATGTGTTGTGACTTTTACAATAAAAAAATCTACTTGTCCCCTTAAATTTGATAAATCTAAAAGGTGTCTTAGGTAGTTTAAAATCAATCGTAATAAATGTGAATTTATCTAATTACATAAATGAACAAGGTAAGGTGCAGAGGTTTTTATTACAATTAGCCTAATTTAATCAACCAATGCAAGTGTTTTACAGGCTGTTGTGATGACAAAATCAGCTCAGTACATTAGACATATTAAATATATTAGATTTAACTTGTGCCATTTTAGCCTAGACATACTTTAAAGAAATAAGAAAACGTGTATTAGTAAAACGAAAGACAACATTATTTTATTTTGATCCCCGAAACGGCCGTAAATTGCTTCGACATAACATTACTTCCGGGTTTCCAGGTATGGGGAATCACAAGAGGTGACGTATATGATAGCGGCATGGTTTCTGATGTAACGCTTGGATGTGGGCGTGGCTGTATTGTGTATGGGCGTGGCTTATGATGTCACACTTGGATGTGGGCGGGGTTGGATGTCCACCGCAGGATGCAGCGAGCCCTACTTGAAAAAATGGCCCAAAATATATTAGTAGAAAATATATTTACGAAAATTTTAATAAATACATTTTATTTATTTTGTTCTTATTAATCCTTAAATAAATTATTCCTATTTGATTTGGTGCTCAGAAAACCTTTGATTATTATCAATGTTGAAAATAGTTGTGCTGCTAAACAGTTATGTGGAAACCGTGATGGTTTTTGGATTTTTGATGAATAGAATTTTCAAAAGCATAGCATTTATTTTGAATTAGAAATTTTTTATAATATTACAAATGTCACATGTTTAAATTATATATATATATATATATATATATATATATATATATATGGTACAGTCATGATCAACTGGAGCTGTTTGCTGTGAGAAGTAAATATCCATGATGTCGATCCAGATTTGTTTTTATCACTGCTGTTAATAACATGCATCAACTATGTGTTTTTAATATTTACATACCCTCAGCAGCCTGTCGTCGGTTTCTTTGTGTGCTAGGTGGGCAATTCTTCTGGAGGGCTTGACCATTCCGGAGTTCCCTACACCGACTGAGAAATGCCTGCTCTTCCTTCTGTGTGTGCGCTGCCAGCACCTGTTTTGTGAGTCCCAGCTTCTTATAGGCTTCCTGCTCCACTGTGGGTGGGGAAATCACACTATCAGGTGCAGAAGGGGCTGGGCTTTCTGCAGCATCCTCAATGATCTCTGCAAGTTACAGTTAAATGACATAGGAATCACAGTTTTAATTTAATCTTCCTTTTGAATCAACACCTGGATGGTTGTGATGCTCATCAGTACTGTGGAAAGAACAACAGAGTTTCCCTACATTGCAGGTATCTACTGAAACTAGGGCTGTCGAATTAAAATGTTAGTTGAGTATGATTAACTATGGAAAAAAATAACACGCTAAATTAATAACGCATACATTGCACCTGGCCCAGAACTTTACATCATCTTACACACTATGCAGTTGTTGATGAACTTGATGCAGGTGACTGACTGTATGATTTAGCCAGTTATATGGCCCTAAAATTTAAGATATGAGGGAAAAAAAAATGCCCCTGTATGGGTTTCTGTCTTATATTTATGTGATATAGTTTAGTAATATCACACAAGCAAGAGTGGGCTTGTAGGGTTGTTGAGCGATTAAAATATGTTATATAATTAATTAATCACAAATTAATTGCACATGAATTTGAGCTCAGACATTACCCCTAAAAAGATAATTTAAAGTCATCGTGTTAAATGAGAAAAGCATTGAATAGACATTACAAAAAGTAGCCTTAGAAAGAAATAGTTTGATTCAGCATTTATAACACAAACTTTTAAGGCTACAGTTTGGCCATAACATTGTTTTATTGTTGTATTTTTTACACAGACTATTCAGTGGTGGCATGAATGCATTTACACTGCAATTAGAATTGCAAAAATGATACTATGAGATTGATGGGATTTTAATAGGCATTAATGAGTTTTTATAAAAAATTTGAATATTGAAATATGAAATGATCCTGATAATCATGAAATGATACTCTAATTATGAAACTAAAACCATCAGTAGGTGGCAGCAAGTCACTGTCTTAATGAATGAGTCATTCAGTCATTCATTCAACCAATTCATTCGAATGACTGATTCATTTAGAAATGAAGACTGTGTTCTTGAATGGGTCACTGAATCATTAGCTCACTTGATTTGTTCAAAAACGTGGATTCATGCATTTATTCCATAATTAACCGCATTAAATTAAAGCATTAAATCAACAGCCCTATTATTTTGTGATAATGTGTGTGATGCGGTACCTGATTCTGGCTGTGTTTTTTTGTCTCCCACTTGTACAATTGTGCTGCTGTAGGAACACTGAGAAACCACACTGTCTGCTTTGCCGGGCAGGTCCAAAGGAGATAAAGGCCCTCCGACAACACGACCTGGGGCAGGACCTGGAGGAAGCTTTTCATTGGTCTTTATAGACATTGAAGATGGCGGTTCCACACCTAGAGAATCTAAAAATACATACAAAAAATTGCAAACAGGGATTGAAAGAAGTGTCTTTTTTTGGCATCTATCAAAACACTGCCTTCTGGAATTGTAAAAAAAAATAAATAAAAATAAAAAATAAAAAAACTAAAGCAAAATTACCATCAGTTTGCTGTAGACTGGCATCAGAGGCTTTCTTGTCCTCGTCTGAATTTGAGGAGGTGGTGTTTGAGGAGAACTGATACTTTCGTTTTACTGTGTTTGGGACGTTACAGCTCTCCAAATATCTGTGAGATACACAATTCACTAATGCATACATATTCAAACAATACCATGCTTATATCTGACATAGGGCTGGACGCTGAGTGATTAACCCATTCACAATGAATAAATAATTTTGAATAAAAGTTTTATTTTTCATGCTGCTAGCCACACACTGCAAAGATCATGGATTGACAACTGTAATTGAACTGAATTGAACTGAATTTTAATCTGAAAATGCAATGATTGACAGTGATAACCATGGCAATAGATAGCACAAAAAATCTGATAGTCTATCTCAGAATAAATCTGTGCATAAAGTCTTGGTGTAAATTCAAACCAATACCCCTGCCACTTGTACTATGTAATGTGTTTCTTTGTTTTTCATGTTTTTCTTTGTTTTTGCAATAACCACAAAGATTTTTGTATAATTTTCATTTTTTTAATGTATGTTTTTATATGTAGCTTTAAATAAATCTGATTTAAAATTGTCCTTTTGTGTAAGGTGTCGCTACGTTTTAACAAGTGTTGATTTTACACGATTGGTATGTACTCTGTAACAATAGCTGCTCTATCCAAATAATGTCTTTTTCATAGGGAGTAAAAAAAAGTGTAAATGGACACACACCTGATGACACTGTCTAGACAGCTGATTTGCTGGTATGAGTACATTGTATGGTCCTTGAGTTCCTCCATTGTGGCAGGTCCATCTCTGACCAGCAGTGCAGAGTCTTTCTCCTTTACAACAGGGGACCTGAACCCTGCTAAGGACACTTAGTAAATACACAAACATACAATCACATTAACACTATTATATGTAACACTGACATACCCTGCTGTACTAACACACACACACATGTACTCACTATCCAAAGGTTTTTTCTGTTCTGCTTTGGAAGAGGAGCCTTGCTGCTCCTGAGCTTTCATCATGCGAACCCCTTTACAAATCTCCTGAAATGACCTCTGAAAAACAAGTTTTTAGATGATGTGGTGGGGTTTGAGTACTGTTGTACTGAACAAAAAATATGTTAACCATCAGTGTACAGGAAAACAGCATTCGGAGAGAAAAAATAATCAGTTATATATCAATAATTTTGTCTTTGTTGAAGGGGGTTTTAGCACTACATTTCAAGTTCCTAATAACACCCCACTGTAATACATGTGCTAAATGAAAAATTAGCATAAAGCAGTTGGTTCTTACAAAAAAAAAATGATACTTTGGAAATACTGTTATTAAATGAGTGCAAGTTCTGATATGGGTATGTGCATGCTGAGAAGGAGAATTACCGGTTTGCTTTTACCCTCCTCCTTACTGGTATTTCCACTGATCCTGTCCCCAGTGTTTGCTGTGTTTCCATTTCCATTACTGTCACTAGAGGATGCTATGTTCAGCAGATGCTCATGAGAATCATTGCTGCCATGACTGCCATAGCCACTGGACCCCATACTGTGGACCGACTACAAGACAGAAATTTACACCGTCTATTCCATTGTTGACTTTAAACTGAAACTAGCAACTAGCTCTGGCAACAGTCATCGACACATTAGCTAAAAATTCCACATTATGCCAAAGAGTGTATATATAAGGCCATCTGTGGAACTTTAAACCTGACTTGCTGTAGCCTATCAAATTTGCACTGCTAAAAATGCACTACTTTTACATCCTCCATACAAATGCTCAAGCACGACATCTTTGCTTGCAGTATGATGCTAGTGAAAGACAGAGTGTGCATGTTATGTGTTTGTGTCTGCAAAATAGGGAGATTTAACCTGTAGAAGCAGTCTGTGAATCTGCTCAGTAATTTCCTGTACATCTGAATCCATGATCTTTTCCTCTGTGAAAGCAGGAGCTGAAAACACATCCTCATTCATTGGACCCCTGCACAGAGGCACAGAAACCGTGTATCAAAAAGGATATCACAAAATAAATGTGTTTATATCTACCTTTATCTACATTACATAAAAGATCTTTACGTATATATACATTGGTGAAAACTCACATGCGAACTTTGTGTCGTCCGATAACAAAGGACACTTTGCGGCTCCATGGGTTGACAAAGCTACACCAGCTCGTGTCTAGAGTAACATATTCTCCATTTCTCAGACAGAATCGAATCGAGGAGTGATCAAATGGCTGCCCAACATGCTGTACAACTGTAGCAGGGAGAGAAACAATTAGGAAAGCAAGGACAAAACTGGATGTGATTGGCTGAGGGCAGCATAATTCCAGTTATAGGTTTCAGTTTTAGTTTGCCTTTATTAGTAGCACATAATCATGCTCAACTTTACTTCTCTTGAATTTACTGTACATTGAATTTGTACCGCACAACATAAAAATTGTGTATAAAGGAGGATTTGCCTGGCTGAGTGTCAGGCGCCCCCTGATGGAACACCAGGATTAGAACATTTTAACAAAATAAATGCTTCTCATCAATTGTGTTTGCATATGAATTTGAATCCTTACTTTTCCGGTGCACTGCCAGCATTATAGGTCTGTCACTGGGATGCAGGTGTAACAGAAGAGGTGTCCCAATCAAGTCCTGAGGCAGAAATCCTAACAGAGGCACTGCCCTGCAAAGTATGCAACTATTAAGTATGCTTTTGAATTTTGTTTTTCAGTTTCAGTTTGTCTGTATTTCCCAAAGTAAATCTGGCTACAGCATTTAGACAAAGCAGAGGGTATAAAAGATTATCTAAATAGATTTGTTCTAATAACAGATATTCCAAAATTAATGCCAGAGTGAAGGGGTTGAAACTCATGGTGCACTAGGCAGCTATCATCCGACATTATTCTCTGGGCTTTTCACAAAACCTGCCTTTGGTGTATCTTGGCCAAGCTTATCTGCTTCTTCCCATTTATTATACTACCCTCATTTTCAATAATTTCAAGAGTTCTTATCGTTAACATTTATGTCAGGATACCAATCCGGCAAGGAAAAAGACAAAAATGATTCAATTTAAAGACTTATAAAACATCACTTTAGTGCTTTATCCATATTACAGTTTTTCTTGATTGCTTAAACATTTCTTGAAATTATGCCTCTTTTTTGTGAAACTCTATAACACAAATCCATAACTTCTAACTCAATTCGCCAAACTTCCTATATTCAGGTCAAAATGAAGCTATCCACTCAAAACAACTCAATCTTGCTGAAAAACCAAACTTTGCTCTCAGACATGACACACACAAACCCTTAAAAACACACACACTACAACACAGTTTTACACACTGATGAGATATTCAAAACAATACTACAAAAACCGGTAATAAGTGTTGCTTGTGGTACTTCCCAAATGTTTTATTCCTTAATTTAATGTACTGTAGAGTACAGTACAATACAGCAAACAACAACAAAAATAAATATTCTGCCTCAGCATCCTGTCTTTGGTCTGGGACAGGCAGAGAACCTTGTCAACATCACAGGCTATATTGGCCAGGCAGCAGGAGTAAAATCCTCTTGCATGCCTGATCTAACCCTGGCACGCATCAACTAAAATATATGAGACTGCTTTTCTTCTTGCCCTTGCTCTTCCCATTCCTCTTTCTCTTCCACGTTGTTGTCCTCCTCTTCCTCCTCCTTCTCCTCCTCTTCCTCCTTCTTCTCCTCCTCTTCCTTTTTCTCCTCCATCTTCCTCTTTCTCCTGCTCCTCTTCCTCTACGTACTCCCTCTCCACCTCCTACTCTTCCTCTTCCTTCATTTCTTTCTCTACTCCCTACTCCTTCTCCTCCTCCTCTGTGGTGTCCTTGACCTCTTCCTTCATGTTCCTTCCTCTCTCTGGATCCGTTGCTTCAAACCTGAATACAGTTTTTCTCAGTCGCTTTGGTGCATTTCTCCAATCATCCTTACTGTAATATTTGCAAAGTAGTATGTGCATTTCTCAAAACAATTCGTACAAACAGCACCACACAATGGATTTCCTGCAAAAGCCTGTAACTTACTCAAAATCTTTAGTTCATCTCTTAAAAGTAAGTATTTGTCAATGAACATATCAGTGCCATTAGAATGAAACATCCTTGTCATTGTTCACAAACAAGATTTCTTATGTATGCCATATATCCATTTCAAAAGTACAAATTTACATATTACTGTATGCGGGATATTGATTGAAAAAGACTGGATATGATTCACAGCTACACTTTTACTTGTGGTCTGACCAAAAAAACAACCCCATTACAACCTCACAATGAAATAGAAAAGAAAAAGAAAGATGGGCACAAAGGTGAAAAAAGAAAATTAGAAAGTCCACTGTCAGAATTTGTAACTCTTGTGTTGTCCTCTGTCTATATATGCTTTCCAATTGAAGGTTTATGAGATGTACCTTTGAGCTATTTCAGAGAACTGCTTTATCATTGGTTGATCTATATTATCTTCATTAGTGAAAGTCAAGATTCACTTGAACGATTCATGGCAAATTCATAAATAGTCTAATAGAAATGTGTACAAAATATGCTTGACAATTTATGACAACTAGATCAGCCATTTTGCATTTACCGTAATGAGTTATACGATGAACTACTTGAGGTTTTGAGGGGTAAGACTATAGCACAGAGAACTATATAATACATTCTGAGCAACATGACACTAGTAAATGATAATATAGGAAACCGCAGACAAATGTACATAATCAGTTGCATGAATGTACCAAAGCAATCACAACTTGTTCAAAAGAATGAGAAAAATGTTATGTTGTGCACATGTGACTAGGCCTAGATGATGTGGAGCTTGAACAAGTAGTTTTGAGAATTTCATTTCTGATCTGAGAAATGCACCAAAGCCAATGAGAAAAACCGTAAGCTGACTTTGGACCTTTTATCTCCATTGAAGGTTCTGATTGGTGTGTGTGAAATTTTGACTCCTAGTGTTTCCACTTGGATAACTGTGTGCTAATTGAGCTCAATCTTTGCAGACTTGAGTGAACAATATTGAATGCTAGTGCTTTCTAAATGACCACATGGTTTAAGCACTGAGAAATGTAGGAATTTGTGTGTAGAGTTTTGCAGTAACAGTTCACCAAATCTGACTTGTGTTAAAACAGGGGAATAGTGTTTATAGTTTAGGGAAATGGGTGTGCTTTTATTTTTAAAAATGGCGTTATGGTTTTGAAATTTTAGTTCAAAATCCTAGTTATAGTGTTTTAGCAATCGAGAAAAACTGTAAATGACTAAGTTTGCTCAGATTTTCGGTATTTGGAGAAAGAGTCTTTTTAGTTTTTAAAATGCATCGTCACATCATCAAACCAAGTCATCAACAAAGTTGTCAACCACAGACCAGAGTTTTTTTTAGTCAAATTAAAATAAGTAACAGCAATTTCACATTTAATCATTTAGCTGACACTTTTTTCCCCAAGCGACTTACAAATGAGGAAGATAGAAGCATAATAGAATTACAGTCTCATTGCTGTAACCAAGCAGTCTTTAATCAATCCTGTATGATGCATAAAACTGAATTTGTAGATGATGACAACAAACTAATCACAGTCTGGTATTTTGTTCAATCATAGTTAACACAGACACAAACCTTTCATCAACATCTTGAAACACACAGTTTGGCGTGTGTGTTGTGGTGAAGATTCTCTTATCAGGTGGAATTCTTGGTGCTGGAAATTAGAAAAATATATCAAAAGACAACCTTTTTAGTTATCCTAATAGCTTAAAACCTAAACACTTGAGGGCAATAGCAACTGTGTGTGATTACCTTCATATCCAGAGTGAACTCTCTCAGCCAATATGAGGCAGCAGAAATGTTCCTCATAGAGCTCTGAGTCTTGAACCTTCATCAAATATGGGGTCATCTTGAATGGATAGTACTGCAAATCTCCTTCCTTCTCTTTACCACCACTACACCCAGAAACAAACAAACACAAAAGCATATTTTAAAGATATTTTCAAACCTAGTCTTGTGTCACCAGACTTTTGACTAACAGCATAATGACTTGCACTGTTGATGAACTTAACAGCCCAATTAAATATGAATTATTTGATTGACACGTAAAGTGCAACATCAGTTTTTTCACATGACATTAAGGGACTCCAGATATCCAGTTTAAAACTTACTTAGTGCTTCAAAGAAAACCGAATATTTGAAAGATTTGAAGGCCCAGACCTTACAAACATCATGACATTCAGTGACGTCTTCTTTTTAAGCTCTTATTGTAGCAGTAGCTTGAAAACTGAACTTTGCTTCCTGGTGGACTAATAAAAACCTGTGCATTCTAACTCTTAAGTAACAATCAATCATACTGAAATATTATTGTCCAACTAGAGTGTGCAATATGCATCAGACAGTCAACAGCCAGTGACTATGTCGAACCTACCACACTATGCCTATGCATGTAAGATACTAATAAAATGGCAGTGTGAAATGATACTATTGCACTTACGGTTATGAAAACTTAACATAAATTTGTGTTTGTAAAATAGTGCTTGATTCAAGTCTGTCTGACCTGATTCGACAGAAGAAGGATTTCTCCTGCATGAACTCAGTTGATGACGACTCTGAAAAACAGTGAAAGAGATGAATTTGAACAAAATGAATGCAAGATGTAGAGAGGTAAGAAGACTTAATAAATGAGGAATCCTTCTTCAACCTGTTTCCCCAAAGACAAAATTTACTCAGTGTGGTTAAAAGTTTTGTTATTTTGGGTTATTCTTTTAATCAGACACTTTTTGGTCTAAAACCAAATTTTGTAATGTTGTGATTATTTTAAATCAGAGCTGAGGTGCGCTTCCAAAAAGCACTGTTAGCCAACAATGGTTGCAAGTTCCATTGTTACCAACACTGTTCAATGATTCAGTGTTTCCTGAAACCACAGTTTAAACGAACATTCGCAAACAGCTGTAGTTCCAACTTACATGGTTGGAACTACAGCTCTCAACCTGTAGTTAGAAGCATAGTTTCTTGTTAGTATGACGTGGACTTAAATAGATCAGGCATTTGAGCAAAATAAACAAGCTAAATTTCAGTGCATTTTATATCGTTCATTCCGTTTGGATATATATATATATATAGATATATATATACATACACTATTTCAATCTATCTATTTTACTTATTAT
This sequence comes from Spinibarbus caldwelli, assembly GCA_039654775.1. NCBI lineage: Eukaryota > Metazoa > Chordata > Actinopteri > Cypriniformes > Cyprinidae > Spinibarbus > Spinibarbus caldwelli. Next base: position 24,554,353 of record CM077253.1, on the reverse strand, counting down.
TGGACTGACGTAGCCAGTGACTATTTCAAACCTACCAAAATATGGATGATCACGGTTGTCTATTGGGCAGGCAAGGAGGAACCTTTATCTTTGTGTTTATAGAGAACTTTTTGAAGAACAAAATAAGCTATAATTTTTAACATACTTCACCTCAAATTAGGAATACACCAATCCAATAATAAGGATTTAAGAACAAAATTATTCTTGGACTTTTCACAGGAATTACTGTTAATTTTGCTGCTGCTTTATGCAGTAGCTAAGTTAATATACTTTTTAATTTATTTATTTTATTAATTTTTTTACAATATATTTTTTTGTCACTGCCTAGTTACTGTATACATATTTTATGTACTTGTTTTTATTTTTTGTCTTTACTTATAACAAACTACTGTGTAGTTAGCAGGTTAGTAAGGTATTCAAATTTGACCAAGAGACAGTACTGGTATTGGATTAGTATTGGCCAATATACATAATTTCAGAATTGGATCTGTAAAGGAAAAATAAATATCGGTGCACCCCTAGTAAACAGGCATATTTTTGAATGGAAGTATTTGTATAGTTGACAATATGTTTGAATAAATCAGTTCAGTGCACTGTGCATGTGTAGACTGACCTGTTCCGGTGCACATGCTCCAAGATGGAAGTCTGTATGGTGTTGTAAAACTGTAGAACACACTGACGTCACGAGGTGTCAGAAACTCCACAAACTTTCTGTCTTTGAACTCATCTTTTCTGCAGTTCAAGATCCCTGCAGCCTGTTCCGAAATGTACACGATCTTTCCCGTGATCAGGGACACCGCAACTGCAAAAATATCCTTTAGACACAAAAACACCAAAACTTGGAACTGAGATGTGTCCAGGTGCAACTCTAGTCCAGCAAGTCTAGCCTATATAACCCATACACACACACATATATATACATACACATACACCGATCAGGCATAACATTATGACCACCTTCCTAATATTGTGTTGGTCCCCCTTTTGCTGCCAAAACAGCCCTGACCCGTTGAGGCATGGACTCCACTAGACCCCTGAAGGTGTGCTGGGACCATCTGGTACCAAGATGTTAGCAGCAGATCCTTTAAGTCCTGTAAGGTGGGGCCTCCCTGGATCGGACTTGTTTGTTCAGCACATCCCACAGATGCTCGATTGGATTGAGATCTAGGGAATTTGGAGGCCAAGTCAACACCTCAAACTCGTTGTTGTGCTCCTCAAACCATTCCTGAACCATTTTTGCTTTGTGGCATTATTCTGCTGAAAGAGGCCACAGCCACCAGGGAATACTGTTTCCATGAAAGGGTGTACATGGTCTGCAACAATGCTTAGGTAGGTGTTAACATCCACATGGATGGCAGGACCCAAGGTTTCCCAGAAGAACACTGCCCAAAGCATCACACTACCTCTGCCGGCTTGCCTTATTCCCATAGTGCATCCTGGTGCCATGTGTTCCCCAGGTAAGCGACGTACCCGGCCATCCACGTGATGTAAAAGAAAACGTGATTCATTAGACCAGGCTACCTTCTTCTATTGCTCTGTGGTCCAGTTCTGATGCTCACGTGCCCACTGTTGGCACTTTCGGCGGTGGACAGGGGTCAGCATTGGTCTGTGGCTATGCAGCCCCATACGCAAAAAACTGCAATGCACTGTGTATTCTGACACTTTTCCTTCAGAACCAGCATTAACTTCTTGAGCATTTTCAGCTACAGTAGCTTGTCTGTTGGATAGGACCACACGGGTCAGCCTTTGTTCCCCACGTGCATCAATGAGCCTTGGCCACCCATGACCCTGTCACCGGTTCACCACTGTTCCTTCCTTGGACCACTTTTGATAGATACTGTCCACTGCAGACCGGGAACACCCCACAAGAGCTGCAGTTTTGGAGATGCCAGTCGTCTAGATATCACATTTTGGGCCTTGTCAAACTCGATCAAATGCCCTTTTTTCCTGCTTCTAACACATCAACTTTGAGGACAAAATGTTCACTTGCTGCCTAATATATCCCCCACCCACTAACAGGTGCCATAATGAAGAGATAATCAGTGTTATTCACTTCATAATGTTATGCCTGATCGGTGTACACTACCATTCAAAAGTTTGGGATCAGAAAGTTTTTTAATGTTTTTTAAAGAAGTCTCTTATGCTCATCAAAGTTGCATTTATTTGATAAAAAAAATACAGAAAAAAAGTAATATTATGAAATATTATTGCAATTTAAAATAATGGTTTACTATTTTAATATACTTTAAAACATAATTTATTCCTGTGATACAAAGCTGAATTTTCAGCATCATTATTTCAGTCTTCAGTGTCACATAATCCTTCAGAAATCATTCTAATATGCTGATATATTATCAATATTGGAAACAGTTTTTGTTGCTTAATATTTTTTTGGAACCTGTGATACTCGGGATTATTAAGCAACATAACTGTTTGCAACCGTGATAATAAATCAGCATATTGATAATAAATCAGAATGATTTCTGAAGGATCATGTAAAATTCAGCTATGCATCACATGAATAAATTTTATTTTACAGTATATTAAAATAGAAAACCGTTATTTTAAACTGTAATATTTCACAATATTACTTATTGTTATATTACTTTTTATATTACTCTACTAATATTATTTTTTTCTGCATTTTTGATCAAGTAAATGCATCCTTGATGAGCAGAAAAAACGTCTTTAAAAAAACATTAAAAATCTTACTGATCCCAAACTTTTGAAGGGCAGTGTGTATATACGGGTTTCCAGGGACTCTCCATAGGCGTAATGGTTTTTATACTGTGCAAACTGTATTTTCTATCACCCTACACCTAAGCCTACCCCTTAAAGAAAACTTTCTGCATTTTTAGATTTTCAAAAAAAAAAAAAAAAAAAAAAAAAAACACCATTTAGTATGTTGACCTATTCCTTACCTGAAAAAGCTTCCAGTTTGCTGATAATCTTTCATTCACATCCCTGATAGTTGTTTTCATGTTGCCACTGATTTATTCAAATACTAAATAGTTTTAATGAGATTTAAATCTGGAGACTGAACAGGCCACTCACGAACCTTCTAGGATGTATGCTTTGGGATTATTTCCCTGCTGGAAAGTCCAATGATCATCAAGCTTCAGTTTATACACTGATGGCATCACAATCTTTGCCAAAATGGCCTGATACTTCAAAAAATCCTTCATTTCCTTCATATAGTCAAAATTTGCACTTCCTGCAACAGCAAATGTGTTCAACAAGACTGGTTAGACTATGGGAATAGTGTTCTACTGCTCATAAGCCTTGCTTTTGTTGGACCAGGCATACAGCTGATCCATGGGTCCAAAAAGTTACACTTTGGTCACATTACTCCAAAAAACATTCTTCCAGATCTCCACAGGTCTATCCAAATGAATTTTAGCATGTTCAAGTCAGCCTTGTATGTTCTTCGGTTTAGCAAGATGTCCCAACATGAATTATTAAAACCACGACTGAGGTGAGACCCTTGAGCAAGGCACCAAACCCCCAACTGCTCACTGGGCGCCGCAGCAAAAATGGCTGCCCACTGCTCTGGGTGGGTGAGTGTGTATATATGCACGTTTCTGTGCGCGTTTGTGTGCACACTTGGATGGGTGAAATGCAGAGCACAAATTCTGAGTATGGGATGTCATACTTGGCCACACATCAGGTCCTTTTTCCTTTTTTGTGAGAGCTCTTTTAATTTGCCATATTTGCTACTCAACTCTAGCACATGTGTGGGCTAAACTTATGTATCCGTAACTGTTTAAGTTTATTACGTTTATTACTGTTTAAGTTTATTACGTTTTGTTATAGAGTTTCCAAAGGCTTAGTAGTGTTTTAACTAGTTATAACTGTTGATATAACATGTTAATTTAATTTTAAGGAAAATTTAAGGAAAAAAAAGTGTTAAAATTATTAACACATTCAACGCACATTACATCAATTTTGTAAATTTTGAACAAAAAATAGAAAAGAATAACAATGACAGCTGTATTACAAAAAAAAATTATAACTCAAAAATATTGCATTATATATTGCCATTATTAATTTTAATATGCCACTGAATTGTTATAGTTGCAAAACATTTTTTAAAAACTTTGGATCTTCAGAAAAGCATATGTTTATTCATCATTATAGTCTTTGGGGGGGTTGAATAATTTTGATTGCAATTTTATATATATATATATATATATATATATATATATATATATATATATATATATATATATATATACACACACACACACACAGGTGAATCTCAATAAATTAGAATGTCGTGGAAAAGTTCATTTATTTCAGTAATTCAACTCAAATTGTGAAACTCGTGTATTAAATAAATTCAATGCACACAGACTGAAGTAGTTTAAGTCTTTGCTTCTTTTAATTGTGATGATTTTGGCTCACATTTAACAAAAACCCACCAATTCACTATCTCAACAAATTAGAATATGGTGACAAGCCAATCAGCTAATCAACTCAAAACACCTGCAAAGGTTTCCTGAGCCTTCAAAATGGTCTCTCAGTTTGGTTCACTAGGCTACACAATCATGGGGAAGACTGAAGACAATCATTGACACCCTTCACAAGGAGGGTAAGCCACAAACATTCATGCCAAAGAAGCTGGCTGTTCACAGAGTGCTTTATCCAAGCATGTTGAGTGGAAGGAAAAACTGTGGAAGAAAAAGATGCACAACCAACCGAGAGAACCACAGCCTTATGAGGATTGTCAAGCAAAATCGATTCAAGAATTTGGGTGAACTTCACAAGGAATGGACTGAGGCTGGGGTCAAGGCATCAAGAGCCACCACACACAGACGTGTCAAGGAATTTGGCTACAGTTGTCATATTCCTCTTGTTAAGCCACTCCTGAACCACAGACAACGTCAGAGGCGTCTTACCTGGGTTAAGGAGAAGAAGAACTGGACTGTTGCCCAGTGGTCCAAAGTCCTCTTTTCAGATGAGAGCAAGTTTTGTATTTCATTTGGAAACCAAGGTCCTAGAGTCTGGAGGAAGGGTGGAGAAGCTCATAGCCCAAGTTGCTTGAAGTCCAGTGTTAAGTTTCCACAGTCTGTGATGATTTGGGGTGCAATGTCATCTGCTGGTGTTGGTCCATTGTGTCTTTTGAAAACCAAAGTCACTGCACCCATTTACCAAGAAATTTTGGAGCACTTCATGCTTCCTTCTGCTGATTTCATTTTCCAGCAGGATTTGGTACCTGCCCACACTGCCAAAAGCACCAAAAGTTGGTTAAATAACCATGGTGTTGGTGTGCTTGACTGGCCAGTAAATTCACCAGACCTGAACCCCATAGAGAATCTATGGGGTATTGTCAAGAGGAAAATGAGAAACAAGAGACCAAAAAATGCAGATGAGCTGAAGGCCACTGTCAAAGAAACCTGGGCTTCCATACCACCTCAGCAGTGCCACAAACTGATCACCTCCATGCCACGCCGAATTGAGGCAGTAATTAAAGCAAAAGGAGCCCCTACCAAGTATTGAGTACATATACAGTAAATGAACATACTTTCCAGAAGGCCAACAATTCACTAAAAAATGGTTTTTTTAATTTTTTTATTGGTCTTATGAAGTATTCTAATTTGTTGAGATGAATTAGTGGGTTTTCGTTAAATGTGAGCCAAAATCATCACAATTAAAAGAACCAAAGGCTTAAACTATTTCAGTCTGTGTGCATTGAATTTAATACACGAGTTTCACAATTTGAGTTGAATTACTGAAATGAACTTTTCCACGACATTCTAATTTATTGAGATGCACTTGTACATACATACATACATATATATATATATATATATATATATATATATATATATAATACATACATACACACACACACACACACACACATATATATATATATATATATTAGGGGTGTCAAAGTTAACGCGTTAACGCATGCGATTAATCTAAAGATTTTAACGCGTTAATATTTTTTTAACGCAAATTAATCGTTTAATAAGGTTTGACCCCAACTTCTTCCCGTCATCGCATCGCGGAAGGTTATCTATCATTGTGTGATGAGGATACAGTGAACCAGTGTTGCCAGGGTAACGGCACAAGTGGGCTATTTTGAAAATACAGTCGCGGGAAAAATTACAGAGCTGCGGGTTGCGTTTTTTGGGCTACTTTTATAATGTACCACGGCCGCCCAAAGTGTATATAGACAAATAAAAATGAAAATAGATCATTTTACTAATGTGTATTATAGTTGGAATGTATACCTGGCAACTTAAGAACGGAGAGGAGGTTGTAACATCACAAACAACGTGAGTTTCAGTCAGAGCACATGTTAAGGCTTTTACACAGCAGAAATAAACATGACAACAGCCACTATAGATTATACAAGATAATAAACACACGATTACGATAGAATATGGTTTGTATGTGATTTTCTTGAGATGAATGTGTACATCTATGCTAATTTGTGCAGCGATATAAAAGGCTATAAATAGCATATTTTAACAACAGTAAACGACCAAATTTCACATGTGATCGCAAAAGGAAGTTATTACAAACACTCGATGGTGGTTTGAAGTGAGTTCTGAGTAAAAGTGTATTATTAATCTCATAAATTGTCTTATGTAGCATGATGCTAATGTTAGCTCTAATGCACCTGCAGAACAGGTCCAATTCTTCTTAATAATGCATTTTGTCATAATACTTCACATAAGGTCGCAAGAAAATGTTTTGTTGTATTTATTTAGAAATACTTTTGATAATAGTTGGGTAAATGTATACTTGGATTGAAGCGATGTGGCTTAGTAAACGTTTTATTGTCAGTATAAAGGCTGGTAATGGCTGAATAAAAACAAAAGAATAATGATAAAAGAATAATAAGGATTATGTCTCATACCTGGCGGAGGTGTGAAAGGTTCTGTTTCCTTAAACTAGTTTGTCATGCATTTCATTTTAACACATTTACAGGTAAATCCTAGTATTTTAAATTTGCGATTAATCATGATTAATCACAGTCCAGGACTGTGATTAACGCGATTAAATTTTTTAATCGATTGACAGCACTAATATATATATATATAATACATACATACACACACACACACACACATACACATATATATATATATATATATATATATATATATATATATATATATATATATATATACACACACACACACATACACACACACATATATATATATATATATATAATACATACATACACACACACACATATATGTGTGTGTGTGTGTGTGTGTGTATGTATTATATATATATATATATATATATATATATATATATATATATATATATATATATATATAATACATACACACACACACACACACACACACACACACGTATATATATATATATATATATATATATATATATATAAACAGCTTTTTCACCTTTCTTCTTGTTCTGATGTACGTTTTAGATTAATCTGGGATCTGGGTTTGGCATATGTAGTGCATCCCATGTGTCTAGGTCTATATAAAAGATGTTTATTGTGTTTTAACTGATTTTGACAACTTTACACACTTGACTTTACTCAAATATATGTAAGAACGGTTGAAGAACTGTAAGTAAGAACTGTTTAAAGGCTGTGTTTGTGTGTGCTACTTACAGCATTTTTGAGGGTATATTCTGAGGTAATACTGTTGATTTCTTCAGTAGTATATGAGGACACATCCAGACCTGAGGGCTGACTGTCATTGATCATAAGCATCTGATAGTACTCTTCATTGGCTGCAAAAACAAAGAAAAACATGCCAAGCTTACACAACATTGCATAAAACAGCATAAATTATTGTGTTTGTGGTTGTCTGACCTTTGACTTGTTTGATGCAGCGCAGGGCGTATCTGAGAGTGTGTAGTGTGCTTGCCCGGCCCTTGCTGCGTTTGTCAGGAGGGGGGTGATATTTCAGCTCTTTTAAGGTCTTAAAAAGCTCCTTCTGAGTCTTAGCCTTTGCTGACTGTTCACTACTGCAGAGACAACACACATACAAAATAACACTACTATTAATCTACTTAATATACTATACCTGAAAGGGGTCACTGCATGTTTTACAATGTAAAACTTCCTGAATCAACACTCCTTCTCTAGTTAAAAGGAGCTGATTGACTTATTGTATTATAGCTATTTAATGTCTGTGTTACCTGCAGCCGCTGGTTGATGGGTTGTCTTGCTCTGAACTGACCAGGCTGAACGCATTGTTGCTACTGGGAGGGGAAGGACTTTGAGAGTTCGAGCTACAGAAGAAAAATCAGAGGTGAAGAGAACAACAAATATAAGTAAAACAGACATAAAACGACTGAAGAATTTCTGACAAGAGGCCAGGGCATTATTATCAAGACCTTACATAATGATTTATTTAATATTAGACTGCTTGTGTTGTCAGGGTCTCAATCTAAAGGGGAGGGGGTGATAAAGACAAATAACCACAAGTTTACCTACACTCTTAGAAGGTTCTATATAGAACCTTAAAAGGTTCTATCAGGCGCTACATATTTGGAACCCCTAAAAGGTTCTTTATAGAACCCTTTTTAAGGGTTCTTTGTAGCCAGGAAAAAAGGTTCTATATAGAACCCTTTAGGGGTTCCCATCATGGGATCATTTTTGAGATTTAATTTTTGTTTTATTTTAATTAAATTTTAAGACTTCTGAAATAACTATAAGCATAATACATCAAGTTTTGTGATCATTTAAGACACTTTTATTAGCATTTACAATGACAAGCAATATATAACACAGCAATTCATAGTGCAACAGTTACAGGGATTAACATAAATCAATGTTCCTTTATTTATTTATACTTTAAATAAAAAAAAAAAAAACATTTTTACCTGTCAACCTAAAATAGCACTCTCCATTTTAGAAATATTGTTTTCAACCCCCTCCACCTTACTCACCCATCTAACATGTCATTCACAAATATATGTTGATTGCTAGAAACCACAAAAAAAAACAAAAAAAAAAAAACAATTGAATGTTAACTTGCAAAAATAATTAAAAAAAATAAATAAATATATAAGTAAAATTAGAATGTGAAAAGTTTGTCATCAAATAGTATATTAATGACACTCTTATTTCGCATCTCACCACGGGGTCATTACCCTTTACCTTAAATAAATATCAAGTATTTACTCCACATTCTCCTATAAACCAAGTAGTCTGACTTTTTTTTTGTATGCTGCAACTTTCCCCCGTTCTGTAAACCATGAAAGATGGTGAACCACGTTTCTGAAAAGGGAGCTAAAAGACTAACCATAGTATTGTTTTTTTTATTTATTTATAAGCATTAAATATTAATTTTACATTCAGATAAGCATTTAAACAATAAAAACAAAGGACCCATGACAATTTCAGCACTGGCAAGGGCTAAATAGTGCTGATTGAAATTAACTGAGTGATGGATTTTGGATGCGCCATAGTGAACAAAAAGTAGACTGCAAACAGATACTTCTGGCATCTCTGTGTTATTGGTCAGTGACACATCCATTTTGATGCTAACTCTCCTTGCGATGAGTAGGCTTGACATCCTAAAATGGGGATACAAGTCAGATAAACATTTATTAGACCTACGGAGAGTTCAGTACAACAGGAAAAAGAAAAGAATCTCTCACAATTACATTAAAACTTACTTGAATTAGAGAGAAGTGTGGCGTTTTCATCTACAGGTCCTGAGCTCATTGACAAATACCTGATCTTATAAGATCAAGTCAAGTCAAGTCAAGTCGAGCTTTATTGTCATTCTGCTACATGTGTGGACATATAGTGGAACGAAATGTCGTGTCTCGCAGGACCACGGTGCTACATACTAGTTAAACATAAGATAAACATACAACAATGCAAGTATAGGAAAAACAATAGAGCTATACAACAGTTAACTATCTGACTATACATATACTAAAAATACTATAACTGCTATACCTAGTTGTCCACACATACACAAACTGAGACTGTACAAAAAAAAACTTTACATAAATACTGTACATGAAATTGTGCGAAAGAGATATATGTACATGAAATTGTGCAGAAAAAATATATATTTTGTACATTATTGTGCAGAAGAGAGATTTTGTGGGAGACAGTGCATAGTGCAAAAAGATTTTGTAGTGCAATGCTCAAGTAAACGTATTATTTTGTAGTGCAATGTTCAAGTAGACATATATTTTCTTAAGAGTCTTTGTGGCAGGGAGTGTTTGTAGAAAGTGTCTAGTGTGCATATAGTGGGATGAGTGCGTTACTACAGGTGGTTTGTATAGCCCACTCACCTGTGTGTAGCACATTCAGAATTGCACTTAGTAAAATTGTCAACAGTTTTTAATGAGTTGGGGGGTGGGAGGGCTGAGGTGTTCATGGTTTCAGAGGGGGACAGGGGGATTGGAGTTAAGAGCTCTCACAGCCTGGGGAAAAAAAGCTGTTGAGCAATCTGACAGAGCGAGCTCTGATGCTCCGGTACCTTCTACCTGATGGCAGGAGCTGGAAGAGGTTGTGAGAGGGGTGGGTGGGGTCCTTCACGATGCTGGTGGCCTTGTTGGAGCATCGTGAAAGGAAAATGTCCAGGATGGAGGGGAGAGGGGCACCGATGATCTTTGCGGCAGTGTTCACTGTCCGTTGTAGGGTCTTGCGGTCAGCAGCACTGCAGTTCCCATACCAGACAGTGATGCAGGTAGTCAGCACACTCTCAATGGTGCCCCTGTAAAAAGTGGTGAGGATGGGTGGAGGGAGACTTGCCCTTTTCAGCCGGCGGAGAAAGTGGAGGCGCTGTTGTCCCTTCTTGTTGAGTGACGTGACGTTGGTGGTCCAGGTGAGATCCTCTGTGATGTGCACTCCCAGGAATTTAGTGCTGCCGACTCTCTCCACGGTTGAGCCGTCGATGGTCAGCGGGGGGTGGTCAACAGAGTTTCTCCTGAAGTCCATCACAACCTCTTTCGTCTTACCCACATTGAGGGACAGGTTGTTAGCACCACACCATTCAGCCAGCTGTGCCACTTCCTCTCTGTAGTGCGTTTCATCGTTGTTGCTGATGAGGCCTACCACAGTTGTGTCATCAGCAAACTTGATGATGTGGTTGGAGCTGGACTTGGCAGTGCAGTCGTGGGTCAGCAGCGTGAAGAGCAGAAGAAGAGCAGATCTGAATGTAGATGACCAAACAAGTAATGTTGCACTCCAGAGACCAGGCCTGCAGTGACAGTGAAAAATAATTATTTATCAATCAATCAATCATAAGAACTTGCATGATAAAAGGTGGAAAATAGAAAAAACGATGTTATCAGTAATTTAAGATTAGCTGATTGATGAGTTTCAGTTGGTACTGTTAGGAAAAAGAAATAATGTACCTTTTGTGTTATTGTTTTGCAGCAGGTTGGTCATGTTTCCTCTGACTCCCACTTTTCAGCACTCTGATAACTTTAACAGTACTCTCTCTGTGATAGATGAACATCTACCACAACCAAATACAGTGCGTTTTTAATAATACACAATTACTTCAGCAAAACAAATATTTATATTTCACTAAACTATAACTGCAAACACCAAATACTCACAGTTATCCACAGAAAAAAAAAAGGAAACATTTCCATCAGTTTCTCTCTTTGTTCTTCTTGGTTTGAATTCATGTTTACAACGGCAGTCTGACGGTGATTTGACCGAAGCTTTTTTTCATCGTTCATACGTATAGGTCCAATACAATCTACAGGGCAAAAAAAAATATTACGTTAGGCTATAACATGAACTCTCGCCAGCATTACTGATCAATTCACAACAGTTTTATTAAGATACTTTAGGGATTCATGTTAAAAATGACAAACCTCCCGGCGGAGAATTGCGCAGGCCTGGACAACGCGATAAACCACCTTTCTTCTTTTAACTTTTTGAAAGAAACGTATACCGTCATGCTAACTAAAAATGACAAGGGTTTATGTAAAAGTAATTGAAATAAGCTAAAATGAATTAATTTTCTCACTTACCAATGTAATCGTCGTCGTTCTCCCGAGCGCTGAGCGCAGCAGGCAGCGCACCGTGACCGTTGAAGTTTAAACAGAGGCGCTGGCGCGCTTTTATGTGATCACTCTCGCGAGAGGCGTGCGACTGAAATGCGCCGCTGTGCAGACGGGACAAAACTGATCAGCGCATAGATACACATTCAAGTTGTTTGCCGTTTATGTCAAAGATCATTTTATGCATCTGTTTGGATGGATGAGTTACAAGAATAGCCTTTTTAAATGAAACACTGAAACTCCATATGAGTACGTTACTCGTCAATAAAAGAGCTGCACGGCATCTTACATGACATGATAACTAAAGAACTTGCAATCATGTTAGTGTTCTGATTAAATAGAAGACTAGCGTGTACCTTTTAATAAATACATAAAAGTGTCCAGATAGTACACATGTATTTATACCTGATCAGTTTGTTGGTATAAATTAATAGGTTGATTCAGTGCAGATGTAAAATTTAAGTTTATTTTCTTCAGAATAAAGGTGTGTCAGAGTAAAATTGAAATAAAAACACAAATATAATGTAGTATAATCATTTTAAATAGCCTAATGTGTAAACATATATAAAGCATGGTTCAGCCCAAAGAACCCTTTTGTGCCAAAAAGGGTTCTTTCTCCTTATATAGAACCTTTTTGGCATAAAGGGTTCTTTGGAGTAGAGTAAAGAACCCTAGGGTTCTATATAGAACCCCAAAGAATTTTTTTTTCTAAGAGTGTAAGGACATTGAAAAATACTTCCTTCACTTCTTTGAATTTCTATATTTTTCGTTATCTTCTTTAAAAAAAAAAAAAAAAACATCTGTCTTGAGTGGCTTGATCACAACTGAACATATAGGAGATACACGACTATTAATACCAGGTGTAAAGGTAACTTGTTACATCCAGTGAGTTACTTCTAAGATTTTACACTGTTGCTGCAGGTTTCAGATGAATCACATACTGGAGAATTCATTCTGTAAGCATTATTCATTGGTTGCTATGGTTTTTGATTAGTCCCCATCTAGTTAATTATCTTGTTTAGTCTGTGTGTATATATATATAGTTCAGTTCAGTGTCTTCAATGTTGGTTTGTGTTAATACAGTGTAGTTCTCCTTTGCCTTGCTATGCCAGATTATTTTATTTACTGCTGCTAACAGATCCTCTATGTGCTTGATTGTTTCAAAATAAACAGACAGCTCTCATTCAAACAGAGAGAGAAACATCACCTTATTTCACATGAGGCAAAATTGTGTAAAATATAAAGCTAAATTATTAAATGTGAAATTTAATATAATGTTAAACAATGGCATATTTAGTGCTTTTTTTAAAGTTTAATTTCAGTAGGACTAAATTTGTTTTGTTAAAATTCCTGTAAATGTTTAAGTCTTAAATTGTTTGCAAAATCAGCCTTTTAAGCCAATGAGTCTAAAATAGGTTTTGGTCACAAATATTGTATATTATATTGTTTTGATAACATTAAAAGTGAATTTTGCCTACAGAAGCCAGCACACCAGCCAGAGAGGACTAGGGATGCTACTCTATACTATACTATACATCAAGATTCTTCCTTGATGATGTGTGATTATTAAACTTCGTAAGACTTTTAAATAAATAGTCTGCATATGTTGCATGACAGAATCATGATTTATTTAGTAGTAGTAGTAATAATAATAATAATAATAATAATAATAATAATAATAATAATAATAATACAGGTGCATCTCAAATTAGAATGTCGTGGAAAAGTTCATTTATTTCAGTAATTCAACTCAAATTGTGAAACTCGTGTTATTAAATAAATTCAATGAACAGACTGAAGTAGTTTAAGTCTTTGGTTCTTTTAATTGTGATGATTTTGGCTCACATTTAACAAAAACCCACCAATTCACTATCTCAACAAATTAGAATACTTCAGAAGACCAATTAAAAAAACATTTTTAGTGAATTGCTGGCCTTTACTGTATATGTACTCAATACTAGGTAGGGGCTCCGTTTGCTTTAATTACTGCCTCAATTCGGCGTGGCATGGAGGTGATCAGTATGTGGCACTGCTGAGGTGGTATGGAAGCCCAGTTTTCTTTGACAGTGGCCTTCAGCTCATCTGCATTTTTTGGTCTCTTGTTTCTCATTTTCCTTTTGACAATACCCCATAGATTCTCTATGGGGTTCAGGTCTGGTGAGTTTGCTGGCCAGTCAAGCACACCAACACCATGGTCATTTAACCAACTTTTGGTGCTTTTGGCAGTGTGGGCAGGTGCCAAATCCTGCTGGAAAATGAAATCAGCAGAAGGAAGTATGAAGTGCTCCAAAATTTCTTGGTAAACGGGTACAGTGACTTTGGTTTTCAAAAAACACAATCGACCAACACCAGTAGATGACATTGCACCCCAAATCACCACAGACTGTGGAAACTTAACACTGGACTTCAAACAACTTGGGTTATGATCTTCTCCACCCTTCCTCCAGACTCTAGGACCTTGGTTTCCAAATGATATACAAAACTTGCTCTCATCTGAAAAGAGGACTTTGGACCACTGGGCAACAGTCCAGTTCTTCTCCTTAGCCCAGGTAAGACGCCTCTGACGTTGTCTGTAGTTCAGGAGTGGCTTAACAAGAGAAATACGACAACTGTAGCCAAATTCCTTGACACGTCTGTGTGTGGTGGCTCTTGATGCCTTGACCCCAGCTTCAGTCCATTCCTTGTGAAGTTTACTCAAATTCTTGAATCGATTTTGCTTGACAGTCCTCATAAGGCTGCGGTTCTCTCGGTTGGTTGTGCATCTTTTTCTTCCACACTTTTTCCTTCCACTCAACTTTCTGTTAACATGCTTGGATACAGCACTCTGTGAACAGCCAGCTTCTATGGCAATGAATGTTTGTGGTTTACCCTCCTTGTGAAGGGTGTCAATGATTGTCTTCTGGACAACTGTCAGATCAGCAGTCTTCCCCGTGATTGTGTAGCCTAGTGAATCAAACTGAGAGACCATTTTGAAGGCTCAGGAAACCTTTGCAGGTGTTTTGAGTTGATTAGCTGATGGGGATGTCACCATATATCTATAAAAACATAAAAAAATGTTTTTTGTTTCTTTTTGTTTTTTTTATTGGTCTTATTAAGTATTCTAATTTGTTGAGATAGTGAATTGTTGAAGTGAAAGGTTTTTGTTAAATGTGAGCCAAAATCATCACAATTAAAAGAACCAAAGACTTAATCTACTTCAGCCTGTGTGCATTGAATTTATTTAATACACGATTTTCACAATTTGAGTTGAATTACTGAAATAAACGAACTTTTCCACGACATTCTAATTTATTGAGATGCACCTGTAATACATTTCTATTTTGTTTTGTATGAAATTACTATTATTAGGGGCCAAGCAATGAAGGAGTATAGACACCTATTGTATCCGTTTAGGCCTAGTCGCTTTGGATAAAAGTGTCTGCTAAATGACTAAAAGTAAATGTAAATGTAAATTCCTTGGCTCATTTTGAATTTCCTGGAAAACCTTTTTTAAAACTCCTCCTAGACCGTTGCTCCGATTTTCATTAAAATCAAAACAGATCATCTTTACTCCATGCTAATAAAAAGTAATGGAATTCCAGTTAATTAGTCAAACCATTCTCAAATAACATGCAAACGAATGATTGAAGAGCACGCCAAAGTGGATGTGAGGTTATATTGCAATGCTTTTACGTATTCAAACCAAACTTGGTGTATGTTATGAAAACCATGACCTGCACAGTCTCAGCACAGTACCTTGTGGTCAGGAGATATGAAAAATGGCTTTTTTTTGCTTATAACTTCTGAATTGTTTGGTCAAAAAACACGAGACAGTCCCTTTAGACTCAGTGCAGCATACCGAGTCAAACGGTACCCAATTTCCCCATGTTGGCTGTTGGCCATTTAGACAAAGTGTAAAGTACTATTTTTTATGAACATATTAGCGTATCATTACATATTGGTAAATGTCACTATGCCCTGAATGAACTGAAAAAGTTTTGGGCAAAAAAATATAATGCAATTTCAAAAAAAGGCCAATAGCTTTTCTCTCTCTCTTTTTAATGTTTTTTTATTGTTTTATTTTTGTTTATTTATTTATTGTTTGTTTTTTTGTTTTTTGCCTACTGGTCTTGATAGATTCCTTGAGTCATATCTCAATGATACCAAATATGCCATTGACTTCCTGTACACCATTTGGAATTTCTATCACATCAACTTCGTCACAGCACCACCTATTGGTCAAAAGTAATAAGCAATTAAACCAACACGTTATTGTATTTATGATTTTTCAGCAATTTGATTTAAAATCATCAACAGACGTCTTTAATTTCAATTTCAATTTTTTTTTTTTTTTTTTTCAGTTGGCCTGATGTTCCCTGCAATACTTGCTTAGTTCCTCATTTTGTCTCTGCTGCGCTTGGTCCTTTAATTGCTGCTTGCAGCTATAATTCTCACTTTTATTAATAAGCAATAACACACAAGCAAGTGTGCTGTTGTGCTGAATATCTCCGGCCACAGCAGCATCATACCATAAGTAATTACTAGGGCTGTTGATTTAACACATTAATTTGATGCAATTAATTATGTAAAAAATAACATTAAAATTATTAATGCATTTAACACACCACATCATCTATTGCATGCAGTTGCTGATGAACATGATGCTGGACAATGACTGACTAGAATGCAATCATGTGCAATGTTCCTTCTCATGGACACACACAAAAAATGAGTGGGGAAAGCCGTTTGATTGAATTCTTGTAAATGCAAAATAATTGCAATGCTCAGGAAAATCACTATAGATGGGCTAGGTTAGGGTCGAGCTAGGTGTAGACGTTAAAAAAACACAATCTAATAGGTAGCAAATTAATTTATTCTTACTTTCCAGCCGCAGCTTTATCCCTTCTAGCCACAACCCCAAATCAGTCGCTGCGAAATGAAATTGCTCACTCGTTCACTCATTCATTGTCTTTTTCTTTTTTTTTTTTTTTTTAATCAAGTACAAAATCTGAATACACCAAAATGGCACTAATTAGCATACAAAAAAGAATCTGGTATGGAAGGCTCAACACAATAGAACCATATTAATTCCAGACAAAATATATAACATAACATTCCAAGAAACATAAAATTAAAAATAATGCAAATAAAATATAATTACAACAAGTTATATAATACAAACAAATGAAACCGTTCAATGCCTTTTGATTTTTCATTTTATTATAAGGGCATCTGAGAAGTATTTTAGATCATTTCTAAAACATACAACAAAGAGCTCTCTTTGGTAATTCCATAGGCTACATTACATCTTGTAAGGTGAGAGTGCAACCACATTCCTCTCTACCAGCCAGTCCTGCAATGCTTTCCAAAAAGAATGAGACAAATTACGTGTAAAAAAATATATATATGTTCTGTATCTTAAAATAAATGTCTGCATAAATGATAAGGCACATTTTCAAAATTAAATTTTAAATGTAGATTTTTTTTTTTTTTGAAAGATATATAGGTTTATCATTTAATATTTTAAAAAGTGTATTTCTTTTCCTTGGGAAGAATAGGGAATCTTAGGCTGTTCTGAAATATTTAACAGTATTTTTTATTTTTATTTTTTTAAATAAAATGTATGATCTAATTTATTTCTTAATATTTGACAGGAGTAGCATGACTGGATGATAACATGTCTTATATATTTGTTAGTGAAGAGTTTATTCTCTATTTCAATATCACCAACATATAGGCTAATAAGGGAAGGACTGCAGTAACTTTGGAGTAAGAAAGGCAACATCTCACTAACATTTTTATACCTGAGGGTATTGCATTAACAACAGAAAAGAATTGTTTTGGCTGACAGGCAAATCCGTGTTTTAAAGTGAAAGAATTGTAATCTACCATATTACCACTCTCATTCTTTAGATCCATCACTGACCAAATATTTCTATTTACCCAGTCCTCAAAACAGGGATTTGTTTCTAATATGTTTGTTATTCCAGATAGGAGTAGCCTATTGTGGGGTGTAAAATTGTGTGTGCCAATTTCCAACATAATAAAACTTGTTGGTGGAATGTTGATAGCTTCACTGGAAGTTTGAGTAAATCAAAGTCACATCTGAGAAGAAAGCGAATACCGCCCAATTTACAAAACAAGAGTGAACGAAATGAAGTGAACGAATTTGGACACTGACGTTGGAGAACTGGAGCTGCCGCAGAAACATCTTCGTCACATGTACTTTTATATTACATGTACCTTAGTTTAGAAAACAATATTAATAACAATAACACTCACAATGACTTATTGTGACTATATATACTTACGCACCACTTACGCACCAGCTTTGAGGTTTCATCTATGGCAGGGCTATTCAATTAACTTCATTTGAGGGCCGGATTATCGAATTGAACATTTGAAGGGGGCGAAGGGGGCGAAGGGGGCGAAGGGGGTGGGGGGCCGTCCCGATCTTTTTTTGAGGAGCCTATAAAATTAGAAATTAAATTTAAATGCATATTCAGCAGTAAAATTAACTAATATTACCAACAGTAACATCTATAAAAGGTTAACATTATTGCTGTCTTCCATTCAATTAAAAAAATAATCAAATAATCAAATAGAAGATCCACTAAGGAAGGCTTGCGACGAAGCCACAGCCCTCGTGGAATGAGCTCGTATTCCTAAAGGCGAAGCGAACCCGCGCGCCTCATAGACTAAGGATATAGCCTCAACCAGCCAATAGGACATGCGTTGCTTTGTGACAGCACAACCTTTATTTTTACTCCCAAAACAGACGAACAGCTGGTCGGACTCACGCCACTGGGCTGTACGATCAACATAGATCTTCAGCACCCTCACAGGACAAAGGCTTAGATTTTCTGACCCCGCCTCTGTGGGGGAGAAAGCTTCCAAGACCACCTGCTGGAAGTGAAAATTCGAAGCGACTTTAGGAGCAAAACCTTCACCAATCCTGGTGCGAAGTCCATGCACGAAGGTGAGATAGAAAGAGCTTGTAAATCCCCAACTCTCTTGAGAGAGGATAAAGCTAACAATAGGACTGTTTTTAGAGTCAGGATTTTTTTCAGTCGCAGTTTTCAAGGGCTCAAACGGATATCCTGATAGCCCTTGTAATACAATGGACAGATCCCATGATGGAACTCATGCAGGGCGGAGAGGCCGCAGCTGTCGTGAACCCTGCATAAATCGAGAGCCCAGGGGATGACGGCCCACTGAATCGCTGTCTATGTACGCGTGGTTAGCGGATATGGCTGCCACGTATACTTTAATGGTGCTTTTCCACTGCGTGGTACGACTCAGCTCGGCACGGTTCAGAACGGCACGGCACGGCTCAGTTCGGCTCAGTTTGCGTTTCCACTGCAGTTTAGTACCGCTTTGTGGGTGGGATTATTCAAGTGTCCTTATAGTTGCGCCGCCTCTACTGCCTTGACTCCTGAAAACCTTTTTAATTCCATGTCGCTTCATCAAGCTCTCCCTGGATCCACTCCTCGGCTATCAACGAGAGGACAGTCTGTACTTCCTCAACAGACAACGAACCATCCATTTTTTGGTTGTTAAAAGAAAAGCCGCTTTTCCACTATCGGGCCAAACGGTTCTAAGAACTGTCAGGTACGGTTCCAGTTGTATTTCCATGTGAGCCTGGTACGGTGTGGCACGATTACAAACCGTTCTCGGCCCGGAATTCTCTGCACGGTTAGACAACCATGCTGAGCCGTGCTGGTAGAGTGCGTGTGCGTGACGTCGCCACTCAGGATCTGCCACTTGTCTATTGCCTGGCTGCTAGTTTCTCCATAGCTTGCTAAGCGCGCTATTTTGAGCAATGTAAACACAAATTAGTAATAAGATCTAAAGAAATTTCTGATCATCCTCCATAACACGGTGGCTATTTACACCTCATATCATATGTAAACACTTGTGTTACCACGGCAACGACTGACGTATTTGAATTGCATTCCAAAGAGATCCGTTATCAGCCCCGCAGTGGAAAACGAAACCATAACTCTACCGGCTGGCTCGGATCGGCACAGAATGGAACGGTTATGCAAAGAGAACCATTCAGCGCGATGGTGGAAAAGCGGCTAAAGGTGCGCTCATTCAAATCAGTTGCATTCGATCTTTCGCTGCCTGTGCTGATTTAAATCTAGCGGGTCTGTTGTGTCTCGTGCCGCAAGTTCAATGACGCAGGCAGTGACGATTTTCTCTGGCCAATCAGTGATCAGCAGACTTTACACGTCACGTTTTGGTAACGGTACGGCTCGCTTGGAACCTCAGCCGAGGTAGTACTAAAAAAGTACTAGGTATCAGGTACTGTACTCAGTGGAAAACCCCCCAAAAGTGAGCCGTACTGAACCGTACCGTGCCATACCATGCAGTGGAAAAGCGCCATAAGAGTGGCTGGTGTTACTCCCTCTGAAAAACGGCTTTGAAGAAACACCAGTACTGAAGCGATGGGGCAGTAAGCTGGATCCATATCATGATGTCTACACCAGGTAGTAAACAGTTTCCATTTGAAGGCATATAAACATCTCATAGAAACCGCTCTAGAATTAATTATAGTCCCGGTAGCCCCCGCTGAAAGACCGGGACATATTAACTCACTCCGCTCAGAGGCCACACCCACAGTTTCTATAAATCTGGCTGTGGGTGCCAGATCATTTCCCGCGCTTGCGACAGCATGTCCTGTCTGAGGGGAATCTCCCATGGACAGCCCACGAACAGACTGATCAGCTCTGCAAACCATGGCTGAGTGGGCTACCACGTACACCCCTCTCTGACTCCGTCTGAGAGGGGTGTACTTCTTCTATAGCCCCTTTCCCCTTTCTTGTCGCAGCACTGCGGTTTCCTTTGAACTCACGATCGTGGGAAGAATCCCGCGGAAAGGAGGCGGGCCTTTTAAAAACTGAATGGTGTATCCGTAACGAATTGTGCGCAATAACCATTGCGGAATGTCGGACAAGCGTTCCCACGCGGCTCGAAAATCCTTTAATGGCCTCAAGACCTCTGTCTGCGGCTATGATGTCTCCACATGCGTTAGAATTTCTGAGCACAGAAAGCTCGCGGCGTCCGTAAGAACGGGAAATGTATGCATCAAGGTCGCTGTGTTTTGTTGTATAGGGGCCTGAAGCATGTTTACGGCAGGATTCATTCCAACAGGATGCATATCGGGCCCAGCTGCTAGCAACGAAGCGGCAGCTTTGTGGGCCGTCATAAACGGGCCATCCTTGCCAGACCCTTGGGCCGTCCCTCGAACCCTGAAGGCTAAAGCGCACAGATTGTCTAAGGGGGCGCACGGAGTGGTGGCTCGCTCCAATGCTGCTCGAGGCACGTTCTGCGGTGAGACAGTCAATGACTACGTTTACATGGACATCAATACTCCGATTTTAATACGATTAAGACAGTACTCTGATTAAGAGCCTACCATATAAACAGAGATTTTTGATTACCTTAATCCGGCTAAAGTCATAATCGAAGTAAACACAAATCGAATTAAGACATGTGGAGTATTCCTATTTTAGTCGCATTATTGAAGTGGAGTACAGACATGTAAACACCTTAATCAAACTATTACCGTCGTGTAGGACTTTTCGCCGCATTTTGCGACAGGATACCATTTGACGGCAAATAAAAGAGCTTCAACACCGTCATCGTCTGTATGCACGTACAATTAATTAACTGCACTTGAAGTTTTCATAAAATTAATAATGAAACACCCAAAACTGTATATGGCATCATCACGAAGACAAATTATATGTTTATGCGTGAAATTCTGGGTTGGACGTCGGGTGGCATCACGTAGTGACGTAATGGCGCGTGCCATTAATCGATCTATGTACTATAACATGTAAAACGGGAACATGAAAGGATTATTCTATAAGCAACTCATGTAAACACCTTAATCATAATATTGTCTTATTCAGAATAAAGGAAAATAAATAATTACTGATGTCCATGTAAACGTAGTCAATGTTTGAGCCTGGGGACCACAGTGAGAGGGTTGGATATGCTTTAGTGGTCCAACAGTGTTCTCTAGTGGAGGGCACAGTCTCCGACGAACAGCAGACGGGTCAGGAACTGCTGCTAGGGGCCTGAAGACGAGAGGTTTTTGCCGTCGAGTTCAGGTCTAATCCTTTCCGCTAGCGAGTCGGTGGATAAGCCCTAGGACCCCAATCCTTACAAGGGGGTGCCATAGGTGATGGCTCTTCTCGCGGGGCGCCCCGTTGGCGGTGTGAAGATGACGAGTGCGAGCGCGCCGCCGGCATCTGACGCCGCTCTATTTCCCTGGGCTTGTGTGGAATCAGCTGGCGGAAAGCGGCTGATTGCTGCTTCGCTGCCCTAAATTTCTTCACCACAGCGGTGACTGAATCTCCAAACAGTACATCCTTGGAGATCGGGTCATCCATGAGAAAAGATTTGTCTTTTTCTTTTATGTCGGTGAGGTTGAGCCAAAGGTGGTGCTCAACCGTCACCATCCCCGCCATCGAACGGCTGACTGCTCGGGCAGTGTGCTTGGTGGCACATCGCGCCAAGTCCGTGACCCACCGCAGTTCCTTCACAGCCTCCGGAATGACGCCTTCTCCCTCGTCGAGCTCCTTCAATAGCTCCGCCTGGTAGGCCTGAAGCACCGCCATCGAGTGGAGCATGGCCGCCGCCTGACCTGCAGCCGAATATGATTTCCCGACGAAGCTCAACGTGACTCAACACGGCTTCAACGGGAGGAGGGGGGTGAGACTTCCAAGTCGCGGCCGAGCTCGGCGAGAGATGTTCAGCAAAAGTCTCTTCCACCGGCGGCATCGTTGCATAACCGTGGCCCGCCATGTCAGAAATGCTGCGGAAATCTGCGGCCGCAGCGTTTGTGATGCGCACTGAAAACGGCTGCTTCCAGGACCTCAAAACCTCTTGGTGGAGGTCTGGGAAGAAGGGGAGCGGTTTACAGAGCTGAGCAGGTACACGACTAGTTAAGAAACGGTTGTCCAGCTTAGATTGAGACTGGGCCTGGGCCGCGTCCGCCTCCCAATCCAGCCCCAGCTTATCCACCGTGCGAGTGATCACGTCCAGCAGCTCGCTGTAGGACGGGGAGCTGCATCTCTCCTGTCTGCCAGGACGGAGAGATCCGCATGTGTCGGCCAGCAAATCCTCTGACTCCGAGGCCGCGGTGGACAAAACGTCGTCGTCATACAGACCGCAGCCGAAGGAGATTACACTGTAGGCTTCCGGGGCGGGCCATAGATCCTCGTCGGCGAAAACAACGGGCTCCACGAAATTTTCGCCGACCTCTTGCACTCGAATGGGGGAGAGCGAGTGAAATGGAGAAAACTCCAGCGCAGCACTGTCCTCACGGTCTGGGTCGCACACGTCGCCCCAAGCCGACACCTCGGCAACCGCAGAAGCGACACGGCGGGGGTTGGACGAGGGGGCGACCTTGGAGAAAACTTCTACCCTCAAGCACAGAACTTTCAGTCGCAGGCTGTCACAGTGAGGACATGTCGACAGGCCGCTAAGCGCTGTCTGCGCATGATGCAGGCCCAGACACACAACGCACCTATCATGAGTATCCCCCACCGTGATAAACCTGCTACACGGCTCCTTACATCTCCGATGACTCATCGCGTCTGCGAAGAGGAGTTAAACACTGCTCGAGAAAAAAATATCGCTGAGAACACGGAATGCTTTCTAGGGCACAGAAAAATTTGCTTTCGCTTTCCTGAAGGAAATAAAATCTGAGCGAAATAGCGCACGGCACGCAGGTATACTATGCTTATGCATGCGTAAGCTGGTGCCAAGCACTATTTGACCAATAAGATTAGCGGGATGGTACAGGGCTTCAGACATTCGTCACACCAAAGGGTGTTCCCATACGGTGACGTCACCGCAGTATTGAAGTGACCTATGAAAGGGAACCGATTTTCTCCCAACTCTTTACGGTCATTTAGGACTTTGACTGATTTAAGAATGTGTTTATGAGGTAACTCACCAAAACCACGTATTTTTTACATCATTGTGTGTGGTTTTGTCCATTGAAGCGCTGGCATGCTTGTCGGAAAGGGGCTCAGTTTGAGTAGGCTACAGCCAAACGCGCATATTTTCAAACTATACTTCCTGCTTTGATAAAAAATCTTCGTCCAGTGTCGGCGCTATTTCTCACCAGAAGTTATGACCGATAACACTGTCTTTAAACTTGTTTAAACTGACGTTAGAATTTTGGATATCTCATAACTCCCTCACATAAGCGCTTGTCAACCCTGCTATTCATTGATGTTGCGGTCTCCAGTAGATTGTTGTTATTGGGTCTCTCCCTTTTCTTTTTGGCTGGTCCGGGCCAGTGTTGCCACCTTGTGGACAAACTAATTAGTGCAAGAACAATTCAAGGTGAATGTGCAACCTGCGTACTCTTCCTCGGGCCGGATGAAGATGATTGGCGGGCCGGATTGGGCCCGCGGGCCACCAATTGAATAGCCCTTATCTATGGTATGTAGGCAATTTGTTTTGTAATCCTTAATATGTTCATAATAATTAAATACTATTAAAATACTGGCAACAAAATATACATTACACACACATAAATTTTTATGTATTTATTATTTTTAGTATCTTGAAACTCTCCCGAGCAGCGTTTTGCGCTCAGTTAAGATGACAATCGAAAAGCGCCCTCAGGCGACAGTTAATTTTACATCAGGATGAATACCTACCTACAGGTGATTAAAGATTTTTTTTTTTTGATTATCCATGAAATTATCATCACATCTCTATCATCTCTTGTAAGATAAAAACAGCGCCACCTTAGAAAAATTAGTCAAGTCAAGTCACTTTTATTTATATTGAGCTTTATACAATACAGATTGTGTCAAAGCAGCTTTACAGTGTCAAACAGGAAAATAGTTTGTTAATAATGCAAGATTGTGAGAGAAATCAAATAGATTGTGGGAAATCGGTTGTACACTCGAAATCAGAGGGGATTGTGGGTAAAAAGTACTGGACTAATGTAGGGAATGAACTCGTTCACTCAGAATTCGGACAGCACTACAAAATGGCCGACACCCGATATAGTGCACAAGGGGATAGGGAGCTAGGGAGCGGTTTCGGACACTTTAATGGTTGGGGACGAACTTGCTCAACAACACGAAAGCCAACGCAAACACAATGACGTGAAATAAAACGTCATCATGCTTGAAAGAAAAGTGGCTTGATTAAGTGTTGGAAATAGCAGATGATACACAGAACGGTAACAAAACTCCAAGACATTTAGTTACACACAAGTGTAGTAGTGTGCAAACTGTACTAAATGGGGATGTTTAGATAACTATAACATATAGTTAACATATAGGAATTAACGTTCACGTTTTTTGAACATTTTTTTTAAATATTATATTATAAGCCTAATAAATAATTGACCTCGAAAAGGGAATTCAGAAGCAATAACTGCTTCATTTTTTTCATATTAGCTATATTTTATTATTATAACTGTTCTGTATGAGATTTTTTAAAAATTATTTTTAATTGGAATTTCTTGGTAAGTAACACAGCACTGTAAAAAAAAGTTCTCAGGTAACCTAAAATGTGCATCATTTAGTTACATCAAGGGTCAAATCAAATATAAATAGCACATTAAAGTTAAAAGTTACACACTTTTTTTGTGTGTGCGCTGTACAGGTCTGGTATAAAGAATGTTTTGTTCACGTGGCCAAAATGTCCGCTCCAATGGAGAAAATTTTTGCTCAGTAAGGAAAAAAAAAAACAGTAGAGGGAACATTGGTCATGTACCCCTACAATTCAAGATATGAGGGCAAAAAGGGTAAGACATAGGGTCCCTTGTATTTGTTTTTGTCTTATATTTATATTATATGATATAGTTTAGCAATATCACTCGAGCAAGACTGCTGTTTTTTCCTCAAATATCTGCACGATTGCAAATGTGATATTGACTGTTTTTCATTGCAATGCTGCATGTCAGAATGCTCTTCCAGGTAACTTAAACTGGTGTTACTTTCATGTCCCTCATATCACACCACAGACTCACACACTCAACTGGTACCATCTTGCATCTCAACATTCAATTGTATTATGTTACACATTGATACACGTCTTGTATCCCCTCACCTCTTGTTACTCCCTGATGACGCCATGACTGCAGAATCTTTTCCGTTTCCACTGGAACTCCCCACAGACTCATTTCCATGTGATTCATTACTGTGGGACTCGTTACAGTGAGATTCTGTGCCACTTGCACTGGAGCCACTTCCACCCATCTCCATGTCCTCATGCATCTGTGTTTGAGGCCTCGGAGAAATAGGTGGGTCATGACTGCTGTCACTCCCCTCAGAGGCCCCGCCCATGTGGTGCAGGTGAGACATGGAGCCACACAGGGACTTAGACTCCCCTTCCTCAGACACGTCCCTGTACAGGTAGGGCTGTGGCTCTGTCTTACCTGACATGGACAAGGTCAAGCTTTACATTTCAGGTCAAAGGTTCCCTGAATACATGTTGTAGCTGTGAAAACAAACAGTAAGATAAGGCAAATGCATTAATGCTTTTTCTTGCCCAAAATAAATTATATGTATTGATTATGTAAGTTGTAAATGAATGTAATAGAGCTATTTTTGGCTCATAAAATGGAAATACACTTCCACATCTTCATGCGAGCCAATGACAGGATGTTCTTTTTTTTTTGTTTTGGTCCAGATCTATTAATTTAGTCAAAAATAAGTGCAATTTATGCATATTAAACATACCTATTTTATGATAAGCATGTTTTTAATTTCTCAGTTAAAATTAATGTCAGGGTGATACAGACCCTCATAACTGTAGTAATTAATGTAGTGCTGTGGGAAAGTTATTCCAAAATTATTTAGATCTTTAGTCACAATGCCTTTATTTTTCATGCTCAAGTGTGAGTCATTTGTTCAGAGTCTATAGTTTACATACAAGTGAAAAAGGTATTGTGAAAGATACAACAACATTTTGAAGATCTTTTTCATAATTACACAGTTAGACAATTTTTGAAATTAATTTTCATAATCTGAAATATCAAAATGCTAATTTTTGACATTTGTAAATGTAGTTTGTAGGAGTTTATCAAAATGTATTTGTCATTTCTGAATCTTTAATGAAAAACTTGGAATAAAATATGTTTAAAATTCAAAAGCATCAATTGCCCAGTCTCCAGTAGTTACCTAATACTATGGGAGAATTTATTTATTTATTTTTTTTACTCATTGTTCATTGATCTATACAAAACATAGAAATAAATTGCTGGTCAAGCATCCATGATATTATACAACAATCGAAAGTCAAATGGGAAACGCAGTTGGATGCATACGCCTGACTCACACAGACTAATGTTTCTGATAGTTACATAAAATAGTTAAGCTTCACCAACTAAATTACAATATAGCATTTTTCAGGGCAGTCACTATATATTTATTTCAACAAATGTATATAGTTAACTCCTAACAAACAAACTTAATTTCATATTCTTATGTGAGCTGCTGAAGAAATAAAACATAATACATAAACAAACCTCCATTGGATATAGTTCCAGTCAATCAAAACCTACTATAAAAAAAACAAAAAAAACAAATAAAAACAAAAAAACAGCAACAAGCCTGCAGTAACATGTCAATGACAATTGTTGACGTTATTTTGAGGTGCATATTTTTACTTTTTGCCGTGGGAATATAAAACGTTACACGTGAAAACATTAACGTTAGTTTCTTACATGCATTGGTCTTTGTCTCACAGAGAGCTTGAGATTTACGCGTACGTTACTTAAGTTACATTAAAACTGTTAATATCAATGCAAATATAACTGCGATGAAGACTAGACACGAAAACATTAGCACTCTTGTAATTATGGTTTTATACATTTAATTACATTTGTTTTATTTGCAGCCCGCCCGCCTGTCTGCCTCTTCACTCACCGGTTGACCTGCAATGCACAGCATGGTACACTGACACAGTTATGTAAAAAGTCGTGCTACCACCGACATAATTCGTTGTATGATCTTCTTAACTGACATACAGGTTGTAATAAGGAAAACCCGTATATAATATTGTATTTATAATGTATTATAATCGTTACAACTCTAAGAAAATATATAAGAATACTATACAAAGCAGAACGATTAGAAAATTTCCGCGCATGCGCAGTACGCGACATGTTATGCAACATTTTTATTTATTTTTTTTAAACCAACAGTGGAAAAAAGTCTAATGTCACAAACCAGCAAGAGCACGCTTGATTCACGATCCAGGTCTTTGGTAATATCAGTGTTGTCCCGGCTTACTTTTATCACAGCGAAGCACTTAAGAATCCTGGCACACTGTACAACATTTCACCGGTCCTTATTACCGCTGAAAGCAGTGGCTCACTCACTGACCTCAATTTTGGCTCCTCCCCTTCTACTTCCTATTGGCTGCAGCACTTGGGTTCCCATGGAAACACTACCTAGTGACGTCAATCCGCGTTGTATGACTCCGTCAGTCTCTTTGAGTCTCGTTCAGCAAAATGAACGAATCTTTTTTCGAGCCATTTCGTTCATTTTAGCAAAATATAATTAAAATGTTACGTGTTACTTCCCTAACACGTCTACTACTTATGCGAACGTTGATCACACTACAAACAATACAAAACTTCTTTGTGCTCTAAGAAACAGAAAATATTAATTCATTGTTTACCTGGGTCTTCAGTCTTTGATTAGCTCACCTGACCTCTTATCTGACAAGTCTTCGGGTTTGAGGCGTTCGTTCATCACGTGACACTCAGTCTGAGCCGGAAAGAGAATTGATTAGTTCTTTTTTTATTATTATTTTATTATTATTATTATTATTATTATTATTATTATTATTTATTTATTTATTTATTTATTTTATTATTGCAAATCAAAACAAATTAAAAAAAGGAACAAAAAATTCCTTTTAAAGATACCTTATAACAGATTCAAGAATGTTAAATGTTTTAGAAGCCTTTGAGTTTAAAGGTTTGGACACATTAAAAGAAGTAAAAAGAGATTTTAGATCAGATGAAAACATTCTAAAGTTCGGTTTACAAATAATGGTTCTGGCTTTATGAAGGTGAAATTTACCCAGAAGACAAAGTCATAGTACAGTACGTTCAAGATTGCGGTCATTAGAATGAAAATCGGACAAGAAAATTATAGATTTTGTCATTTCGATCATTTTGTTACAACAGAAAGAAATTAACACGGTAACTTCTGACCAAAAAGACTTGGAGAATGGGCTATGATAAAACAGATGTAGAATAGATTCTTCATCAGTATTACAAAATGAACACAATGAAGACATATTTTCAGAAAACCTGCTCAAAAATATATTACAAGGGTAGTATCTGTGAACAATTTTGAAATGGAGTTCTTTAATATTACTTGGAATAAAAAATCTGCCAGGAAAGGTCCATAAATGATTCAAATCAGAGTCCGGATAACAGGTCCTCCATTTAGATTGTGCTTTAGAGAGGCATCCTGGAGTTGAAGAGAGAGCATTTCTGATAAAGACGTTATTGCATTTTTTTTTTTTATCTAATACATAAACTCCGTTGCATGCAAGTGTAGGAAAATGATTATTTACACAGCAATAACATAGATGTGCTTTAAACAAAGTTTTTAAACTGACAGGCATACTTTTAATCACTTTATTACAATCTCTTAGTGAGGTTGTTGCACCTTTTAAAGACACAAAATCAGGAAATGAAAGAAGATCTCCCTGAGCACGGAATAAATCAGAAAAATAAATAAATAAATAAATAAATAATAATAATAATAATATTAATAATATATATATATATATATATATATATATATATATATATATATATATATTTTTTTTTTTTTTTTTTTTTTAATGTATGTATGTATGTATGTATGTATGTATGTATGTATTTATTTTATTTATTTATTTTTTTCATTCACCCATTCAGTGAAAAAAAGTGATTTGTTACCGGACAATATATTTTCATTGTTACAAATAATACACCTGTGCGGGGAGAAATTATGTTTAAAAGCAATCTTCCAGGATTCTAGGGCTTGTTTATGAAAATTTGAGTTTGATAGGTAACTTACTACACTTAAAGTTACAGGACAATAAAAATTTAAGGCCACCACAGCATTTGAAGATTAGGTTAGGGATCCAAAGCCAGAGTAACTCATTATTAGATAAACAATTCTTAATCCAGTTAATTTGGAAGTCTGGTTAATGGTTTTAAAATCTAACGCATTAAGACAACCCTCCTTATAATTTCTAATCATAGATTTCCTTTGAACGCATTCTGTCTTATATTTCCAAATAAAGCGGAATAGCAGAGAGTTAATAGATTTGATAGTTTTTTGATCAGCATAAAGGGAAAAAGCCGGATAAACTAAGCGTGATATGCCCTCAGCCTTAGTTAGCAGGACTCTCCCATAGTCAAGTCTCTCTGCAGCCAGCAACATAAAGTTGTTTTAATATTATCTAGCCTTGGCTGAAAATTTTCTGAATCTGATCTGCAGATATCAACCCCTGACATTTAACTTCAATACCATCAACAGAATTTTTATTTGAATCATGTACACATAAAATTTCACTTTTGTTGGAGTTTACTACTAATCCTGAAGCTTTGGAGAAAAGATTAAGTACATTTAAGGCAGCAGAAACTTGTGAATCATTTTTAAGAAAAAGACAAGTATCGTCAGCTAACTGACTAATGATCAATGTATTCCCTCCAATATTTATACCTTCAATATTGGAGTGCTTTATATGCAAACTTAATAGTTCGGCGGCCAATAGAAAAAGAAAAGGAGAGATGGGGCATCCCTGGCGAATAACTCGGCCCACAGAATATCGGGGGGAAGTGCCAGAAGCTAAGGAAACACAACTGTTAATACCGTTATACAGAGTACGAATCGCGTTAATAAAGGATCTACCAAAACCAAACTTAGAAAGGGCTTCAAAAATAAAGAAATGCTCAACTGTATCGAATGCTTTATAAAAGTCGATAAACAAAATTAAAGCCTCTTTATTTATGAATTCTGAATAATCTAAGATATCTATAATTAATCTAAAATTGTTAGAAATATGTCTACCTTTTAGAAATCCAGATTGAGTATTAGAAATTATGTTTGCTAAGCAATGTTTGATTTTTTTTCAGCATATACAGAAGCCAATATTTTATAATCAGAGTTCAAAAGGGTGATCGGGCGCCAATTATCCAAAAGACTGGATTCCTTATTAGGCTTAGGAATAAGACAAATGAGACCTTGTTTCATTGATTCCGCCAATTCACTATTGTTTAAACACTCAGTGAGGGCTTCGTAAAGAAGCAACTTAATGGAGTCCCAAAAGACTTTAAAAAATTCAAATGGAAAGCCATCCGGCCCTGGAGATTTGTTGTTTGGCATTCTTTTTACTACATTAAAAAGATCCTCTATATTAAAGGGTTATTCACAAAGTTCTCTATTCTGGTCATTAATTTTAGGAATCACAGAATCAATCTTATGAAAAAGTAAAGATGAAGCAGTAAGATCAAAAGAAGAGGTGTATGGATTTTTATAAAAATTAAAACCATGAGAAGAAATCGCAGAAGGGTCATTAGATAATGTATCATTAATATATAGAGAGGAAATCATCTTATTACTTCCATGTTTTTTCTCTAGGTTGAAAAATCAAGCAGAGTTTTTTTTCTCCAAACTCAAGACATTTTGCTCTCGATCTAATGAATGTCTTGTAAAGTAGCTATAAAGAGATTCCATGTCATCCTCTCCCGGGTTAGGATTCTTTAAAATCTCACTCATCTTTCTAATTAAATATATAATTTCCTTATTTTTAACACTCTATTTTTTCCCCAATTTTATAGAGAATTTTCTACATTCGTATTTAAACAGCTCCCATTTAGAAATGGCCGATATGTTAGCCTGAGATATCAGTCTCTCCGCGATTTTCCTAATCCCCTGACGGGTGAGGGTGAAATTTCTGATGATGATAAATATGAAATGAAAGAATCTGATATTAGCCACAGATCTATAAGAGATTTTTGAGAAGAATCAGATTTAAACCAAGTGTACATGTGGCTATCGGGGTGTAAATATCTATGTGCATCAATTAGGTTCAGCCGTTGACGTAAGTTTCTTATTAGGGGGTTAACGCTATTAGACAGTTCTAGGCGGAAATCTGTCAACAACAAAATCTGGTGCCTCATTAGCTATGTTTCCATCCAAAGATTCGAATTTAAATTATGCGCAAAACTGGAATATCGCATAAAACATATGCGAATAAAGCACCGTTTCCATCCAACGAGGCAAAGAGAACAAAATCGTCACTTCCTGGTAAACTGTGGCACTAAATATCACTAAGAATATAGGAGAAGCCATTGAATATAATAATTTTCATATATGATATAAATTACTTGTGCCTCAGAGAGAGCAGACGTAACACAATAAATGCTGTCACTGCGTTCTGAGGAGGATGCCAGCTGTTTGGGAACACAGTCGTGTAAGACAATTATACAGAAATACTTTGATGACAGACTTTGCTCAGGCTTTTCAGAGTGACTACAACAACTTATAGATGCTGTGAACGAGATCGGTCAGCTGGTTAGTCAAGTTATCCCGTCTCATAGCGCAAAGTCACATGACTTTTTTGATGCGCATGGAGGAATTTATTCGGTAAATGTGTTTCCATCGTAGTTTATGCGCATTTTTTCTTATCGGATAAAAAGTTTATCCTACTCAGTTGTGCGCATAATTTTTTTATGCGCATTTTCAGAATTTATGCGCATCTTGGCGTTTCCATCCAGCGAATTTTTAATGCGATAGTCCAAAATGCGCATAAAAATAGGTGGATGGAAACATAGCTATTGAAATCACCACCAATTAATATAAAGCAGAGGGATATTTGAGTTTCAAATTACTTACATTAAGGATTATACCATCAAGAAGGATTTTATTGTTTGAAGAACTGTTGAACCCATATATGTTAACCATTATAAAGAAATTGTTATCCAAGAGAATAACTGAAACAATCTATCTTCCTATCCCTGAAGAAAGCGTTTCTATAATCTTTCCCTGAAATCCATTAGTGAGTAAAATAGCGACCCCACCTGACGAACTGGAATTATGACAGAAGGAAATAGGGCTCCCCCGCTGGGCACACCAGAATTTTTCATCGTCCACACACGAAAGTGTCTCTTGCAAAAAATAAACATCCTTTTTCATGGATTTAACAGAAATAAAGCTTTTCGTTTGTTTAAGTCACGTAGCCCCCGAACATTCAAAGAGAAACAAGAGAAATACGAAGTAAACATAGTATTGGAACTCAATTCAACTATGAGTAAATATAACTGTTATAAACAGATACAACAAATGAAGTAGCTACTGCTTAGAAGATATGCAGAGCATAAAGCTCGAATTCCCAATAAAGCTTGGGAAGGTCAACACACCCTGTCGTGGACCCTTAAATAAATAAATAAATAAATAAATAAAAAAACTGTAAGAAAAAATAATAATAATAAAAAAAGTGAAAAATAATAAACAAATTTCGCAAAATCACAGTGTAAGAGGCATACTAGATGCCATACACAGAAATTCTCTTCCCGTTAATGAAAGCAACTGGACCATTAAACCCAGCCATCACGTGCGAGATAAGAACCGCAGGATGATCCGCCGCGGGTTGGAGTTTCCAGACTTGGAGCCAAGTTTATGCGCGATGTCAACCATGTCCTGTAGTTTTTCCGCGGAGTGTGGAGAGAGTTCTTTTTTTTTTTTTTTTTTTTTAAATTATGCAATAACAGAACAACAAATACAAATACAATTACAAAGACAAAGTAAGAACAAAAGACACTAAGAGTTACAAACAAAAATCCAAACCATACTAGCTTTCCTGAAAATAAAAAAGGAGTTTTCTTTGAAAATTTACATTTATGAATGTAAATTTAGGAAGAAATAGCTATAGATTAATAATAAATTTGCAGTGAGAAGGGTCTAAACTCAAAGAGTAACGAAAATACACAATTTTTGGGGTTATACAAAAGTTTGGATACAAATATTTTTTAACAAAATTGTAAAAGTCAACCCAGAACACTTTACAATAAGCACAGTCCCAAAACAAATGATTGATAGTTTCTTCAGACTGAAGGCAAAAGGAGCAATTGGGGGAAATGCTATTGTTAAATTTAGCAAGTTTGTAATTTACTGGATACACTGTAAACCCGGATAAGTTCTACTAACTCAAAAAAATTGAGGCAACTGATTTTTTTAAGTTTGCAAACTTACATATAATCAGTAAGAATATAGCTAGTTATTTTGAATAACTGTAAATTATAAATAAACATTAATTTAAATCAAAATATATATTTAGTGTTTTGTTCATCTTTATTTTAGTGCAACTCAAAGTTTTGAGTACTGACATCCCAGGAACCCTAGCAACCCCATAGCAACAACCTAGCAACCACCCTGAGTACCATAGCAACTGCATAGCAACACCCTAGCAACCGTCCTAGGTACCCAAGCAACCGAATAGCAACACCTTAGCAACCACCCCGGTAACCCTAGCAACCGCATAGCAACACCTTAGCAACCACTCAGAGTACCCTAGCAACTCCCTAGAAACCATCCCAGGAACCCTAGCAACCCCATAGCAATAACCTAGCAACCGCCCTGGACACCCTAGCAACCAACCTGGGTACCTTAGCAACCGCATAGCTACACCCTAGCAACCACCTCAATTACCCTAGCAACCGCATAGCAACACCCTAGCAACAATCCAGAGCACCTTAGCAACCGCATAGCTACACCCTAGCAACCATCCCAAGTACCCTAGCAACCGCATAGCAACACCCTAGCAACAATCCAGAGCACCTTAGCTGCCACATAGCAACATCCTAGCAACCATCTAGAATACCCTAGCAACCACTCTGAGGTCCTTAGCATCTATCTATCTATCTATCTATCTATCTATCTATCTATCTATCTATCTATCTATCTACAATCTGACTATTTATATCTATCTATCTATCTATCTATCTATCTATCTACAATCTGACTATTTATATCTATCTATCTATCTATCTATCTATCTATCTATCTGCTAGCAACATGCTAGTAACTTGCTAATCATGATAATAACTTAAAGTTTGTCTTGACAAACTTTTTTATCTAGTTAAGTTGGCTTGAGAAAGCCAACTTACTGAAATGCTATTTAAACTTACAGTTCTTATTAAGTTGACTTGAAAAAGCCAACTTACTGAAATCCTGTCTAAACTTCTTCTTCTTCTTCTTCTTCTTCTTCTTCTTCTTCTTCTTCTTCTGAG
This sequence comes from Spinibarbus caldwelli, assembly GCA_039654775.1. NCBI lineage: Eukaryota > Metazoa > Chordata > Actinopteri > Cypriniformes > Cyprinidae > Spinibarbus > Spinibarbus caldwelli. The sequence goes on along the minus strand of CM077253.1, from coordinate 24,519,093 downwards.
ACCAAATTTTAAAATGTATCTCCTCCTAGACCTTTAAAGCTACAACCACCAAACTCGGCCCAAACCTTCAGACTGGTCTGACTCGGGTTGCTATATCTTTTCTAACTGATCCGGCTTACGGTTTTCGTAAAAATTACGATGAAAACTGCGAAAAATGCCATAGACTTACATTGACGGAATGTTCAGATGAGCCAAGACTCATCAAACACCAACTGTCAAACTTTCAAATGTAAACACACACAAATTGGACTCAATTAAGCTTCACTTCTATGTACTATTTCTAATCCATTTAAACTCATTTAAGCTTCCACTCTATCTAATATTTCTAATATTTCTAATCTAAATCATGCTAGCAACATGCTAATCATGCTAGAAACATGCCAGTCACGCTAGAAACATATTAATAACATGCTAATGATGCTAGAATCATGCTAGCGACATGCTAATCATGCTGGAAACATGCTAGCGACATGCTAATCATGCTAACAACATGCTATTAACATGCTAATCATGATAACAACATGCTAGTCACTTGCTAGTCATGCTAACAACATGCTAGTAAAAAACTAATAAAATAACAAACATTACTACAACTGTAACTAAAATTTAAATAGATAACATATACAAATCAAACTACATTAGTTTAACAGTAATCCTAAAAAAAATAACTGTGCCAAACATACAAGTAAGAAACGGTTATAAAAACTGAAAGAGAAGTGAAACAAGTAATAGGAAAGAGAATAAATGAGAAGCGATACTTATCCCTTGCCGGTGTCCCTGTCCGGTGGAGTCGCACGGTAGAGACGATGGTCTTTACACACTTCGGTCTTCACACGACGAGGGTTTCACACGAGGGCTGCCGCGACCGCGACCATTGCCGCGGTATAATAACCTTTTTTATACCCGTCTAACAAATCACTAATTGAATTCAGCTGAACACACTTTCCTGTTAATCACAATAAATGCAGACACTATCAAGGTACGCCATACAGTACGAGACCAAACGCGATTTCAGCATGTCTCCACTCAGTAAACAAAACAAGCGTTTCCTAGCAATGGCAACTGCGCTAAACACAACTATCTATCTATCTATCTGACTATTTCTATCTATCTATCTATCTATCTATCTATCTATATATCTACAATCTATGTCTATCTATCTATCTATCTATCTGCTAGCAACATGCTAGTAACTTGAGAATCATGAAAGTAACATGCTAATCATGCTAGAAAAATGCTAGTAACATGCTAGTAACTTGCTAATCATGCTAACAACATGCTAGTAACATGCTAATCATGCCAGAAATGTGCTAGCAACATGCTACTAACTTGCTAATCATGTTAACAACATGCTAATCATCCTAGAAACATGCTAACAACAAGCTAATCATCCTAGAAACATGCTAGTAACTTGCTAATCATGCTAGAAATGTGCTAGCAACATGCTAGTAACATGCTAATCATGCTGGAAACATGCAAGTAACTTGCTAATCATGTTAACAACATGCTAGTAACACCCTGGTAACCACAAGGGGTACCATAGCAACCGCATAGCAACACCTTAGCAACCACCCCAAGTACTCTAGTAACCAAATAGCAAAACCCTAGCAACCGTCCCGGGTACCGTAGCAACCGCGTAGCAACACCTTAGCAACCACCCCGGGTACCCTAGCAACCGCATAGCAACACCTTAGCAACCACTCAGAGTACCCTAGCAACTCCCTAGCAACCACCCCAGGAACCCTAGAAACCCCATAGCAACACCCTAGCAACCACCCTGGAAACCCTAGCCACAGCATAGCAACAACTGAGCAACCACCCTGAGTAACATAGTAACCGCAAAGCAACACCTTAGCAACCACCCCAGGAACCCTAGCAACCCCATAGCAACACCCTAGCAACCACCCTGGACAACCAAGCAACCGCATAGCAACACCATTAGCAACCACCCAGGTACCATAGCAATACCCTAGCAACCACCCTGAGTAGCAAAGCAACCGCATAGCAACACCTTAGAAACCGCCCTGAGTACCCTAGCAACCACATAGCAACACCCTAGCAACCATCCTAGGTACCCTAGCAACCGCATAACATCTCCCTAGCAACCGCACCAGGTACCCTAGCAACCGCATAGCAACACCCTAGCAACCACATAGCAACACCCAAGCAACCACCCTGGACACCATAGCAACCGCATATCAACACCTTAGCAACCACCCAGAGTACCCTAGCAACTCAAGAACAACCACCCCGGTTACCCTAGCAACCGCATTGCAACACCCTAGAAGCCATCCCGGGAACCCTAGCAACCGCATAGCAACACCCTATCAACCAACCCGGGTACCTTAGCAACCGCATAGCTGCACCCTAGCAACCACCCCAGGTACCCAAGCAACCGCACAGCAACACCCTAGCAACCACCCCAGTTACCCTTGCAACCGCATTGCAGCACCCTAGCAACCGACCTGGGTACCTTAGCAACCGCATAGCTACACCCTAGCAACCACCCCAAGTACCCTAGCAACCACATAGCAACACCCTAGCAACAATCCAGAGCACCTTAGCTACCACTTAGCAACATCCTAGCAACCATCTAGAATACCCTAGCAACCACTCTGAGGTCCTTACCATCTATCTATCTATCTATCTATCTATCTATCTATCTATCTATCTATCTATCTATCTATCATCAGACTCTATCTATCTATTTATCTATCTATCTATCTATCTATCTATCTATCTATCTACCTATCATCTGACTAATTCTATCTATCTATCTATCTATCTATCTATCTATCTATCTGTCTGTCTGTCTGTCTGTCTGTCTATCTATCATCTGATTCTATTTATATCTGTCTACCTATCATCTGACTAATTCTATCTATCTATAATCTGACTCTATCTATCTTTCTATCTATCTGTCTATCTATTTATCTATCACTGACAGACTGCATTGCCTTCAAAATATCTAAACTTTAAGCTTTTAAAACTACTTTAAACTTTAAACTGTTTCAGACTGAAACTTAAAACTTTTTTAAACTTCTTAAACTTTTTGAAATTTTTAAACTTTTCAAACTTTTTCAAACTTTCTGGTCCGGCATTCTCAAGCCACCTTAAAGTTTGTCTTGACAAACTTTTTTATCTAGTTAAGTTGGCTTGAGAAAGCCAATTTACTGAAATCCTATTTAAACTTCTTATTAAGTTGGCTTGAGAAAGCCAACTTACTGAAATGCTATTTAAACTTCTTCTTATTAAGTTGGCTTGAAAAAGCCAACTTACTGAAATCCTATACAAACTTATTATTATTAAATTGGCTTGAGAAAGCCAACTTACTGAAATCCTATTTAAACTTATTATTAAGTTGGCTTGAAAAAGCCAGCTTACTGAAATCCTATATAAACTTTTTCTTCTTCTTCTTCTTCTTCTTCTTCTTCTTCTTCTGAGACCAAATTTTAAAATGTATCTCCTCCTAGACCTTTAAAGCTACAACCACCAAACTCGTCCCAGACCTTCAGACTGGTCTGACTCGGGTTGCTATATCTTTTCTAACTGATCCGGCTTACGGTTATCGTAAAAATTACGATAAAAACTGGGAAAAATCCCATAGACTTACATTGACGGAATGTTCAGATGGGCCAAGACTCATCAAACACCAACTGTCAAACTTTCAAATGTAAACACACTGAAGCCTATTGGACTCAATTCAGCTTCACTTCTATGTACTATTTCTAATCCGTTTAAACTCATTTAAGCTTCCACTCTATTTAATATTTCTAATTTAAATCATGCTAGCAACATGCTAGAAACATGCTAATAACATGTTAATAATGCTAAAAACATGCTAGCAACATGCTAATCATGCTGGAAACATGCTAGCGACATACTAGTAACTTGCTAATCATGTTAGAATCATGCTAGCAACATGCTAGTCACTTGCTAATCATGCTAAAAACATGCTAGTCACTTGCTAGTCATGCTAAAAACATGCTAGTCATGCTAACAACATGCTAGTCACTTGATAGTCATGCTAGCAAATTGCCAGAAACATGCTAACAACATACTAGCAACTTGCTAATCATGCTAACAACATGCTAGTCACTTGCTAATCATGCTAGTGACATGCTAGTACCTTGCTAATGACATGCTAGCATCTAGCTAATCATGTTAATGACATGCTAGCAACATGCTAGATGCTTGTTAATCATGCTAACAACATGCTAGTCATGCTAGCAAACATGCTAGTCACTTGCTAGTCATGCTAACAACGTGCTAGTCACTTGCTAATCATGCTAGCAACATGCTAGTCACTTGCAAGTCATGATTTAAACACGCTAGTCATGCTAACAACATGCTAGTCACTTGCTAGGCATGCTAGCAAATTGCTTGAAACATGCTAATAACATACTAGCAACTTGCTAATCATGCTAACAACATGCACTTACTAATCATGCTAGTGACATGCTAGTAACTTGCTAATGACGTTCTAGCAACTAGCTAATCATGTTAATGACATGCTAGCAATAAGCTAGATGCTTGCTAATCATGCTAACAACAAATGCTAGTCACTTGCTAGTCATGCTAGCAAACATGCTAGTTACTTGCTAGTCATGCTAACAACATGCTAGTCACTTGCTAATCGTGCTAACAAGGTGCTAGTCACTTGCTAGTCATGCTAACAAGCATGCAAGTCACTTGCTAGTCATGCTAACAACATGCTAGTCACTTGCTAATCATGCTAGTAACGTGATATTCACTTGCTAGTCATGCTATCAAACATGCTAGTCACTTCCTAGTCATGCTAGCATCATGCTAGTCACTTGCTAGTCATGCTAACAACATGCTAGTCACTTGCTAGTCAAAATGCTAGTCACTTGCTATTCATGCTAGTAACATGCTAGTAACTTGCTAACGACATGCTAACAACTTGTTAATCATGCTTGTTACATGTTAGTAACTTGCTAACGACATGCTAGCAACTTGCTAATCATGCTAACAACATGCTAGTCATGCTAGCAACATGCTAGTCATTCTAACAACATGCTAGTCACTTGCTAGTTATGCTTGCAACATGCTAGTCACTTGCTAGTAATAATAAACAACATGCTAGTCACTTGCTAGTCATGCTAGTAACATGCTAGTCACTTGCTAGTCATGCTAGCATCATGCTAGTCACTTGCTAGTCATGCTAACAACATGCTAGTCACTTGCTAGTTCTGCCATTCTTCTTTGCAAATCCTCTCAAGCTCGGTCAGGTTGGATGGGGACCGTCTGTTGACAGCCTTTTTCAGGTCTCTCCAGAGATGTTCGATAGGGTTCAAGTCAGGGCTCTGGCTGGGTCACTCTAGGACATTCACAGAGTTGTCCCTAAGCCACTCCTGTGTTGCCTTGGCTGTGTGCTTAGGGTCATTGTCATGTAAGAAGGTGAACCTTCGGCCCAGTCTGAGGTTTTGAATGCCCTGGACTGGGTTTTCATTAAGGCTATCTCAATATTTTGGTGCATTGAGCTTTTCTTCTACTCTGATGAGTTCCTCAGTCCCTGCCGCTGAAAAACAGCCCAACAGCATGAGGCTGCTCCCACCACACTTTACTTTTGGGATGGTACTCTGCAGGTGATGAGAAGAGCCGGTTTCCTTCAAACATGATGCTTAGAATTGAGGTTCATCAGACCAGGTAATCTTGTTTCTCAGAGTCTGAGGGTCCTTTAGGTGCTTTATTGCAAATTTCAAGTGTGTTTTCATGTGTCTTCACTGAGGAGAGGATTGAGTTTGGCCACACTGCCATAAAGCCCAGATCGGTGGAGTGTTGCAGTGATGTTTGTCCTTCTGTAGGTTTCTCCCATCTGCATATATGATCATGGAGCTCAACTAGAGTGACCACCAGGTTCTTGGTCACCAGTCTAGACAAGCCCCTTCTCCATCAATTGCTCAGTTTGGCTGGGGACCAGCTCTTGGAAGAGTCCTGGTTGTGCCAAACTTCTTCCATTTTAGAATTATGGAAGCCACTGTGCTCTTGGGAACCTTCAGTGCAGCAGAATTTTTTTTTGTAGCCTTCCTCAGATCTGTGCCTCAATACAATCCTGTGTCTGAGCTCTGCAGGCAGTTCCTTTGACCTAGTGGCTTGGTTAATATTTCTAATTTAAATCATGCTAGCAACATGCTAGAAACATGCTAATAACATGTTAATAATGCTAAAAACATGCTAGCAACATGCTAATCATGCTGGAAACATGCTAGCGACATACTAGTAACTTGCTAATCATGTTAGAATCATGCTAGCAACATGCTAGTCACTTGCTAATCATGCTAAAAACATGCTAGTCACTTGCTAGTCATGCTAAAAACATGCTAGTCATGCTAACAACATGCTAGTCACTTGATAGTCATGCTAGCAAATTGCCAGAAACATGCTAACAACATACTAGCAACTTGCTAATCATGCTAACAACATGCTAGTCACTTGCTAATCATGCTAGTGACATGCTAGTACCTTGCTAATGACATGCTAGCATCTAGCTAATCATGTTAATGACATGCTAGCAACATGCTAGATGCTTGTTAATCATGCTAACAACATGCTAGTCATGCTAGCAAACATGCTAGTCACTTGCTAGTCATGCTAACAACGTGCTAGTCACTTGCTAATCATGCTAGCAACATGCTAGTCACTTGCAAGTCATGATTTAAACACGCTAGTCATGCTAACAACATGCTAGTCACTTGCTAGGCATGCTAGCAAATTGCTTGAAACATGCTAATAACATACTAGCAACTTGCTAATCATGCTAACAACATGCACTTACTAATCATGCTAGTGACATGCTAGTAACTTGCTAATGACGTTCTAGCAACTAGCTAATCATGTTAATGACATGCTAGCAATAAGCTAGATGCTTGCTAATCATGCTAACAACAAATGCTAGTCACTTGCTAGTCATGCTAGCAAACATGCTAGTTACTTGCTAGTCATGCTAACAACATGCTAGTCACTTGCTAATCGTGCTAACAAGGTGCTAGTCACTTGCTAGTCATGCTAACAAGCATGCAAGTCACTTGCTAGTCATGCTAACAACATGCTAGTCACTTGCTAATCATGCTAGTAACGTGATATTCACTTGCTAGTCATGCTATCAAACATGCTAGTCACTTCCTAGTCATGCTAGCATCATGCTAGTCACTTGCTAGTCATGCTAACAACATGCTAGTCACTTGCTAGTCAAAATGCTAGTCACTTGCTATTCATGCTAGTAACATGCTAGTAACTTGCTAACGACATGCTAACAACTTGTTAATCATGCTTGTTACATGTTAGTAACTTGCTAACGACATGCTAGCAACTTGCTAATCATGCTAACAACATGCTAGTCATGCTAGCAACATGCTAGTCATTCTAACAACATGCTAGTCACTTGCTAGTTATGCTTGCAACATGCTAGTCACTTGCTAGTAATAATAAACAACATGCTAGTCACTTGCTAGTCATGCTAGTAACATGCTAGTCACTTGCTAGTCATGCTAGCATCATGCTAGTCACTTGCTAGTCATGCTAACAACATGCTAGTCACTTGCTAGTAAACATGCTAGTCACTTGCTAGTCATGCTAGCACCATGCTAGTCACTTGCTAGTCATGCTAAGAACGTGCTAGTCACTTGCTAGTCATGCTAGCAAACATGCTAGTCACTTGCTAGTCATGCTAGCAACGTGCTAGTCACTTGCTAATCATGCTAACAACATGCTAGTCACTTGCTAGTCATGCTAGCAAACGTGCTAGTCACTTGCTAGTCATGCTAGCAACATGGTAGTCACTTGCTAGTCATGCTAACAACGTGCTAGTCACTTGCTAATCATGCTAGCAACATGCTAGTCACTTGCTAGTCATGATTTAAACATACTAGTCATGCTAACAACATGCTAGTCACTTGCTTGGCATGCTAGCAAATTGCTAGAAACATGCTAACAACATACTAGCAACTTGCTAATCATGCTAACAACATGCTAGTCACTTACTAATCATGCTAGTGACATGCTAGTAACTTGCTAATGATGTTCTAGCAACTAGCTAATCATGTTAATGACATGCTAGCAACAAGCTAGATACTTGCTAATCATGCTAACAACAAATGCTAGTCACTTGCTAGTCATGCTAGCAAACGTGCTAGTCACTTGCTAGTCATGCTAACAACGTGCTAGTCACTTGCTAGTCATGCTAACAACGTGCTAGTCACTTGCTAATCATGCTAGCAACATGCTAGTCACTTGCTAGTCATGATTTAAACATGCTAGTCATGCTAACAACATGCTAGTCACTTGCTAGGCATGCTAGCAAATTGCTAGAAACATGCTAACAACATACTAGCAACTTGCTAATCATGCTAACAACATGCTAGTCACTTACTAATCATGCTAGTGACATGCTAGTAACTTGCTAATGATGTTCTAGAAACTAGCTTATCATGTTAATGACATGCTAGCAACAAGCTAGATACTTGCTAATCATGCTAACAACAAATGCTAGTCACTTGCTAGTCATGCTAGCAAACGTGCTAGTCACTTGCTAGTCATGCTAACAACGTGCTAGTCACTTGCTAATCATGCTAGCAACATGCTAGTCACTTGCTAGTCATGATTTAAACATGCTAGTCATGCTAACAACATGCTAGTCACTTGCTAGGCATGCTAGCAAATTGCTTGAAACATGCTAATAACATACTAGCAACTTGCTAATCATGCTAACAACATGCACTTACTAATCATGCTAGCAAACATGCTAGTTACTTGCTAGTCATGCTAACAACATAGTAGTCACTTGCTAATCATGCTAGCAACATGCTAGTCACTTGCTAGTCATGTTAGCAAACATGCTAGTCACTTGCTAGTCATGCTAGCAATATGCTAGTCACGTGCTAATCATGCTAACAAGGTGCTAGTCACTTGCTAGTCTTGCTAACAAGCATGCTAGTCACTTGCTAGTCATGCTAGCAATATGCTAGTCACTTCCTAGTCATGCTATCAAACATGCTAGTCACTTGCTAGTCATGCTAACAACGTGCTAGTCACTTGCTAGTCATGCTAGCAAACATGCAAGTCACTTGCTAGTCATGCTAGCAACGTGCTAGTCCCTTGCTAATCATGCTAACAACAAGCTAGTCACTTGCTTGTCATGCTAGCAACATGCTAGTCACTTGCTAGTCATGCTAACAACATGCTAGTCACTTGCTAGTTATGTTAGCAACATGCTAGTCACTTGCTAGTCATGCTAAGAACATGCTAGTCACTTGCTAGTCATGCTAGCAAACATGCTAGTCACTTGCTAGTCATGCTAGCAACATGCTAGTCACTTGCTAGTCATGCTAACAACATGCTAGTCACTTGATAGTCATGCTAGTAACATGCTAGTCACTTGCTAGTCATGCTAACAATGTGCTAGTCACTTGCTAATCATGCTTGTAACATGCTAGTCACTTGCTAGTCATGCTAGCAAACATGCTAGTCACTTCCTATTCATGCTAAAAACATGCTAGTCATGCTAGCAACATGCTAGTCACTTGCTAGTCACGCTAACAACATGCTAGTCACTTGCTAGTCATTCTAACAACATGCTAGTCACTTGCTAGTTGTGCTTGCAACATGCTAGTCACTTGCTAGTAATGCTAACAACATGCTAGTCACTTGCTAGTCATGCTAGTAACATGCTAGTCACTTGCTAGTCATGCTAGCATCATGCTAGTCACTTGCTAGTCATGCTAACAACATGCTAGTCACTTGCTAGTAAACATGCTAGTCACTTGCTAATCATGCTAGTAACATGCTAGTAACTTGTTAACGACATGCTAACAACTTGCTAATCATGCTTGTTACATGTTAGCAACTTGCTGATCATGCTAACAACATGCTAGTCATGCTAGCAACATGCTAGTCATTTGCTAGTCATTCTAACAACATGCTAGTCACTTGCTAGTCATGCTAGCAAAATGCTAGAAACATGCTAACAACATACTAGCAACTTGCTAATCATGCTGACAACATGCTACCGACTTGCTAGTCACTTGCTAGAAACCGCAAAAATCTGTTTATCTTTCTGTCTGTCTGTGACTATCTGTTTTTCTGGTAAATTGTATGGTTTTCAAATATTTAAAACTTCAAACTTTAAAACTACTTTAAACTTCAAAATAGTTAAAACTGAAAACCTTCAAACTTTAAGCTTTGAAAACTACTTCAAACTTTCTGGCTAGGCTTTTTCAAGCCAACTTAAAGTTTGTCTACGAACTTTACTATCTAGTTAAGTTGGCTTGAGAAAGCCAACTTACTGAAATCCTATTTAAACTTCTTATTAAGTTGGCTTGAGAAAGCCAACTTACTGAAATCCTATTTAAACTTCTTCTTATTATTATTATTATTATTAAGTTGGCTTGAGAAAGCCAACTTACTGATCTACTATTTAAACTTCTTCTTATTATTATTATTATTATTATTATTCTTCTTCTGAGACTAAATTATCAACTCTAACTCCTCCTAGAGCTTTAACTCTACAGACTCCAAACTCAGCCCAGATCTTCAGACTGATCTGAAGTTAGTTGCTATATCTTTTCTAACTGATCGGACTTACGGTTTTCATAAAAATGAAGATTAAAAATCATAAAAATCCCATAGACTTACATTGACGGAATGTTCAGATGGGCCAAGACTATTCAAACTCCAACTGTCAAAAATTCAAATCTAAACACACTGAAGCCCATTAGACTCAATCAGACTGCCCTTCTATGTACTATTTCTAACCCATTCAAACTCATTCATACTCATCTATCTAATATTTCTAATTTATCTATCTATCTATCTATCTATCTATCTATCTATCTATCTATCTATCATCTGACTCTATCTATCTATCTATCTATCTATCTATCTATCTATCTATCATCTGACTCTATCTATCTATCTATCTATCTATCTTTCTATCTATCTTTCTATCTATCTATTATCTGACTATTTCTATCTATCTATCTATCTATCTATCTATCTATCTATCTATCTATCTATCTATCATCTGACTCATCTATCTATCTATCTATCTATCTATCTATCTATCTATCTATCTATTATCTGACTATTTCTATCTATCATCTATCTATCTATTATCTGACTTTCTATCTATCTATCTATCTATCTATCTATCTATCTATCTGAGATCTATCTCTCACACACACACACACACACACACACACACACACAAACAAACAAACAAACATACCTTCCCTATTTAACACATACACAAACACACACACACAAGAAATAGACAGAAAATGTGAAATATATAATATATACACTGCATTTATTCGCATTTGTATTAGCATTATTTCTTAACCCTCATAAGACCTGTTTTTCCTGTTTACACCTGTGTCCTTTGGGGTCAATATGACCCCAAAATTAAAAGAGTAATTGTAAAATATTTATAAATTTTTAATCATACAAATAATATATCTTTTTTTTTTTGTTGTTTACTTCTCATCTGTACATTAATGCTGTGTTTTGGGAGAAATGAAGTACTTTTGTACCTGTTTACCACAAAAATCCTCAACTACACCATTAGCTTGCATGTGAAATATTACATTTTTATGAATAAATCTCTTAAATGATGATCTAAATTTAATTTAAATTGTTTCTGGAGATTGATCTAGGTCTAAGGTGTACAATTCTGCCATCTGGTGGTTAGAGAAAAACTTGTAGAAATCAGTTTTTGAAAGAATAGTGTAATGACCATATATATCCAGCAGAGGCCCATAGAGAGCCATTCATTTATAATTTTGAGGGAAGAGGTAAAGACTAATGATTTGATATCATATTTATATTTTTAAATTTATCTTTTATATTTATTTCATATTTATGAAAATGTATGGCTATACATATGTTTGGATTAAAATCCAGTATAATTTTATTTATTTATTTTATTTATTTATTTTTTTTATATATATACATATATTTTTAAATGTTTTTATATATATCTGAAAGCCTTGAGATATATCTGAAAGCTAAATGAAGCCTGAAGTTGGTGTAGTTTTGAAGATTTCACTGTTTGAGCTCTGTTGAGAATCTCCATAGGGTTCAATAGGCCCATCTAGTGGCTGAAAATATAAATGCAATTTTTTGTCATTTTTCCCAGCCAGATGGCCTCAGAGACACTCAGTGACCCAGTTCCTGATGGATAATGATGTTTAAAGTAGAAATTGTCTTTGTTTTTTTTTTTTGTTTTTTTTTGTGTTTTTTTTTTTGGTGAAATTATGTATGCAAATATGCTAATTTCCATAAAAAATTCAGAATTTAAGGAAAATAAAATAATAAATCACCAAAAATAATAACAAAACCTACTTTTTTTTTTTTTTTTTAAATAGATAAAAAAAGAATTTCAGGACTGAAAAAAAATTAACGTTGAATGCCTTCGGGTCATTTGGACCCACGAGGGACACTTTTGTTATAGGTTCGGGAGGAATAGATGAGGGTTTAAACATGCCAAACTAACAATTTATTATTTATTTATTTATTTATTTAGTAATTATTTTTTATTTAGCCATTTTAGTTGTTTTATCTATATATATATATATATATATATATATATATATATATATATATATATATGTATGTATGTATATGTAAGGGATAATCAACGATAATAATAAGGGATAATATCTCTCTGTCTGTCTATCTATCCATCTCTCTAACTATCTATCTATCTATCTATCTATCTATCTATCTATCTATCTATCTATCTATCTATCAAACTTTAAACTTTTAAAACTACGTTAAACTTCAAACTAATTCAGACTGAAAACCATCAAACTTAAAACTTCCCAAACTTTTCAAACTTAAACTTTTTAAACTTCTTAAACTTTTCAAACTTTTTTAAACTTCTTAAACTTTTTTAAACTTTTCAAACTTTTTAAAACTTTCTGGTCCGGCTTTCTCAAGCCAACTTAAAGTTTGTCTCGACAAACTTTTTTATCTAGTTAGTGGTGCTTGCCAAAGGCAAGGCATCACTATTGTTATCTTGCATACTTATTATTCTTCTTCTTATTCTTATTCTTATTCTTCTTCTGGACAAAACTTCGGCGCGCTACTCCTCCTACACCGTTTGTCACAGACCCATGAATGAGGTGTCATATCGACCGGCTCATTGAGGAGAGGTGTGCTATATCTTTTCTAAGCGATCGGACCTACGATGTTCGCACAGCGGACGAAAAAGAGGGCAAAAAAGTCCCATTGACTTACAATGGCGGAATGTTCATGAATTTGAATCTCAACTGTCACTTTCTCACACACACACACACACACACACACACACACACACACACACAGGCCCTTAGGAACCCCTTCTCTCTCTCTCTCTCTGTAACTCACACACACTCATTTGACTCATCTTTTAAGTAACCAATAAGTAATGACCTATGATCTTCATAGCCACACCCTAGCAACCACTTACAGCACCCTAGCAACCACCCCATAGACCTCCATTTAAACAGGTCAAAAGGGATATCTTTGGATTGAAATGTCATTTGCTCTTTTGATTCAGATCAAACAGGACTTCCATCATGCTACACATGCTAGCAGTAAATAGCTACATGCTAATAATGATTAGCTAAGTGCTAAAACATGCTAAATATTTCAACACACACACACACACACACACACACACAGTATGGCATATGTGGTTTACGGGGACTCTCCATAGGCGTAATGGTTTTTATACTGTACAAACTGTATGTGCTATTGCCCTACACCAACCCTACACCTAAACCTACCCCTTACAGGAAACTTTCTGCACTTTTAGATTTTCAAAAAAACACTATTTAGTATGTTTTTAAGCCTTTTGGTTTACGGGGACATAGGCAGTGTCCTCATAAACCACCTTCACGTTGTAGTACCCATGTAATTATACACATTTGTGTCCTCATAAACCATATATACCAGTTCTCACACACACACACACACACACACACACACACAGGGCCTAAGGAATCATCTCTCTTTCTCTCTGTTTCTCTCTCTCATGGCATAAAATTTTTTAGCCAAATTCCAAATTCTGCAACATTACATGTTTATAACCTGCCTTGTTCTTCTGATGACAAGCTTCCACTTTACTTTCACATTGTGTTCCGTACATAAACAGATAAACGTTTGTACATGATTGTACAGCCAATGGAATCACACTTTCACTATGGACCTTGTTCACAGACTATTGTGATGAGGCAAATCTGTAATATTCAGGGTTTGTACAAGGTGCTTAAAGTGCTTGAAGTACTTGAATTTGACGTTTTGAAATTTAAGTCCTGGAAAACCCTTGAAAACATCTATATTTATGAAAAATTATTTGAAAAATACTTGAAATTTTAAAAGGCAGTATATATGAAATTATTGTTCATTTTTGGTTTTGATAAAAACAATCTTTTCATGCAAAATTAACAATGCAGTGCATGTTAAATAAATACAGAGCCATTTCACCTGGCTTTTGGGAGCGCAAAAGATCTCGCGATACTTCTTGAGGTGAAAAGCGGTCTCACGTTATCAGCATAAAGTTGAGTTTGTGGTAAAACCTTTGATAGTGCTTGCATTATATTATTCAGTCTTTTATTGCGTGTGCTGTTTGTTTGGGTTTCATTTGAGAACACACATAAACTCTGACGCGCTTTGTGTTGCGCTGTTATCATTTACAAGCTTGGAGCGCATCTCCATCTCAGCAGCTCAGTCCACAAACTCTTCCTCTGCATATGCTGAGTTTAGGATGCTTAACATTCATCTGGGGAAAAAAAAGTGTGTGTGTGTGTGTGTTATCTCACATTATGTCTACAGTGTCGGAGTTTTGCCACGGCAAGCACCACTCACATTTTCTTCAGGAAATGTACATTCTAGTTAGTGGTGCTTGCCAAAGGCAAGGCATCACTATTGTTATCTTGCATACTTATTATTCTTCTTCTTATTCTTCTTCTTATTCTTATTCTTCTTCTGGACAAAACTTCGGCGCGCTACTCCTCCTGCACCGTTTGTCACAGACCCATGAATGAGGTGTCATATCGACCGGCTCATTGAGGAGAGGTGTGCTATATCTTTTCTAAGTGATCGGACCTACGATGTTCGCACAGCAGACGAAAAAGCGGGCAAAAAAGTCCCATTGACTTACAATGGCGGAATGTTCATGAATTTGAATCTCAACTGTCACTTTCTCACACACACACACACACACACACACACACACAGGCCCTTAGGAACCCCTTCTCTCTCTCTCTCTCTGTAACTCACACACACTCATTTGACTCATCTTTTAAGTAACCAATAAGTAATGACCTATGATCTTCATAGCCACACCCTAGCAACCACTTACAGCACCCTAGCAACCACCCCATAGACCTCCATTTAAACAGATCAAAAGGGATATCTTTGGATAGAAATGTCATTTGCTCTTTTGATTCAGAGCAAACAGGACTTCCATCATGCTACACATGCTAGCAGTGAATAGCTACATGCTAATAATGATTAGCTAAGTGCTAAAACATGCTAAATATTCCAACACACACACACACACACACACACACACACACACACACATACACAGAGTCTGGTATATGTGGTTTACGGGGACTCTCCATAGGTGTAATGGTTTTTATACTGTACAAACTGTAAGTGCTATTGCCCTACACCAACCCTACACCTAAACCTACCCCTTACAGGAAACTTTCTGCACTTTTAGATTTTCAAAAAAACACCATTTAGTATGGTTTTAAGCCTTTTGGTTTACGGGGACATAGGCAGTGTCCTCATAAACCACCTTCACGTTGTAGTACCCATGTAATTATACACATTTGTGTCCTCATAAACCATATATACCAGTTCACACACACACACACACACACACACACACAGGGCCTAAGGAATCATCTCTCTTTCTCTCTGTTTCTCTCTCGCATGGCATAAAATTTCTTAGCCAAATTCCAAATTCTGCAACATTACATGTTTATAACCTGCCTTGTTCTTCTGATGACAAGCTTCCACTTTACTTTCACATTGTGTTCCGTACATAAACAGATAAACGTTTGTACATGATTGTACAGCCAATGAAATCACACTTTCACTATGGACCTTGTTCACAGACTATTGTGATGAGGCAAATCTGTAATATTCAGAGTTTGTACAAGGTGCTTAAAGTGCTTGAAGTACTTGAATTTGACGTTTTGAAATTTAAGTCCTGGAAAACCCTTGAAAACAGCTATATTTATGAAAAAGTATTTGAAAAATACTTGAAATTTTAAAAGGCAGTATATATGAAATTATTGTTAATTTTTGGTTTCGATAAAAACAATCTTTTCATGCAAAATTAACAATGCAGTGCATGTTAAATAAATACAGAGCCATTTCACCTGGCTTTTGGGAGCGCATAAGATCTCGCGATACTTCTTGAGGTGAAAGTTTGTGGTAAAACCTTTGATAGTGCTTGCATTATATTATTCAGTCTTTTATTGCATGTGCTGTTTGTTTGGGTTTCATTTGAGAACACACATAAACTCTGACGTGCTTTGTGTTGCGCTGTTATCATTTACAAGCTTGGAGCGCATCTCCATCTCAGCAGCTCGGTTCACAAACTCTTCCTCTGCATATGCTGAGTTTAGGATGCTTAACATTCATCAAATGTGTGTGTGTGTGTTATCTCACATGGTGTCTACAGTGTCGGAGTTTTGCCACGGCAAGCACCACTCACATTTTCTTCAGGAAATGTACATTCTAGTATTGTTATTACTATTCGCCCGGACAAAACTTCGGCACGCTACTCCTCCTGCACCTTTTGTCGTAGACCCATGAATGAGATGTCAAATCATGCGACATATTGAGGAGAGGTGTGCTATATCTTTTATAAGTAATTGAGTGTACGATGTTCGTCTGGTGGATGAAAAAATTTGGGCGAAAAAGTCCCATAGACTTAACACTGGCACAAAATTAATGAGATTATATCTTTGGATCAGGAGGTCACAGAGACTCGGGGGTGGGCTCTTTTGACTCGAGCTATCAAGCAGCCAATAAGTACTGACATGACAACTTCATAGCTATGCCCTAGCAACCACTTACAGCACCCTAGCAACCGTAAAAGGACATTAACAAACAATTATTCAGCACCAGAACATTGTAGAAACATGGGGTTGGGCTCTGTTGATTCAGACTGTCAAATAGTCTTTAAATATCATCCTATAAACTGTATAGCCAATCCATAGCAACAATTTAGAGTACCTTAGCAACTGAACAAACACATGAATAAGCAATTTCTCAGCACCAGAAAGTGGTATAGATATCTTTTGTTTCGGCTGAAAAACCAGTCTGTAAGAATTACCATGGCGACTGTGCAGCTACACCCTAGCAACCATATAGAGCACCCTAGTGACCGTATAGCAACATAAAGAAGCCATATCTCAGCTCCACAACATCATACAGACATGGGAGTTGGCTCTCTACAATCATGCTGAAGGCTCTACTGATGGCCTAGTGCCAAGTTTTGCCACAGCAAGCACCACTCACATTTTCTTCAGGAAATGTACATTCTAGTATTGTTATTACTATTCGCCCGGACAAAACTTCGGCACGCTACTCCTCCCGCACCTTTTGTCGTAGACCCATGAATGAGATGTCAAATCATGCGACATATTGAGGAGAGGTGTGCTATATCTTTTATAAGTAATTGAGTGTACGATGTTCGTCTGGTGGATGAAAAAATTTGGGCGAAAAAGTCCCATAGACTTAACACTGGCACAAAATTAATGAGATTATATCTTTGGATCAGGAGGTCACAGAGACTCGGGGGTGGGCTCTTTTGACTCGGCCTATCAAGCAGCCAATAAGTACTGACATGACAACTTCATAGCTATGCCCTAGCAACCACTTACAGCACCCTAGCAACCGTAAAAGGACATTAACAAACAATTATTCAGCACCAGAACATTGTAGAAACATGGGGTTGGGCTCTGTTGATTCAGACTGTCAAATAGTCTTTAAATATCATCCCATAAACTGTATAGCCAATCCATAGCAACAATTTAGAGTACCTTAGCAACTGAACAAACGCATGAATAAGCAATTTCTCAGCACCAGAAAGTGGTATAGATATCTTTTGTTTCGGCTGAAAAACCAGTCTTGAAAAACCAGTCTGTAAGAATTACCATGGCAACTGTGCAGCTACACCCTAGCAACCATATAGAGCACCCTAGTGACCGTATAGCAACATAAAGAAGCCATATCTCAGCTCCACAACATCATACAGACATAGGAGTTGGCTCTCTACAATCATGCTGAAGGCTCTACTGACGGCCTAGTGCCGAGTTTTGCCACGGCAAGCACCACTCACATTTTCTTCAGGAAATGTACATTCTAGTATTGTTATTACTATTCACCCGGACAAAACTTCGGCACGCTACTCCTCCTGCACCTTTTGTCGTAGACCCATGAATGAGATGTCAAATCATGCGACATATTGAGGAGAGGTGTGCTATATCTTTTATAAGTAATTGAGTGTACGATGTTCGTCTGGTGGATGAAAAAATTTGGGCGAAAAAGTCCCATAGACTTAACACTGGCACAAAATTAATGAGATTATATCTTTGGATCAGGAGGTCACAGAGACTCGGGGGTGGGCTCTTTTGACTCGGCCTATCAAGCAGCCAATAAGTACTGACATGACAACTTCATAGCTATGCCCTAGCAACCACTTACAGCACCCTAGCAACCGTAAAAGGACATTAACAAACAATTATTCAGCACCAGAACATTGTAGAAACATGGGGTTGGGCTCTGTTGATTCAGACTGTCAAATAGTCTTTAAATATCATCCCGTAAACTGTATAGCCAATCCATAGCAACAATTTAGAGTACCTTAGCAACTGAACAAACACATGAATAAGCAATTTCTCAGCACCAGAAAGTGGTATAGATATCTTTTGTTTCGGCTGAAAAACCAGTCTGTAAGAATTACCATGGCGACTGTGCAGTTACACCCTAGCAACCATATAGAGCACCCAAGTGACCGTATAGCAACATAAAGAAGCCATATCTAAGCTCCACAACATCATACAGATATGGGAGTTGGCTCTCTACAATCATGCTGAAGGCTCTACTGACGGCCTAGTGCCGAGTTTTGCCACGGCAAGCACCACTCACATTTTCTTCAGGAAATGTACATTCTAGTTATTATTAAGTTGGCTTGAAAAAGCCAACTTACTGATCTACTATTTAAACTTCTTATTATTATTCTTCTTCTTCTGAGACTAAAATTTCTGACTCTAACTCCTCCTAGAGCTTTAACTCTACAAACTCCAAACTCAGACCAGATCTTCAGACTGATCTCACCGAGTGTGCTATATCTTTTCTAACTGATCGGACTTACGGTTTTCATAAAAATGAAGATTAAAAATCATAAAAATCCCATAGACTTACATTGACGGAATGTTCAGATGGGCCAAGACTATTCAAACTCCAACTGTCAAAAATTCAAATCTAAACACACTGAAGCCCATTAGACTCAATCAGACTGCCCTTCTATGTACTATTTCTAACCCATTCAAACTCATCTATCTAACATTTCTAATCTATCTATCTATCTATCTATCTATCTATCTATCTATCACCTGACTCTATCTATCTATCTATCTATCTATCTATCTATCTATCTATCTATCTATTTCTATCTATCTGTCTATCTATTTATCTATCTACGATCTATTTCTATCTATCTATCTATCTATCTATCTACAATCTGTCTTTCTATCTATCTATCTGCTAGCAACATGCTAGTAACTTGCTAATCATGATAGTAACATGCTAATCATGCTAGAAAAATGCTATTAACATGCTAGTAACTTGCTAGTCATGCTAACAACATGCTAGTCATCCTAGAAACATGCTAAAAACATGCTAATCATTCTAGAAACATGCTAGTAACTTGCTAATCATGCTAACAACATGCTAGTAACATGCTAATCATGCCAGAAATGTGCTAGCAACATGCTAGTAACTTGCTAATCATGTTAACAACATGCTAATCATCCTAGAAACATGCTAACAACAAGCTAATCATCCTAGAAACATGCTAGTAACTCGCTAATCATGCTAGAAATATGCTAGCAACATGCTAGTAACATGCTAATCATGCTGGTAACATGCTAGTAACTTGCTAATCATGTTAAAAACATGCTACTAACACCCAAGCAACCACACGGGGTACCGTAGCAACCACAGGGAAACACCTTAGCAACCAACCCGGGTAACCTAGCAACCGCATAGCAACCACCCAGTGTACCCTAGCAACCACATAGCAACACCCTAGCAACCACCCCAGATACCTTAGCAACCACATAGCAACACCCTAGCAACCAGCCCAAGTACCCTAGCAACCGCATAGCAACACCCTAGCAACCACCCCAGATACCTTAGCAACCACATAGCAACACCCTAGCAACCAGCCCAAGTACCCTAGCAACCGCATAGCAACACCTTAGCAATCACCCTGGGCACCCTAGCAACCGCATAGCAACACCATAGCAACCACCCAGAGTACCCTAGCAACCGCATAGCAACACCTCAGCAACCACCCAGAGTACCCTAGCAACCGCATAGCAACACCTTAGCAACCACCCTGAGTACCCTAGCAACCGCATAGAAACACCTTAGCAACCACCCTGGGTACCCTAGCAACCGCATAGCAACACCCTAGCAACCACCCCGGGTACCCTAGCAACAACTTAATAACCACCCCGAGTACCCTAGCAACCACATAGAAACACCTTAGCAACCACTCCGGGTACCCAAGCAACCGCATAGCAACACCTTAGAAACCACCCTGGGTACCATAGCAACACCCTAGCAACCGCTAAGCAATACCCTAGCAACCGCCTTCGCAACCACCAGAGCTAGCCTAGCAACCATCATAGCAACCACTCTAAGTACCCTAGCAACCACTCTGAGGTCCTTAGAATCTATCTATCTATCTATCTATCTATCTATCTATCTATCTATCTATCTGTCTATCTATCTATCTATCTATCTATCTATCTATCTATCTATCTATCTATCTGTCTGTCTGTCTGTCTATCTATAATCTGAGCCTATCTATCTATCTATCTATCTATCTATCTATCTATCTATCTATCTATCTATCTATCTATCTATCATTGACTCTATCTATCTATCTATCTATCTATCTATCTATTATCTGACTCATCTATC